>CM049372.1:17128888-17698888 GCA_026937815.1 Etheostoma perlongum
ACATGTAGCACTGTATGTCAAGAAACTAAAGAAACTAGCATAACAAACCTCCACATCCTCCTTGCAGCATCTTCGTATGGCTCCAGGCTTACTGGTTGGTCACATATGATCACCTGACCCTCAGGGGCAGGCTCTGGTTGGTCAGTTGGACATTCTGAAGCGTTAGTCATGGTGGTGGTGTCCTCTGTAGTTGGCTCCTCAGTGGTGGATTGTGGGAGGTTGAAACTCTCAGGGATCAAAGGGGGCTGCAGAGGACCTGAAGGCAGTGCAAAGGCTGCTGGGACATCCTGACAGAGGCCAGGGTCTGTGTGAGGGGGTCGGGTGGGTGAAGGGGTGATGTCAGCATAGGGGTCTGCATCAGTCTGGGACATGGTGATCTGAAAGAGAAGACATCTTTGATTTTGGTAGTTTTAGTTGAGAAAGTGATACTTCATTTTTTGGTATCCTGCAACCAAACACAGCGTACATATAAAAACACATACGTAGAACATGAGTTTACAAGGTCTGAATAGATGTTTAGATTTTTGAAATGTAATCTCTGTGCGTACTGGTGGTGTAATGATGATTAAAGAGCACCTTGCATGATTATAAGATGGCTTTTGTTAATTTTAACCACAGAATTTCAATTAGTGCCGCAAATGATAGTACCCGCCAATATTTTCCTTTGCCTGTCACAATTTCCCAAAGCCCAACATGTCTCCAATTGTTTGTTTGACAATCACTTGAAAAAAGGTTTTGTGTTTACAAACCGACAAAACTAGCAGATTCTCACATTGGAGAAGCCAGAACCTTTTCTTGATAATTGAGTTAATTAACAAACGATATTTCTGTCTATTGACCTAATACTTGTCTAATCATTAGCTCTAATTCCAATTTCAAAGAGCCAGACTGACTAACCAAATTCTTGACTTTTAAATACAAATGTCATCCTTACAAACAAATGGCAAAACACTAAACCACATCCTAAACACCACATATATTAATACAAAGTTCAAATGCTCAAAACAAGCAGATCATTAAAACAATTCAACATGTTTGCCAACATATCTTCTAATTGTAACAGCATATACCATAATTGCAACATTAGGAGTAGAACATGGAAATGTAAAGCAAAACAATTACTGTCATTTAGCGTTGGATTTAACAAATCATAGATTATCACTTAGTGGTTCAACATTACCATCTAGTGGTCACTTACTGTACGTGCATTCTATGATTACTGTCATCCCCATGTCATCCCCATGTTTTCAAACACTGGGAAGTTTGTTTCCTAGGCACTAAAATGTCCTTTAATATAATAGTATATCTCACAAGCTGTAGCCTATGTGCAAGAATGGTAAATAAACCGGATCACAAAACCAATGTAGTCCTATCCAACTGTACAGACAGTCTGCAGAGATCAAATTGTAGCCTATAAGCGATTAGGCTACTCATATTTAGGCTAAATCAAAACAATAATTTCACATTGTCAAAGCCTGTTCTGCTTCTCTTTGACACTATCTTAACTCATTGTCACGCAATGACAACATACAGAACAATGTCAAGCAGAGAAATAACAAAGACCACTGTTCTGTTTGAAAGCGAATATGACAATTAGGCTATTATTCGCATGTTTATTGTATTCTTAAAGAGCAATACAAACACATTTTCAACATTTAAACAAAACATATTCACCGGGTTTGTTGCCCATTCGTTTCTTATGGTGTCTTTCGGGAAAAGGTAGATTATAATGCTCAAAGACAGTTCTGTTTTTGTGAAAGTGACAGTGCAGCTCACCCTTATGGTGCCACCAGCGGCTCGTCTTCCGCCCCGCCACGTCGGCAGGCCAGTAGAGTAGATAACTGCACCGAAGAGTATCAGGAGACAAGACAGTTCACTGCCTCATGTACAACTGTTGTCTACAGGTTGGGATCTCCTATCTCTCATAGGCACAACAAGAAAGCATGTGTTTACAAATAGTTAAGAACTAGATACACTTCAACTTAAGTAGTCTAAGCCAGTGCATACACAAGCTAATTTAGAACAATACTCCACATAAACAGCCACTTGATAACCGTTGTTGTTACGAGCGGTGTCTTAAGTTTTGCAAACTGAAACTGTTGAAAATGTCTTACCTTTAATGAAATGTGTTTCCCATTTGACATTTTATCTACTACAACAACGGAAATTCATGCTGGTTACTGCTGCTTTGCTAACGTGCTGCTCGCGAAGGGACATTTATTCGCTATCCTAGGAAACGCAAACGCAAATTTCAAACAGGAGGCTGTTTTAAGCGAAGAGGGATGTGGGCAGGCGTGAATCATCTCGCTTTGCATACTTCTATTTTAATAGGAAAACCATTTTTTTATCTGTGTCATTGCATTTCGGGTCAGGAACGTGATAACAAGTCTAGTACACAATTATTACATTTAAATTATTATTAAAGACTTGAGTCTCAAGAAGCGTTATAGTTATATTACCATGTATTGTTTTTACTGTTCATGGTGGCTCGTTGGTCTAGGGGTATGATTCTCGCTTAGGGTGCGAGAGGTCCCGGGTTCAAATCCCGGACGAGCCCAGGTTTTTCTTAAACATACTGATGGGATAAGGTCTAGTTCACACGTAAACCGGTAGTTTTTCCTCATTTGATTAGAAAAAAATATTGTCGACACAAGCAAGGTTTAAAAAACCTTCATCTAGTCTGGCTATCACCAGACCAAGCCAAATTCAAGAGATTTGAGATTGAGCATTGGTCCTGATTCCTAACGTTAGCTCAAAACGCCATTCAAGTGACAGTCTTTGTTGTGTTTGATTGCTAGTTTGTAACTAAGCTAGCAGTGATTTCAAAAACGTTTTAGCTTTCTATGATTGTTTGATTGCTAACTTGTAGCCAGCAGCGAACAAACTTCATTATGTAGGTCCATTTCTATTCTGTATTGATATATTTTTTAAATCTATTTAACCTTAATTTAACCAGAAAGTCCCTTGAGATTGAAATCTCTTTTTTGAGGGAGACCTGGCCAAGACGGCACACCAGTTACAATTTAAACAGAAATACAGCATAGACAAAATCACACATAGAGGAAAGGAACAGGTCACATGTGGCAGTTGCATTTTTGAATTACATGGTATTTTAACATGACGATATTACAGAAATCTCTTGTTAGCATCTTGTAGGCTACTTGTCGCAAAGTGACGCATGCGTGACTCAAATCTGCACTAGACTTACATCGGAAAGTGACAGCGTAGCCGCTATGTTGAATGTAACCAAGAAGCTGCTTGGTTGCTTTTTTATCGTTTTCAACCCGCCAATAGCTTGCCAGGTAAATAAGCCAGTATGTGATTGGTTCCCGCAAAATTGTTAACTGAAGCAGAAGACTTAAAGGTGCAGGTTTACAGACCGAGCTGCAGGGCGATATCAAAGGGGGTTTACTCTTAAACAGTTAAAGAAGTGGACCAACAGATCCCGTTGTTCTGGACGGAGACCAGTGAAAGAAAATAGAAGCACTTTTCCGGTGATGGCTAGGCGTTACTGCGCAGCCTCCAACTGAGCTTGACGACGTAGTTGTTACGTGTCTGAAAGTTGTAAGTCTTCTGATAGCTGTGCCAAGAGAAATCTCAATCATTCGCAATCAGCAGAGACAGAGAGCGTAGGTATATGTTAGGAAATAACATAGGCACAGGCTAATTACTGCTAACTAACATGCTAGTTAATATTAGTAATTACACCTAAACAGCTAATGGAAGTCCAAACTGTCTGCGTGCTTCTCCTGACAATACGGTGATTTGTCGACTATACAACGGTAAATCGCATCCATCGTTTCATCCACATGAAAACCTAAAAAGACACTATTAAGTGCAGTCAAGAGCCTGCCAAACCAACAGGTGGCGATATAGCTAACCGTTTAGCTATGTTGGCCAATCAGAAGCCTGAAGTTCCCGTAGAGCCTAGACCGTTCTCTTACCTTGCATGTATTAAGAAAACAGGTGGCCTGAATGGACCATTAACATCCATGGTCGACGATGGCGTCAAGTTCTGTGTTTCAGTATTGCATTCTGACAACTCTGTTCCGCACTATAATAGAGGAACTGTGAACTAGCACTTTGAGATTTCACTTGAAATGTAAAGGGCATTATAAATAAAATTTATTATTATTATTATTATTACTGTTAGCTCAGTTATTAGCAGCAATATATTAGCTGCGTCCGCTATTGCAAAGATTTGTCTCATGTAAACAAAGGTGATAGCGGCGCATAATCTTATGTCAAACAAAGGAGAAAACGGTGCGCACTCCGACATAAGTATAAATATGTGTGTGTGTGTTTAAAATATGTGAAGTGTGTTAAGTCCTAGGACAATGGATCAGAACCTCCAGGTTCCAGAACAGCACATATCCTGAAGCGGTCTACCTCCTTAAAACAACAAACTTTGCCCTGCAGGCCCGTTAGCAGGGCAGAAGTCTTTATTGTACTTGAAGCACTTTATCAGGTTGGTTGTTCGTAGGTCGTTTAATGTTGCTGCTAAATTCCCTACAGGTGGTTTCACTATTTTTGTCTTAAGTGAGCTCACTACAATCAATCATGTTGGAATTGTAATAAAGTATCTTAAGTATAAACTGAATCTTTAATCATATTACCATATATGATTTCTAATACATATACATATCTATTAGATTTTAATAGCTCTTATAGGCGAAGACTCAAATAAGGGGTGATTTGCACCTCAACTCTTTTGCCTTGCTCGGGACACTTTTGTCCTCGAAGGACATCAGAGCAACTTTTTAAAGTCAAGGGTTAAAATAACTGAAGTTTACATAAACTAGTAAAGTCAGTGCAAAGCCCAAATACATTTAACTTCTAATGATATGAAACTGAAAAAAGAGGAAGTATTCAAATTTGAGAAGCTATACCAGGAAATATTTGGCATTTTTGATTGATAAATCACCTCAATAATAAAAAACTTCTTTTGATGAACTAATGTACTAACACCTACATTAACAGTTTCAGCAAACACACAATACATACAGCAAATACACAATGTAAGACACAGCACTCAAGCAACTATTATCAATAGGTTTATTGAGTGGTATGAATATTTTGTCTTAAAATAAATGCAAAATTGCAGATAGACCTGTACATTTATATATTCACAGTTTAACATTTTCCCTTTGAATTGCCAACATTTAGATTGAAAAGAGATAGGGTTTATTATGAACAGAACTTTATAGAAATGTATAATATCCATTATTATAAGGAGTATCAAAATCATGCTTAATAAAACCTGTAATTGCCCTTTCAGTCTAATAATCAATTATAAAATATAGATATATATTACAACTTATATTTGCAGAAATAAAAAAACATGTACAAGCAAAAATCGCAAAAAATATCCAGGTTGCAAAATGCAGATCAGTTGAGCCGCTACATTCTGTGTGTGTGTGTGTGTGTGTGTGTGTGTGTGTGTGTGTGTGTGTGTGTTTGTGTACATATACATAAAAGACAAGATCACACCTTCTGCTGGCATTACATCTTTACAAAATGACAAACCAAGACATATGTTAAATGTTTCTGATCAAACTGACCAACAGATGTATGAATAGAAAAACTGATGTGATCAGAACATGTTTGGCTGTGGGAATGTATGTATGTATGTATGTATTTGTATATATATATATATATACACAAACATACATATACACACATAAAGTGCACATTGGAGGCATGTACAAAGATGCTATAAACAAACAAACAGAAAGTTGTATATCTTATGACCTTCTATTATACAAACTGTTGAATTAAATGTTATTTTCTTTAAAATTACATATCCTGTGTGGTGGGCTGGAATACAACTCATCTGCTCCTGAACTACAAATATTAAAGAGTAATTTCACCTGCTTCACACTTTGTATTTTTTTTTTCATATAAAAGGGTCATACAATAAAAAAGGCTACCATTGTGTCACATCACAAACCAAACAATAGTTCATATGGATACATAAACATGATATAAGACATTTAATTGCTTCTACCCTTAAACTAACCGAGTGGTGTTTTTTTCCTTACTAACACAATAATGCCCCTGCAGCAACTTTCACATTTGTGAATGAAATAAAAAAACACTTCACTCCAACAATGAACAAGACCCAGAGACCCAACCTTTTTCTTTCCAACCTAAATACCAAAAGCACACCAGACTGAGTTGCTTTTATTAAGTGCATGTTTTCTTGCTGTCTGTGCCGTTAAACATGTGCATGTATGTACAAGAGAAGGCGAGCAATAGCTACCTGTTTTTTTTTATCACTTCATGATGCAAGCTTGTAGAGGCAGATATGGTGTGTGGTGTTTTTTAATGTGGTGGTCCATCAAGGAGCAATTAGCATTAGCGTTATGTCTCAGGTAGCTGCGCTGATGAAAGAAAGCTAGTATGTATGACACGATGCACAGTATGTGTGATATGATACATTCTGGAAAGTTTCACATTATATTGGCCTAGCTAGCAAATAACGTGTGTGTATGTGTGTGTGTGTGTGTGTTTATGTGTTTGTATAGTTCACAACTTTAACTTGAATGAATGCAGAGAAATGAGAGTTGATGTTGCTAAATGAAGCTTGAGCATGCTGCATGTGGCTAAAAAGAGCTGTGTCAATGCGGTTTGGTTCTTCAGCCACAAGAGGGCACTGCTCTCAGGCCAGCTGAGATGCTGCCATCTCTTTAAAAAAAACAAGTGTCTGGAGCTCAAAATGAGCTGATGATATATTTGCAAACAGGAAGGTGTGACGGTTAGATGATGAGTAGGCTGATACCAGCTCACTTTCAAGCTAATGTGGAGAAAGAGTCTAAACTTGCACCCTGAGGAACATTTACCCATTCCACAATGGAGTCCAACATTTAAGGCAAACTCTTTAAAATCCCCCATCAGGTCTTAGTGGTGCAGTCCAACGTTGAAAACACCACCAAGTTTCTTTTAAGATGCCTGGTTTCAGAGGGTTTCATACCAGGAGGTGGCGTTTCTTGTGCAAAGCCAGGTGGTCAGACCGGGAGAAGCTACGTTCACAGTCGGGGCACTGGAACGGTTTGACTCCTGTGTGCTTGCGGAAGTGTCTTGTCAGCTCATCTGAACGGGCAAACTTCCATGTGCAGCCTTCCCACATGCACTTGTAGGGTTTCTCACCTGCACATGGGGAGAGAAAAAAGATGATCATTGAAAAGGCTTGAAAGAGATGATACAAATGTTTACATGATATAAAAGTACAACTTGTGTGTGAATCAAGACTCTTACCGGTGTGTGTCCTGCGGTGTGCTTTGAGGTGGGAGCTCTTGGTGTACACTTTGTTGCAGCCATTGAAGTCGCAGCGGTGAATTCGCCGCTTTTTCAGTGTGTCAGGAGACTCGGCAGGGAGAGGATGCTTTGCGCCCGAATGAACTATTACTGATGGGTTGTTACACCTACGAGAGACACAGAGTGTAGAGTATTTAGGTGTGGCAGTAGCTCAGTTCGTAGGGTGTTGGGTTGGGACCTGGAGGGTCGCGGTTCAAGTCCACATACGGACCAAAGTATGGTGGTGGACTGGTAGCTGGAGAGGTGCCAGTTCACATCCTGGGTGAACTTGAGCAAGGCACTGAATCCCCAACCGCTTGCGGCGCCTTTCCATGGGCAGTCCCCTCACTCTGACATCTCTCATTTAGTGCATGTATAGCTACTGAGCACGTGTGTGTAATTCAGGCCTGTGTGTAATAACAACAGAGAGTAAATTTCCCCTTGTGGAACTAATAAAGGAGACATTAATCTTAATTTGTTAGAGTTCCTTGCTTTAACTGTCTTCATCTGATTTGACCAGGAGAGGGTGTTGGTGCCATGCAACAGCCACTTCCTTGATGATGTTGAAATCTAATGTAATGCAAGTTTAATTTGGTTGCAGTGACTCTCCGATGCAATAACAACTACTACCAGCCAGGAAGTTAAAAAACACCTCCCGCCTTTTTACAGTTTTACTACACCTTTACTTTGTCCTGTCAACTCTTGCATGTTTTCATTTAACCATTTAATGATTCATTCCATGGAATTTGATGCAAATGCTGACATACAGCTAAAAATAGGAAATCATCTTATACCAAACTTCAACAAGCCCAAAAATATTAAGTTTCTTATACCCTGCACCAGTATGTGTGTTTTGTGAAAGCTTTTCTGCGCACAAGTACAATGTAACAATCAAACAGTAACAGAATACAAACAAATAGAGGAGACTATAGTAGAAAAGTGTTTTTTTCAAGTGTTTTACAGTCAAAAGAGAAAACAAGTTGTCTTTCCACACTATCATTAAAATGTGTGTGTGTATGTGTGTGTGTGTGTGTATGTGTGTGTGTGTGTGTGTGTGTGTGTGTAAGTGGCAGTTGAGAGCAGGTGTCGAGTGTTGAAATAGGAATCCCTCACAGATCAGTTCTGTGTAAAGGAATGTGCAAAAAATCCCCGCAAGAGACACAGACACACACACACACATACACACACATGCACACACATGCACACACACACACAAAGACTAACCCATCATTATTACTTATTATATACATTGAGCAAACTTCGACATTCTACATATACATACTGCACATTTAAATTGTTCATGTGTTGTTTTGAGAGCAGAGGTGATGACAGATAAAGACACACACATTTTTCCTGAAGAGTACACAACAGCCTGTGTTGCAACCACCCTAAAATCTATAGTAAAGGACTCCATTCACACACACACACACACACACACACACACACACACACACACACACACACACACAATTACATGCATAAAAGACATGCAAATATTTCTTTGTGGAAAAGTTGTTATTTTGAAGAAGAAGAACCACTTTCAGAGTGGAACAAGACAGATGATGATGGGTGGTGAGGAGGAAGAGGAGGAAACAGGAAGGAGAGGAGGAAAAGGAAGGAATGACAAAGGAAAGAAGGAGCGGGAGATGCTGGACAATAAGCGTTAAAAAGTACAGGAAGTACCGAGCGAGGAAGGAGGGAGGGTAGGGGAGGAAAAAGAAAGGAGAGATGGGAGGAGGGGAAGAGATGTGGAAGGTGACAAGATCAAGATGGCTGAGATATGAACTGTGTGGCTGACTAGAATGCAGTAAAGAAGAAGGAGCTGTAATAAGAGATGGAGCTGACGAGCTGGAAATGAGAGAATAAAAGACGCCACTGAAGAATTAGGAATCTGACACATCCAACATACAGTACGTCAGTGTGCAGTGTGTTCATGTGTCGTTCATGACAGTTGTGTTACTGGTCGTGTGTTAGATCTGTAATTTAGAAACTCATCTCCAAGTTTCTCTTAGCTGACTTGCCTACATTCCCACTGCCACAACAAAAAGAGGAAAGAGAGCTTCAAGAGACTGTATTTTCAGACATTTCTGCATTTAAACAGAGGACAGCAGAGAGTTGACAGGACAGTACGGCCTTATATTTTTGTCTCAGCCCTGAGCCCGAGATAGGACATTTTAAGCACGGACTAGAGACAAAGCAGCCAATTAGAAATGATCTACTCTTAAAATTCTGTCTTGTGCGAACAAAAGCGCACAAAGCAGAGAGAAGTTATTACTGAGTGCTTATGTGGAAACAAGAAATAAAGTACTGAAGACAAATTAAATTATTCTGTGCTCCAAATGTCCCATCATACACTCATATATCCTGAATGCTTGGCATATTCTTGGTCCATAGATATTTCTTGATTTAATTCATCCTTTTTGCAATGTAAACAATACCTAGTCCTCGTTTTGGGACTGCTCCTGAATTTCTAAAAAGATCACAACAGGAACAGAGATGGATCCGGTCAAAGACTGAACATGACTTCCATATAAAGTTAAAGGGGAAGTGCTGCAGCAGACAATAACACTAATGAAACCTTTGGTGCTTCTTTCAAAATGTGTGTTGTGTCACTCACCCGTATTCGTGTGGTATTCTGACGACTGATGATTTCATCTCGTGGTTGCTATGCCTGTCATGAGCAAGCTCAGGGCGAGGCTCTGTTTTGATCGGCTTGTGTAGGTCATGGGCGTCGCCACAGTGAACTGGGTAGATATAAATTGCTGATCAGTATGGTCAGTATTTATTCACAAAAAAACATACTGTTACTATTTTATGCATCTGCAAGACCACAGGCCAGAATTGGTTTGTTTGTATATTACTACAGAAGGGCGATGCAAACAAACTATTGGTGAATGCATCTGTCAGTTATGTACGCAGTTTGTCATTCTGTGTGAATCAAATATAGGAGATTCAGAGATGGTGATCTTGTAAAGCTCAGTGACTTGGAAATGAATAAAAGAAATTAAAAAAATAAGCAATGATGAGGCTTTACCTGGCTTGTGCTCCCTGCTTCGATGATGGTCATCATCATTGGCAATAGGAGGGCTCACCATAATGGACTGATGCAGGTGGAGAGACGAGGGGTAGAGGCACAGAGGCACCATGACTGGAGACATCATGACCCCTGACCCCTGGATGACTCCGGATCCTGAGCCCATCATGGGAGCCACCATGGTGGAGTAAGAAAGTGAGGAAGTAGGTGGCGAGGAGCGCAGCTGGGAATGTGGGGGGGAGCAGCGGGGGGAGGGGCGGGGAGCCGAGCTGTAGGGGGAAGGCGGGGAGCTGTGTGAGGAGGCCGGGGAGGAGGCAGAGGAGCAGGGAGGGGAGGAGGAAGAAGAAGTGGAGGGGGAACGCTTGCTGACTGACAGGTCCACAGGCTCCAGCTGGGTGTGTGTGAGGTTGCTAGGGGTATGGGACTGGGTGAAGGCGTGCATGTGCGTAGAGTGGAAGAGGTGGGCGGGATGGGAGAAGATCACTCCGTATTGCTCCGGGGTTTTCACTAACGAAGAGTAGAATGACTGAGAGAGAGACAGAGAGGATGCAGAAGAAGGAAGCAGTGAAGGGGGACAAAAGAGCAGTTAAAAAATGTCGTTCTGCGTTGAAAAACACGGAAAACATGTTTCTGCCACACAAACAACCACAGCCAGCCAAAACCTTTAAACCCAGCTCTGTTTAAGAACATATAACTGTTATGTCTCAAAGTATAGTGTGTGTGTGGGTGTGTGTGTGTTCGTTCATTAGCCTGCTGCCTGGCAGCGTTTGTACCCATTGTACGCAAATGTCCACTGTGCCGCAGCCTGTTTGTCCAGGAAGAGCTGGAATGTGAGAACCAGTCTGTCTAGACACGTAGGGTAGAGTGTGTGTAGGTCCAAAATGTGTGTGTAGGTCAGAGTTACTGTATGACATCAAAAACATGTTTGGGCATAATGGGAGCGAGCGCACACACACACACACACACACACACACACACACACACACACACACACACACACACACACACACACACACGCCTCACCGTCTCCATGTCTGTCTTTAGAGGGTAGTCATACATCAGCATGGCTGCACAGGCCAGGCTCCTGCAAAATAAAACACGCATACAGTACAGCCATCAGTACACACATTTAGTACAACACATTTACACGTTCATTTCAAATCATGTTTGTTATGTTCAGTATGATTTAGCATGATAAACAGTAATGATCTGTAACCAGTGGTGACAGGAGTACCAAGATTCTTTACTTAAGCAAACAAACAAATATATAAATGTAGAAATACTCGGTTACATGTACATTTTAAACTATACTTATGTAAAAAGTACAGAAGTATGATCACCTAAATAAACGTTAAGTATTAAAAGTAAAAAAAAAACCAAAAAAACTTGTTTTGCAGAAAATCAGCCACTATGACTGAGTCTAGTGATTCCCAATCTATGGGTCCTTTGCCTTTTTTGTGAAATATTGGCCATATTTGACCTGTTTGTTTAAATGATAACCATGTGAGAAGTTTAGAGGGGAAGTGTTCTTTGGTTGAACAACCAACAACTCGTAGACATCTTTAATATAAGAAGGGGCCACAACTAGTTGGTCAAAAGCCAAAAAGGTTGGAAAGCAATTTTTTCATGTAAAATACTCATATGAAAAGTATGGCTGTCACATAAATGTAGTGCAGTAAAGAGTACAATATTTCCCTCTGGAAGAAGTATAAAGTACTCAAACAGCAAAACTGCTAGACAACTTTTAAAGTGAAATGGGTTTGCACACAGCCACATCTTTGAAAAGTCATGTAAATCGTGTAAATTAGAGGGAAAGGCAAGACTAGGTTCTGTAGCTAAATAGGAGCACTGTCAACTTACACATATTGTCCTCCTCTCTACTTTCAGAATGTTAGTCTCACTTGGCGGTCTAACGGTCAGACAATGTTACAGACAACTTTACTGCGGGCCACTTTACGAGACACTCCCAGGTGTGATGTGGCTAAAAACTGCCTAGTGTCAAAGACCAAACAGTGATACTACCTCACACATTTCAGTTTGGATCAAAAGCGTGCCAGGTTTCAAAGGTGGTTCTTGTTACCTTGGCTTTGAATGGCCAGGTGCAGCTGCGATGACTCTGTTTGTTCCTAAAGAAGTGTGTTTATCAGCGTGATTGTATATGTGTGTGTGTGTGTGTGTGTGTGTTGTGTGTTTGTTCACCGTTGCATTAAGGCAACATACATGAACTGTCAAGGAATGTACTCTGAGGGAGTGTGTGTGTGTGTGTGTGTGTGACCTGATAAAAGTCCACAGTCTGGATAACCTTTAATTATTAACAAATGAGCAAGAACACACACACACACACACACACACACACACACACACACACACACACACACAGGGAGCAGACCAATAGGAGAGAGAGCAGGATGCTCGCTTGCTGGGTCAGGAAGGGTGTGAACATGACAACTGAAGCCTCACCCTTTGCCTGGCTCCATACAAAACAAAGAGAATGCAGTCAGGTGGGGCATGTGTGTATGTGTGTCTTTGAGAGTGTGTTTTCTAATCTGGGTTTGTATTGTAGTGTAGTTCAACTGGAGGTCAAGCAGTTGTTCTTTTGTGGTTGTGAATCATACATGATGAGGTAACAATGAGAGCAGATATGAAGCACAAACAGATCACGAAACAGTGAACAGTAAGTACAACTTACAGGTATTTTCCCTACAGACACAAGACATCTTAAATGTCCAAAAGACAAACAAAATGGGTTTGCGAAATCAGTGTCCATTGTGGAAGACCCAATACCTTGTGTCTATCCTGTTTTAATATCTCAATGTTTCCCCTCTGCGACTGAAACACCAATGCAGCAAGTACTTGATAAAATACTGCAAGAAACACATCTCTGACTCAAAACTAATCACATTTGCAAACAAGGTGACACACTGTCATAGATGGAAAGCACAAGGAAACAGGCCCAATCACAGCTTCAGGCCCAACATTTAATTTGTTAGGCTGCTAATAACCATTATTATTGATTAACCTGTCAATGTACTATATATTTTTCAATTACGTGTAAATGTCAGAAAATAGTAACAAATGTCCATCACAAAATCCCACAGTTTAAGGTGATATCAAGGTAAAATTGTTTATTTCTGAGCCACTTCCAAAACCCGAAGATGTTAAGTAACACCTTACTTTAAGTTCCCCTGATTAACATTTAGAAAATGTATATTTCATATATTTAATAAAACGTTTATAACACATTGTAATGTAGGCTAGTTGTACAGTAGGTTTTTATTAATGTATTTATTAACAACTATAATGTTTCCTTTGGGAAACAATAACTCGATGCTGGAGTATAAACAGATTATGAATGCCAATAGAGTAAAACACACTTGTAATAATAGAAAATATGTTAGTTATCAGTTCACATGCTCATGAAACTGCCATAACTAGCTTTAATGGTTCAGAGAGTTCATTTGTTACAAAAACTGTAACAAACAACTGCAGCACTCTGCAGTTGTTTACATTTTATTCCTTTAAAGAACACAAGAACATACTATTCCTCTTCCAGTTCACCAAGCATTATGTGATCCCTCTCACAGGCTTCACAAACAGGTGAAGCTGAATCATGCAGTCTGAGACACAAAAATACTTATAGATTAGTGGGCTAAATCTGCTTGTCATTGGGGGACGGTTACAGAGATCTTGGTCACATAGTAGCAGCAGCAGGCAATTAATGTAATTTTGTTTTAATATGTGAGGTGTGTATGCCAGGTGGTTAGGGTTTACCACACAGGGAAATGAACAGAGGTCAACAACATGTGATAGCAGGATGGTGAGAGGGGAGACATCCTTGTGAAAAAGACAAACTTTCCCTTGGGGTGTATTATAACAATAAATACAATGAAACACATAAAGTTTAGACAATCACAGGAAAGAAATTTAATTTAGCGGCACAGCGTCTGCCACGGTACACCTCCACAAACCATAAGGCCTCAGGAGACAAAAGACATAGTAACAACTATTTGGATATATTTTTTAAGTCCTTTTTAAAGCCAAAATACCAAACATTCCCTTGTTTAAGTTTGTCAATTGTGAGGATTTGCTGATTTTCTTTCTCTTCTTTTGTCTTGTCAAAACAACACATTTGAAGACAGTTTCAAGAAATTGTAATGTCCAATGCCTTTTTATTATTTCGAACATTTCAAAGACCAAATTAATAATAGATTAATTGAGAAAAAGATCTACAGATTGATAAAATCACAGGGCACACATAGTGTGATGTGAAAAAAACAGTGTGTGCTGCACCGTTTTGGTTAAAGGAGAATTCAGGTCGATTTCAACAGCTCTGTTGTTGTTTTTTAAATTTGTAGTGCTGTCAGTAGTGAGACAAATGAAACATGCTAAAACAGGTCAAATTTTAAACTTGTTTTTATCCTCTAAACATACTCAAAATGTCATTACCTGTGCCTAGCCATGCACAGTTATTCCTTCCACGTGAACACAGTGAATTTGACTGCAGTAGATGTAACAGAAATACATAAAAGTTGTGACAATGGACTAGTGTGGACTTCACCGGAAAACAGGAAATAATTGGATTAACACAATTTTTATGCCTTTCTGTCACATCTACAGCAGTCAGATTCACTGTGTTCACTTGGAAGGAATAACTGCACATGGCTAGTCACTGGTAATGACATTCTGAGCATGTTTAGAGGCAAAAACAAGTTTAAAACTTGCCCTGTTTAAGCCTGTTGGGTGCCAACTCTAGCAGGAGGATAACACGGTGTAGGCAGCACTGATTGTTTTCATTGGTCTCGCTACTGACAGCACTACAAATTAAAAAAAAACAGAGCTACATGTTGAAGTCAAACAGAATTCTCCTTTAAGTAGCCATACCTTAGGTTGTTGATGAGTATTTTCTCCCAGTGCGTTCTACATGTGGGTGTGTGTTTGTGCATGTCAAGTGTGGTCTGCAAATATTGTCCTTATGGGTCAGTAGAGCTACTGTGTACTCAACCCCAACCCACTCAGCAAACATTTCCTACACCCCTCTCTCTCTCCACCCTTGGACTTACTCTCCAGATCTTCTTCTACACCTCTTCTTCATTTGCTCCTCAGCAATCACCCACATCTATACTAGTGTATTTATCTGAACCACACACCAACCCGTACTCTTTTTTTCTCTCCCTCTCTATGAATGATATAAAATAACATGACTGAAGGGGAAAATATTGTGGCTTGGAGTCCCTGGCTACTGACTCAACCACACATGAGCACACACACACAAGCACACTTGCGCGCACACACCACACACCACACACGTTTCTGCTAGCTCAACAGAATACACACACTAAATCACTAAAGGACTAAATTATTACACACACACACGCACACACACACACACACACACACACACACACACACACACACACACACACACACACACCTAATGGCAACAGGCTGGAGTTGATGAGATCACCAAAGAGACCAGAAACCTCCAGACAACAGCTTTGTCCAAGAACACGTTAAAAGTAGACACACACACGAACACATGCACACACTTACAGCCTTCAGTTCCCTGCTTCTTTTTCTTTATTTTAACTTGTCAGTTCCCCCCCCCCAATGTCAGTCCTGTGCTGACTTATACCATCACTTGTCTTACATTGTCACTTTGAATACAAATCGCTTGCAGTATAGAACTTCATGTCCTTACTCACACCTAGTTACCTATTTACATTACACCCCTCAGGGAATGCACTGATATTTCTAAATTTAAGATCCCAATTACATGAATCAGCAAGATGACAAGCTAATACACCAGCATTTAACTTTTCCTTTTTCTGAGCTCACCTTCGATGTAGTTTCTTCTTGCTCCACGCTCCTTCTGCTGCCCTCAACTTACTCAAATTTACTCCTTCTTTCAAACCTTCACACTTTACTGTACTTCCCTGCTCCCTAATTTCAACCCCTTACCTCACTTCCCTCTCATGTCCCCCCTAATTACGCCTCATACGCTCTTACTTTGACTCTCCTCATGTTAAGGGCCCTTACTAAAGTAACATATCCTCTTATTTTGGCTTCCTCATCTGAGCTGGCTTGCCCACTCCTCTCATCCTTTTACCCCCACAAACACACACATGCACACATACAGAAATGCATGGGCACGTAGCTGCTCGATGCTGCTCTCCAGCAGACTGTGGGGCTGCAGGCCTGCAGCCCCCGGGGGAAGTCAGAGGGGCCGTAAGCAGGGGAGAGGAAACAGGATCCATCATCACACACACATCCACACACAAGCAAATACACATTTAAAGACACAACAGAGTTGACATAAAGCTCAAACACTGAGAAACACACACACATGCACGTACGTCAAGCCACACTTGTCAAAGAGAGCAAAGTTTTGAGGCTTTCCAGAGAGGACAGAGAGGACAAGAGAGGCTGCCAGAGAGAAAAAGAGAAGGAGAGAAGGAGAGGGAGAAGCGGAAGCCCTCAGAGTTTAGTCTGACTGTTATTATTTCCACACTGCGTGATGGGTCGGGGGAGTGTAAAGAAGAGAAGAAGGAGGAGGAGGGGAGTGAAGCCAAATGGGGGGTGCTGCTGCAGGGGGCCTGTGGTTTCCTGTCTGACACCCCCCCCTACATTGCACCTCCCTACCCGAAGAATGAGAGGAGAGAGGGGGGAATAGAAGGAGAGAAAGGGCAATGAAAACAGCCGCTCTGACCAAACTATGTCAAAATGGAAGTGGAAAGAACAAGGCACAGACAGAAACTAGGAAGAAAATGAAGTGGGTTTTGACCAAAATATGACAAAACTTCAATGAACCTCAAACATGGGGAAGAGGCCTGGGGGTAAGAAAGAGCTACACACACAGTGTCTCAATCCAGCGGTTTAAGAGCAGTAACAGACACACTGCACAAGTGTGTGTCTGCGCTTTTACATAACTGTGTATATGCGTGTGTGTGCTGGCACATGTGAAGTTGTGTAACAAGTTACAGCTTTTTACATTTATGGCTGTCTGTTGAGCACGATGTCCTTATTCCCTTAACTTCTAATGGAGAATTTACCAACTCTTCAGCATCCAGGAGTTTAATGTTTAGCCCTAATGTTCCCTCGGACATGCCCTTTGAGCAGCGTGTGTATGTGTGTACGCACTCTTGCGCATTTTGTTCCACCAGATAACATCAGCATGTTGATTCAGGAAAAAAGGTGAAGAGGTGGGTGGGGTATTTCTCTAATGAGAAACAAATAAATTTAAAATGAATAAAAAAAGAGAGGTCATCTTCTTCTTTAAACTTTTCCAGAGAGATTGAAGAATGTAAAGTAAGAAAAAGAGGGAGAGGGAGAGAGAGAGAGAGAAAGAAAGAAAGAACGGTCACCCTCATTCCACCCATTCACCCCCCACACCCACATCCCTCTCTCCTCTTCTCTCTCTCTCTCTCTCTCTCTCTCTCTCTCTCTCTCTCTCTCTCTCTCTCTCTCTCTCTCTCTCTCGGCTCTAAACAGGATAAGGGCTTCATATGCCAAGTGGAATGTGTGACGCAAGCCTTAGCCTTGAAACAAAGCACAGGAAACAAGGAGAGACAGAGATGGAGAAACAGAGAGAGAGAGAGAGAGAGTGAGAGAGAGAGAGAAAGAAAGAGATGTGAGGTGTATTATAATGTATGTAGTGAAACCAAAGGTAAGACAAAGAAGCTCAGGTGTGACTGAATGTTTGAACGCACGCACACGCACACGCACACACACACACTCTCACACCTGCCACATATGCTCCTGTGTGTAACACTGCACTCAGCTCTGACACCACACAGCAACACTGAGGGTCATCTCTCATACAGCTTGCTTATGCTTGGGCATCACGTTCAGTCTTTACTGATAGCCGGTCAATATGATCTACAGCCAAAGTAAAATATGAATCAATCAATAGATTCATTGACAGAGAAGCAGCAACAGTTTTGACAATCAAGGAATTATTTCAGTTGTTTAATCAAGCAAAAATGGCAAACACTCTCTGATTCTTCTCAAAAGTTCCATTCTGCTCCTTTTGTGTGTGTTTTTTGTTATTTTAAATTAAATATCTTTAGATTTTTTATCAAAATAAGACACATAAATGTGTCTGTCTGTGGACTCTCATAACCTGTAATAGGTAATCTTCACATTTTTTTGGAACTAATGATGAACTAATGAATCTCTTATTATAAGAAACAACTAAAAACAGATCAACTGAGCCCTAACTGATCACACTGATATATATTTTTTTAAATCTGTAGCCTCTTTTAAACAGATCAAAATCACAGTATGGTCACAGGATGTTACATGTCAATAACACCGAAAAAGAGGGGAGCCAACTGAACAGAGGGAGAGAAAACACTAAAAGAGTTTTTCTCCATCACTAGCCTAGTATTTTACCACTAGTTTAATTTGATTAGTAGGCTAGTTAAACCACAATAAGTGTTATAAAGGCTCTAAAAGCTATAAATAGCAAAGACTCTCTGCTGCCACAGACTGTCGGGTTACATCAGTTATCAGCCACTGTTAAAAACATTAGTCGCCATGCCAATACATTTTTTTTAAATGACGCTCATTTTCACCAGTTTTATAACATGAAGTAGGCTAGCCTATGCGAAAATGTTGATTTAATACACAAAATCAAGAAAGTGTCCTAAAAACGAACTTTGAGTAGACTAATTAACTAATGAGGCAAAATAACCAGACACAAACAGCTTGATCTCATTAACAAAAGACCCATAGCTCTGAATTTATGGACTTCTTTCCTTTCCCATAATAAAGTCTGCTTTAACCTTTAAAAGACCACCCAGCAAATTACAGGCTTCACCACTATAGGCTACATCCGATAGGAAATAGGCCTAAGGACAGTGTGCCGGGGTGGCCGTATATAAAACTGCCCGCAGTAACAGAGGAAGGTCAAACTTACTTCTCAGATGGAGTATACAAGTCTATTCCAGGACGAGAGACGATAGTTTCACAGCTGCCTTGCTGAACGGCAAAGGCTGCCTCTCAGTGAGAAACTCAATTAGGCAACTCCGGTGAAAAAGTGACGCAGGCGACGATCAGCCCTCCGCTGTGTTTCTGACACCAGGCTCTAAAAAACACGACAAGTCCACTTATCGATGGCTCCACAAAACTTCCCGAAGTTACGAAACTCTCTCTCTCTGTCTCTGTCTTACTATGTGTGTGTGTGTGTGTGTGTGTGTGTGTGTGTGTGTGTGTCCCAGCTTGTCGTTTGGAAAGTGTTGCTGCTGGCACATGATTCGGTCTGTTCTCCATGGGGTCTGACCGCTGGGCGGGACCAGGGCGGGGCTGTCCAGCTCGTGTGTGTGTGTGTGTGTGTGTGTGTGTGTGTGTGTGTGTGTGTGCGTGCGTGTGCGTGCGTGTGTGTGTGTGTGTGTGTTGCAATTTTTCAAGTTTAGAGACAACATTGGTGGAAGTTGACTATAGTCAAATCTTTTTAATCATAGTTACACATTTACAATTTTTTTCCACATTAGAATAAATATCAAAGGCTGCTAAACTGAATACAATGAAGACTCACTGGTGAAACCGATGCGACCATTGCTAAATTTGACAAATTAACTTGAAGAAAATTGCATGCAGCCTTTCTATTTTACGGGGTCAGTGGCCATGGTATAAAGGTGATGATACACTCAGTTGTCCTGAAATTGAAAATCCTCTCTGTCCATGTTTTTTCATACAGACCCCATGTTCACTTACATGTACGACATTCACACTGTAATGCATTTTTATTTTGTGGCCACAGTAAATACTTGTTGATTGATCAGATGACATATTTCCATTTAGTTGTGTAATCAATCCAACACAATTCCAGTGAACACTTATTCCTGTTATATCTTTGGCAAGGGGCCATAGTACTCCTGCTGTAGGAAGATTTAGAACATAATGCAGTACATCCTTGTGTTTTCATTTTGCATTACTGCATACTTGCATGACTGCATATTTGCATGATGCTTTTCACACTATCTCAGGGTTATCTGTACCCATGTACAGTAAATATCATACGTTGTATCGGCAGGTACACACACACACACGCACACACACACACACACACACACACACACACACACACACACACACACACACACACACTAAACTAAACTATCACTGGGAGATGGCTGTGGCTCAGGTGTGGAAGTGTCGAAGTCCTTGGGCAAGACACTGAATCCAGAGTTGCCCCCAATGCTGCGCCATTGGAGTGTAAATGTGTGCGAGTGTTTATCTGATGAGCAGGTGGCACCTTGTACGGCCACAGTGTATAAATGTGTGAATGGTGAATAATTTCTATAATATGTAAAAGTGCTTTGAGTAGTTAAAACTTAAGACTACAAAAACGCTATATCAGAGCAGTCAATTTACTTAACGTTCTTCTAACCTTATTCATCCCAAAATAGCTTTTAATATCACAGATGCCCAGTACAATATTCAGTTTGTTAGTTTTCCGTTACTGTTATGTTGCTTTGGATGCTTTAGTAGCATATATGCACACACGGATCCACACACACACACACACACAAACACATAATCTCATTATAACCCAATCCTCTATGTTCTTTGTGCAGCGAAGTGTGACAGTCCTGGGTGCTGCTGCAGAGCTGGCTGTTGAAACAAGGCAGCAATGATATGACAGCTGTTATGTCATGGCTGTTTTCTATATTAGTAAAGTTATAGGCCTTTCATGTCTGAAAACACATCCGCTTAGGCTTAGCCAGCTCTTTTGGGTGAAGCATGAGACATGTTGATGTCTTACAGAGCAGGATGGGAGCATGATGGAAGGCTGGTCAGGCCGGATAAGTCACTGTAACTGTGTTTCTGTATCAAAAATGACTCAAGGAGAACTCAATGAACCTGACTCAACAGGTGCCGTAATGTAGTCCTCATGGCCAAGTGTTATAGTTTTTAATGCTACATGTGGGGTTTTGCAAAATGTCCCCATAATTTGGTGAATGTGCTCAATTTATAATCTTTCTTTCTTGATTTTCTTCTTTGCATCACGATGATCAAAACCAAAACATCACATTCCTATGTAGGTAGATACACATCAAGTTGAAGAATAACAAACACCTTGCACATTTTTCTATCCCAAAGAAACTGTCCACAGTAAAGACTGTAGATTATCTGAAGTTATTAGGACATTTTCTGTGGAAACATGTTGATTTTGAGTAGCTTTTTGCCATGACTGTTTGTTGCTGTTGATGAGCTTTTAAAGCCACACTCTTCTTTTCTTGTGTTTTCTTTTTGCCTCCTGTCATGCGTTACTGCATACTTGCATGATGAGGTATTCACACTATCTCAGTGTTATCTGTACCCATGTATATATCATACGTTGTATCTGCAAGTACACATGCACACACACACACACACACACACACACACACACACACATTGTAGTGCATACAATGCAGAGCTAAAGCCCACTGGCTGTCTGTATCTGTAAAAGCTTAACCTTTCAATACAGTTCATCAGCTGTAAAGTGCTAACAACTTAACACATGCAAACTTTATAGTTAATTTGATGGCATTTAGACATTGAGGGTTTCCTGTCTTAAAATATTTTAATTTCAGTCATTTAGCTGGATATCCGTTGTCTTGGCATTCCTTTGTGTTAGAATTTTAAACTGGCAGATTTATGAGGACTATGGTTAACTTTTTTCTTAGATCTCTGCAGGGTAAATCCAGCTAGCTAGATCTGTTCAAAAGTTTTCTGTTACACGACTAAAACAACTTTTGAACGTACACATGTTCCATCCAAACCAAGTTCCTAGAGGAGGTATAAGACAACAGTAATATTATATTATCATTAAACTGCCAGAAAATATATGAGAACATGACCTTACTGTCCTTAATAAAAGCTGCCGCCCTGAGCCCAGGTCATATACAGTGTAAATAATGTGTTTTATGATACATTCTAGAAATGTATCTGATTCAGAATAGTTTCAGTTTCTAGCCATTTCCTTATAACACCCTAGGATATATGATCAGATAATGGAGAGCTGCTCTTAAATTAAAATGCATTGTAGAGAGAAACAACTATTTTGTCCTCAGCTGAGGTCCTTTTAGACCACTGATCTGACCTGTCAATGGTCGTGGATCACTATTCAAGTATCAGTAGATGAGGATCAGTTTATTTTTAATAATTTACATTTTAAAAACCTGCGTGTGTGTGTGTGTCTGTTTTAAGCTGGAATGTGTAATACCATGTTGTCTTCTCATAAAAATGTAGATAAGATTCTTTTCTGTAGAACAAACACAAAATTTGTCTCTGTTCCTTGGAATGTGATGCTTCACTGCTCAGCAATTAAGAGGAGTTATGAAAGACACAAAGAGTGCTATTACACATTAGTGCACAACCGGCACTAAACCATACAGCCTTCTTTTCTTATTGTTAAACAGGTATATTGTTCATATTTGTTTAGGTTATTGTGTCTTTTACATTTATTGTTTATTTCTTTTTTTAATATAATATACTATTATGTCAAGTATACAAAACAATATATCATTGTTACTTTACTCATTTTTGATGTTGACAACTAAGACTAATTTAGAGCTACATTGAGTTTATTAGAGAAAAATAAGTGACAATTTCAGATGTAATTTATTTCTAAACCTATACAGACAAAATTCTAAATGTTGATGAGGATAAAGTTTTGTTTTGGTAATTAGCTGCACCCTAGAAACTAAATGTTTCAGTAGTAAGACATGAAGTCTTTCCATTATAGGTCTCAAAGGGAGCACAGGGAGAGTGGGTTGTCTGCAACTCATTTGACATGTCAACAAGGACTCGTCATAAAATATAACTAGAGATCAAATAATAGTTGACCAATAAGCAACAATTTTATAACCAGTAAACTGTCATTTAATTGGGAACAAATGCCTAATATAATATAATTCCAGTTTAAATATCTGCTGCTTTCTTGTATATAGTTGCTTCTAGAAAAGGAACATAACAGATTTTACTTTATTTTCAGAAAAAACAAGTCTATTTCTGCTGTTTTACCAGAATGGATATTTTGGTCCTGTAGCTTACATGTACCCTACAACAAAATTCATTTTTTTCGACAGACTCTGCATCTCTGTGAGGCACAGCGGTGCTTTGAGTTAAAAGCTAATGTCAGCATGCTAACATGCTCACAGTGACAGTGCTAACATGTTGGTGTATAGCAGATTTATTGTTTATTCCATCTTAGCATTTTAGCATGCTAACATTTAACATTAACATTTTGTGCTAATTACCACAAAACACAAGTAGAGCTGACTCTGGTTTGGGTTTGTTACTTAAATTAAGTTAAGCATACGTGTGTGTGTGTGTGTGTGTGTGTGTGTGTGTGTGTATGTATGTATGTACTGTATGTATGAATGTACATACATGAGAGTATGCATGTCTCAGACTGTGCAAGTGTTTGATATCTGTGTATATGCAAGTGAAATAAAATTTTGGCCTAGGCGGCTTCTCATATATGTATGTGCAGTTTGTAAATGTCTTTTGTCAAGTTGAACTGGAGGTGGAGGCGGTGGCATGCACACAGACAACTTTCTGCACAGACCTAATGCAAATACTAAAATCCGTCCTTGAGTGGAAAGAAGGTGATGTGCTGGAGGCCGGGATGTGTGAGTGTGAGGGTGTGTGACAGAGCGCATGGCTGCCGTCACGATAGCAATACGCTACCTATTTTAGCCTCAATGTCTGACCTTAAATGTTGCCTGTATATATGTTTATTTAGTTTGTTCATTTGTTAATGTTAATGATCACAAGGTTTAAATCATCTGTGAGCCTAACTATCCCTCAATTTGTTGATGTGTATCATTCGAATGTCTAGTGTGATAGATTCATTCATATTGTCTGTATAGAGCCTTTACTACTGCCTAGTCACATGAGCCATCCATGCCTTGTAGAATTGGTATGTTCCAATTTGAGGGGCAGGTTTCAGGTCTATATAGACAGGCAGTGGCATTTGCTCGAGACGGAGAGAGCATGAGAAACACCTGAGGGAGTAGGGCGTAAGTCCATTGGATGCCCTCCGCAATTACTTGCTTTAAGGTCAAAAGGAAACTGTGTTTTTGTTTTATGTAATCGTCTTAACTCTCCTGTCAGTTTCCTTTTATTTTGTGAAAGTATTTTGTTTTTGCTGTCCAAAATTTTGTTTATTTTTAGTTTATTTAACACTATTTTGCCGTATTGGCCTTTTTTGGGGTGAACAATAAAGACCCCATCTTTTCAACATGGACTGACCTTGGGTGTTTTCACCTGCTCACGACTACTTGCTACATCTACCCACCACAGGGTGCGAGAGAGAGAAAGGGGGAAAAAGAGGGTCATTAATCAGAAAAAAAGAGATTTTTTTTAAGATTATTTCAATGAACTAACCAAACTAGAATGAAATGCAATGAAAAAAGTCTCTGTCATCTCCCACTGAACACAAAGCTCCTCCAACAGCCCACATAAAACAAAACAACCTGTCTACTGTTATGTCATTTACACATTTAAACCGGAGGTGGACTGCCACCAGTTCTTGAAAAAAAAACACAGGCATGTTATCTCCTAGCAGAGTTTATCCACAAAAACACAATATATCAAATGACTTAGGACTATTTTCACGATTCATTGATTAACATTTTGTCTATAAAAAGGACGATCACAAAATCTTAAACCCCAAATGAATGATCAAATGTGGTTTTGTTAGATGAACGATCCAAAAGATATTCAGCTTACTATCACAAAAAAAAGACAGACGACTGATCTCTGCAGTGATTCTGTACCGAGAGACAGCCTCTGCCCTCATTTGTAACTATAATCATAACTGTAGGTTCTGACTGAGCATAAACAAGCAAGAAATAAGGACTGTAAATAATATAAAACGTAATACTTAATATAGACATCGACAATACACCCTCAACTCCTTGAATATAAAACTATATCAAATGAGAACCAGAACAGGGTAATGTTGATCATATTCACTCCCAATGCTGGAGAAGTATGTGTTCTAGGAAGGGTTATAAATGTAAATGGATACATTTAAGTAGCACTTCTGCCAATAGAAAACAAGATGATGTGGAAACGTAGTTCTGTGGAAGGCAGATGACAGGTAAGATTACCTTGGAATGACATACCTCTTAACACTCAGGTAAAATGAAACATGATAGTGAAACATGACGATACTTGCATTCTTTACAGGAGCTGCTGCTTCTGCACATGTAAACAATCAGATAAAACTTCAGTATAAGGGAGATATGTTTCTCTCCCGTTTTTCTGGTTAATTTCTACTTAATATTGGCACTCTGATTTTGATTACTAACCTTAGCAATAATTTCTGCTCACCATCAAAACTCTTAATTGAGTGTGTTTATTTCTTACCACGTTCTGGAAACCAGCCATTTGCTAGATCTTTAAATATCGTACAAATGTCAATATACTTGTTTGAGATGAACAATGTCTGCACAGAGTCAATCACTGGTGATCACGACACACACTGCATGTTGATTAAAATAGTCTGGCTCCCAACTAGCTGTAGCATCACCACTACATGTACAACAACAATCTCTCAAAACAAAGTGCCGTCCACTTGCTAACTCTCAGGGCATGATGGGAAACAACAGGTTTTCCCCTGATCTAGGGTTACAAACAGACCAAATGCAGCGAGGCCTCCAGGCACTACAGGCTCACCTCCTTTTTTGTTTGATTGTTTGTGGACACAGTTAATTTATTCCAACTTTATTTCAATTCATATAATTTCATTATGTTGGAGCACTTTTGGTGTAATTTTAGTTGTTCGCTATACAAAAGGAAAGCAAATATTGCTGTGCGACCTTTGCTCAGATGTTTGATCACACACAATATTTTTTACCTGTTTAATTGTATAAATTTAGATGTCACTAGTTAAAGGTATAGTAAGCGTTACATAGTAAGCTTTACTGAGAGGCTTACCTGGTTTTTCAAGTTTTATTTCTTTTATTTCTGATCCACACCGGGGACCACAAATGTTTGTGTTAAATTTCATGACAGCGCATCCAGAAGTTATTGGAGCTATTTCAGTCTGGATCAAAGTGGTAGACTGATTTGTAGGCTACTTCAGACCACCACTTGCGTTCTATTTGTACTCGGAAGATGTATTTTCCGAGGTCAAAGTCAGAAACTTCCGCTGACCTCAGATTTCTGAGCTCGGAACTCGGACAACCTTGCAAGCTCAAAATCCAACATGGATGTCCCGGGCAACAACAGTTGTGAAAGCTGTAGGAACATACAGTTTTGAGCACTTCAGTCTTATTTTTGTCTCACTAAATCAGTCATGCACACAGTCCTGTCTAACTTCTATCTGTGGACATGTTACGCTGTTTGTATGATGTATTACTAACAATGGCTGACCTAGAGCTTGCCCAAAATTAAAAATCCGACTTGTAAATGAAACATATTCAACTCTGGGTTGACCTCATTCCTAACTGCGGCTTCCAACTGCGGCTTCCAAATTCCAAGGTAAATGAAACACACTTTTTATTTAACAGACAATTTATTGCTTATTGTTATGAACGCAGGCTCTCACACATTTTAAAGTTTGTTTATTTGTTTTTGAAGAGTTACTGCCATTGCTACTTTGACAGAATTCAGAATTCACTTTTCTTCAGATTCTTTGAAAAATCACGTGTAATCTTCTACTGCACAATGACAAAAAATTAAAAACTACAGACGAGAGACACACCTATCTCTTTGTGCTTCAACAGTCTCTACAGTTGTTATTCCTTTTTGGTTCATGTCTGATAAAGATAATTATGTTGAATCATAAACACAATAGGTCTGTATCTATGCCAGCTGCCGGTGGACCAAATTATCAGGAAAACAAGGCAAAGCTCGAGACAGATGCAAAACACTTGGCAAGATATCTGCGAGCATGTCTGTTTCACTTGATTCTGTCATGAATGCTATTTAACAGAGTGATGCTAGAGATAATGCATTTTGGAGAATGGAAGAATATGATCTCTGGATGATTTCCAGATATCTGAAAGCTGAGATACAGCTAGGCGGAGCTCTGGCTACCATAGAAATGGCTATAAAATATGTGTGAGGGAGATTATCATCTGCCTTCAATACAATCTCTATGTTTTCCAAAGTCATGTTAAATGAATACTGTGTGTGTTTGTGTAATAAAGACAGGTGACTCTCACTCTGAGCTATGCTAGAGTATATTAATGTCTGGCTCCATGGGGAACAATCACATCTTTGTCTCTATATATCCACCACAGGCAGTATGGCGTAACCGCACACATAACACTGTAAGAACAAACACAGGAATTCAAAACCCTGCTTCAAAATTCCTCTGTTGTCCATATTCTCCCAGATACAGATGTACTGGAAGAATCAGAACAGGTTGTGTGTGAGTGTGTGTCTGGTCTGTGTGTGTGTGTGTGTGTGAGTGTGTGTATGTGTGTGTGTGTGTGTGTGTGTGTGTGTGTGTGTGTGTGTGTGTGTGTGTCTTTTCATTGAAAGTAAGTTTGCCTTGTGGCCGCATTTACAGTAAAACATCACTAACTGAGACAACTGGGAAATCACTCTTTCCTAATAAAGAATGTCAGAGTGTACACAGAACACACACAGAAAAAGCAGCTATTGTTGTTCACACTGTAAATAAAAATGACGCAGGGAGCAGTCAATCATGTGATCATAAGGTTAGTTTATAATTGATTTGTTTGACAACCTGAACCTGATTAACCTTGATACAGAGCCTCAACAGGAAGCTTGCCACTAATTATTGAAAGAGCACCTAACCTAAGTTTCTTTGAATGATGTGACCATGGAGGGAAGTTGAAAAATATACATCTGTCCATCCATCCATCTAATCGTGCATCCATTTAAAAAAAAACGTATTTCCTATTTATTCATTTCCTGTATTTTGTTTATATTTATTTGTATTTTTATTGTAACTCATGTTTTAAACATTTTTTAACTACTAATCAACTAATCAATTTATTTATTTTTTACCATAAAATACCTTCTTGAACTCTCCCATTACAACTTTTCACATCTGTTATTTAACTATTTGTAGTCTATAAGTGCAAAATGTTGTTATTGTACAACTATTACTGTTAAGTGAGAAGTGAGAATTTTTCCAACTGAAAGGTACTCAGAAAGTGAAAATCCCCTGCCAGTGCCGAACAACGCAAAGACATTCCTTCACTTCACTTGTATGTCCAAATGCATCATTAATTTACCTTCAGAAAGTTGACTTACTATAAATATTAATTTCTGTTATGTTCCGGTTATGGAGACTGAAAAAAAAAGTCATGTAATTGAAGAAATCCCAGACACTAAAAACCTTTTCAATATATTGGTCCTTGATCCCAAGCCAACATCAACACCAAACTGAACACAAATCTGTTTAAAGTGAGACATCTTGCCAACAGACATAACCACCTCCTTGAGGAATATGTTGTACAATTAAAAAATAAAGTCTTCTTTGGAAGAGAAATTAAATCAACAGCTCCTGGGCATTTGGCCATTTATGCCAAGTTAATTTAAAAGAATATTTGCAGAAGGTGAAGGATATCAATTTGTGACTGTTCAGAGGCTGTCTGAGATAATCAGATAATAATCTCAGACTATGATTTAGGTTAGATTATAGCATAAGTGATGTTAGTTTAGTTGGAGATTTATCACTCTAATGTACTAACTCTGAAAGATTTTACATGTATGCATAAAAGATATAAAAGCAGGTGGGAGCAAAAGATGATGGTGTTAAGAAACTGAAAACCCAGTTTAAATGCAGCTTAAATAAATTAACTTTTAAATTCCTGGTCAGCTGTGGGTGAATTCTGCAAACTATGGAACCATGGAAAGCAAACAAAATTAAGTGTGTTCATGTTTACCTTCATCTTCCTACAGACAAATGAGACATCAAAACATTTTCTTATGAAAACTATAAATAAAGCGTGCACCAAACTCATACATAACATACTACTTTAAGTTAACCTGCAGTAATGGTAGTTGATCCAGAGGTTGTGAGCCCTGCGGTTGACAGTGTAGGCCTGAGGGAAGTCACCGAGTTATTCAGGGCTGAGCTGGAATAATGCCAAGCTTTATAATAGACTATTCCTTCCATTACACAATTACTGATTCTTGTACAAGAAGGGTGGGGCAAGACAATGAAAGAAACGTTGGGCTCATATACATCCAGTCTCTGGATCAATGTGTGTATGTGTGTGTGTCAGCAGCAGGCAGATACAGCAGTCAGGTTTTCTTGAACAATAAAGCTGTCTGTTGGTTATTTCTGAACCCTGGAGAGGAAGCAGCAACTCCCTGCAGGGTGGGGAGACGAATCACTGGGCCCCCACCCAACACACACACACACACACACACACACACATAAACACAAATACCCCCCTCTCCTTTTACAGATCAGAGTAACTGACAAGTAGAGTCTTGGTTACACCCACGCTCTAAGGAACGGAGGAAGAAAGAGGGTGAGAGAGGGGAGGAAGAATAAGAGAGAGCAGGGGGCAAAGGGAGGAGTTTTGTGGACACTTGATGTGCTGACAGGACAGCGGTGGTCACACCCAAACTGCGGCGCCTGACCTTCTACAACAAACAGAAACACCCTTACACACATACAATGAAACACACGCACACACACACACACACAAATCCTGTAACATCATCCTTCCCAGTTTTCCAGTGAGGACGTCTTGTCTTTGCTCAGCTTGCTGGTCCATGTTAGCAGTTTGTGACTCAGCAGGAGGACTACAATCTGCCTCTTTTATAATCTGGGCCTCTTTCACTCTGAGGTCACTGCTAGAGGCTCTGCAGCTCACTGTGCTCATATGTCCTAAATTACTACACACTAAATGAGATACTTTTAATTTTACGCCACTTCATACCTCTACTATTTTCATTGGGGAATTTGGTTTTAGAATACATCTTGCAAATGTACAGTGTGATTGTGTTGTTGTTGTTTTTATTTGATTAGATAACAATACGATACTATACCGGTTACTACTGATTCTTAAATATAAGAAAAAGATATTTGGAAACTAGGGAGTAACATTGGGCCATTTTAGAGGAAAGTAGAATAAATCATCCTCTGTTTATTATTCTTTTTTGTAAATACTGGGCACCTTTTGGGTACAGTACTTTATTATTATACTATATTTTATTTAAACTATATATTAGTTTCATTACACACTAATGTAAGTGGAGCTTGTGATTACATTATTATTATGCCTGATTTAATAAATGTGTATTATCTTTATTAACCAGGTAAGTCCCATTGAGATGACAAAATCTCCTTTTCAAGGGAGTCCTAGCCAAGATAGCAGCAATGTAGTGCTTCAAAAAACATACTTGAAACATAAAACAAAACACACAGTATCAACTCACACAATCATTTGCCTAAGAAGACAGCCAGAAGTAAATGGATCTAGCTTAGGAATTACAAATTGGTCATGATTTGGTCAAGCTACATTTTTACCTTTCAAATCTTTCATAACCACTGCCCAGACATGTGTCCAGGTATACAGATGATCAGTGGTGATTCACAGTCAATCTTCTATGGTGATTATAGTAAGAGCAGATTTTTTGTATTTCCCATGCTATCATGTATTGGCAATAAAAACTAACCTGTATTGTATTATTGAGAGTCTGGCCCAATACAGATGATCATATTTTATTGACCTTTGAATTTGTTAGTGTTATTCAGCTCAGATATCAGCAGTCATAAATCATTCTTTTAAAATGCAACCTGCCTACTGTAACCTCAAACGATCTTTTATTGTCATATATTTAATTTACAACACTGTTTACCATTTTAAATACTCACTGACTGTTTTACCTTCCAACCAACATGACATGCAGGACAAATTTCAAATGGGAAAATCTATGTAAAAACCCTTTGTTCTTATGTTTACAACATGCTTAATTGTGTTTATTTTCACAGCAGTGGTTTCAAACACCACATGAGGAATTGACAGGAGTGCTGTTTCTGTTACATTCAAATGCACACACACAGTTAAATTTAGTCAGAATACAGGTAGTGTTATCAACCACTGAACACAATCTTAAGCAACGTAACTAGCAGTTTATTCATGGGGAGCTGCAATATCTGCTTGGTATGTGGAAACAATAGGATATATGTGCAATTTCCTTTGTCGTTACTTTGAAAAAAATCTGTTGTTTCTCCTTATAATTAGTAGCTAGGAGCTAATGTAGCTGACTGACACACCCCACATAGAGTGTGTTGGTAAAATCACTACTGCTATCAAAACATACATTTATTCATTCTTATTTTAAAGAATCAACAGGTAAGACTGATGTCAGAATGAAGGTACAGTGAAATGGGCAGGTCCAGTATAATCAGGAGCTGACTTTACTTTATGGCCTCCATCACTCCAAATTATCTGGGTACTTCATGTAAAGTAACTGCTCATCAAAATTTAGTGCAGCAGTAGTGCTTTATGAGCTGTAACTGACACTTTTCGACCTTTTGTACTAACCAGTGCACTCTCATCTTAGTGCTTAATGTGCTCTTACGTGTCTTTAAACATAGCATCAGTAATGATTACACCCACCTGAATTACTTTATATACACCACATGAAATAGTTTCTTTATTGGTGTGTAAAGGTGAGCTGATAGAGACCTACTGCTAGCGACATAGCTCTGGGGATGTGTCAGTCAGTCCACCACTTTGGTCCAGACTGAAATATCTCAACAGATATTGCCATGCAATCCGGAAACAGCTGTAGACAAAAATTTCTTTGGACACAATTCGATATACCTACAACCAATCAGAGCACAATAAAACATGATGTAGCACTGAGCGACGGACAAATGTAAACAGACAACAGCTTTCAACTTTATTTGTGTCCCTGAAGGGAGATTAGGTGTGCAGCAATTATAAACACATACAAGACACCTAAATACATACAATACATATAGGGTAGGAAAAAATGTATATCAGACTACAAAATTGACACAATATAATCAACAATGACAATTGTTAACAATTATCAGCATCCATTATATTACATCACCAACCCCTTTCATTAACGTTTCTAACATCCTCAACACATAGTCAACGGGCTAGAATCCAACCACGGAATAAAGAAAGAAAGAAAAAGAAAGGAAGAATGAAGTAGCCAAGAGATCAAATAAGGCTCCTCTCCTGACCCCTATTCAGCGTGCAGAGATGGGGGCCCTTTCTCCCCCGGACCATCCTACCCCCCACTTGGTTGCCGAGTGTGATTCTGTTTAACGCAACCTTCATTAAGGTAAAGGGTATGAAAACAGCAGCCAAGCTTCTGGGAGAACTTCCCTCTCTCTAGTGGAAATGTAAATTGTTGTAACATTTCAACCCCATTGTTTCGTATCAGCATCTTTTGGAAGCGGCAGCTGTTGCCTATGGAGAAAAATAAAACCTACACCCAGGCTTCTTTAGTGGTATTTCATTTTTTAATTCTGTTTTGACAAGCTGCTTGGTTTTTGCAACAGTATTCTATAGAGTAGAGAAGAAATATGTGATTCTAAATACAATGTAACCTTTGAAGCTATAGTTGTTACAGTTGAAGGATTTGCAGACCCAAATGCAGAGATCAGGCAGTAAAGGTTTGAGCTGAACCAAACCAGGGATCCAAAGAGCAATAGGCTAACACATGGTGGCAAAAGGAAGAAGGCAAAATGGGAAAAACTCACAGGAACAAAAAAAATTGCAGGGGAGATTCCAAACACAAGCACACCGACTGAAAACATGCTGACAGGACACCAACACAAAAAGATCTGACAAAGGACAAGGGGAAGACAAAGACTATATAAATACACAGGGTAATGAGGTAGTACAAGGCAGATGACACAAGGGCTAAGAAACAGGTGAACAACATTAGGCAATCCCAGCACAGGGGCGGGAAAACACAAGAAGTAAGGCAAGACACAACAAAACAGAAAACCCAGACTGTCAAAATAAAACAGGTAACAGTGCAAATCAAAAAACAGACTATCACAATAAGACAAGAAAAAACAAAACCCAAAACAGAAGAAACCACAGAACCAAATACCAAAACCATAACAATAGTGCGTAGTTTCTGTTGTCCCCATAAGGAATTCAAAGTAATGCCAACGCCACTGATGTTGCATCCACATGACACAAGCCTTCTGTAATGGCGCATTTGCCCCCACCCCTCCTCCACACAGTTTCTAGTAGTCAAGGACAAGGAGGATTAAAAAAATATGACAGAATCTTCAGAAGAGGTCATTATCTTGTAACGCACGTTCATTAAAGCAACACTATGTAACTTTTCCAGCTTCGGTCCCCCTACAAGTTGGAAGCTGAATTGTCCCATTATGTCTCATTGGAAATACAGATCCTACCTGATCTGGCAAACCTGCATAATGTGGTTATAGCCGTTAAAGAGCCGCAAAGCAAATGCAGAAGTGTTGTTCACACTTGTAACACAAGTTGATGAACCACTGAAAAGGTGTTGGAAACACTATTTTAAGGTACAATAAGTTACATAGTGTTGCTTTAATGTAAAAGACGTTATGCACTAAAGCTTTAAGTTGATGATGTCTGTATGACAATTTTAAATGTCTATCTTAGTTAGTCTATTTTTCATGACGAACCCATGGGGTCAGCAAATCGCTGTAGATCTCTATTGGAGGGTTGGATAGCACTTAATACAGCGGTCCTTCCATGTGAATGCGCAATATGAGTGAAAGGGGGTAGGTAGTGAAAGATTTGAGAAAAGCCCGAGCTTTGATGGTGTAGCATCAACAGGTCTGTGGATGAGTACTGCTGTTGTTGCCATCACAATTTGAAAATAGTAGTTCAGCAGAAAATTCCATATTAGCTGAAGCCATAATGTTTTTTTCTCCTCTTTACAAAACTAGGTTCATGGTTGCTGTAGTGTCCCCGGTGAAATTATGCGCAATAACCTCTGATATATCACACACATATACTGCACTCAAACTACTTATTTATAATCAATATGTAATTATCACATCCTCAGCTTGAAATTCCATCTCATTCTGACTCAGAGTCATTGGATCATGGTTGTAGGAGATTACAGGCATGTGGTACAGCTCGGTGCAGGGCAGGGCAGGGCCGGCATGAGGTGAAGTGTTGAAGGGTAAACAGATGCCAAGTCAAATAAAACAAAACTCCGGGCAGCGGCCTAACCCATGGCAGTCTGCTTGGCCTGGCAGAGAGAGACACATAAACACACGTGTACTGTAGACCCTCACACTGTACTGTACACATACGCTCTGTTTACACACAGTGCACTCTAGACTACAGGTGAGCCTGTTCCCTTTTGGTTCACTCAACCAGATAATTAATAAAATCTTTCCACAGATGCTGCGTTTTAACCAGTCATGTGAGAAGCCATTGCTCCTAAATAGACAAGATGTTTGTGCCCTTTTCAGCTTGTACAGTAGGAGCTCTGATACAGCAGGTGCAAACACACACACACAAATATATTTTACACTGATAACTGAACACCGACACAGGTGTTTTGATCTAGCCAATTAGATCTCTTCCCAGGGTGTGTGAAGACTGATTGATTTACATCTCCCTTAACCTCGTGTTACATAGCTTTGTTGCCCCTGTTAGGGCGGGGAAATTACACCATCATTTTTATTGGTAAAAAGGATTAGTGACCTAACAAATACTTCAACCCTACTTCAACATGAGCAGAGTCTAATCAGCCACAATAACTTAAATCACCTGTGTGTGTGAGTCTTTAACAAAGACACCCACAAGATGGGCAGGGCTGTTCAATCAAAAGGGGTTAGGTAGTTTAAAAAATAAATCCACATAAACGTCTAAGAGATCATCACAGATTAGCTGCATCAAGTCTCCTTGATGCCGGTGATGGTTGTGATCTGCAGGGTGTAGCCAAGCATCAAGCAGTCATGCTGTTTATTTTCATTATTAGAGGAGCTTGTTTTGTGCCTTTGGGTGTTGGGTAAAGAACTTGACTCCCTTTGTTGCTCCTTCATGGAAATCTCCATTCAGCATGAGTGTTTTGTTTGGATCAAGACATTAGTTGTGCTTAAAGCAGAGTGATCCGTGCAGGAGTTCACTGACAGCTTGAATTATGGTTCAAGGTTAATAACAATGGCATTCTTTTGTTGATCCCTGTAGGGAAAGTCTTTCATTTTGCTCTCATCCATGTGGCAGAGCAGGGCAGGTCAAATGTCAATTATAGAGTAAAATATTTCTGGAGCTGTCAGGGAGTCAGTAACTAACATACATGTTTTATTACTTTTGCCTTTATGACTGTAGATATGCAAACAGCAAAATGTGGCTTTTGAATATGCTGTTAAATGGACACTTTTCTCTCAAATTGCAATGCATACTGTACTACGATGCATGCCCCAAGTGACTTGAGAGGTCAGAAAATTGTCAGACCAATCAGAGGCCGCTATACAGTCTGCACTACATGATGTAGCCTGTAGCATATTTAAGAGTATCACTGTAGACATAACCAATGACATTAGTTTTATTGATTAACTATGGTGGATTTAATTTGTAAAACAGAATCAACTGCACCCAAAACTACAAATAAATCATTCCAGAGACACACCTCTTCCACTCTTATCCTTAACCCCGGAGCACCCCAGCTGCTCCCTTGTGCACACATGACTGTGTAGCCACTACAAGGGTGGACAGCTTTAAGTACCTCTGTGTCCACATCACTGAGGGTCTGACCGGGGCGCTGCATACTGTACTGACTCAGTAGGGAGGCAGAGAAGGTTTCACCTCACACGTCTTAGGAAATTACAGGAATCCCCTCAAATACTGTGGAATTTCTAATCCTGCATTATTGAGAAAGTCCCAATGGGGAACCTCACTGCCCTGTACGGAAACAGCAACGAACAGGACTCCAAGGCCCTGCAAAGAGTGGTTTCTTCAGCTGAACTTACAATGGGCGGTAGGCTTGCACGATTAATCGTTATAAAATCGCGATCTCAATTCACCCTTCAATTACATTTTTAAATAAGTTAGATTTTTCCTTTTAATAAAAAAAATTACAATTGTCTATTTTTAAATGACTTCAATTCTTATTTGATTTTACGAGCCGACGCATCACAAACGCTACTACTTTCTTCTGCGAGTTTTAATTGTAGACTTTATAAAATAGGTTAGAAAGTGATCCCAAGCGCTGCAATGCTCTCCCTTCTCTTCACTGAAGCCTGCATGTTTACAGGGTTGTGGTGATTAACAATGGGCTATAGGTGCCAAAAAACATCTATGTTTGGTACTGCCAATTTGTTTGGTTTTTTTCATGGTTCATGTGTGGAATAAACATTATACTTTGTGAGAAAAGAATTGTGATATCAATTCTAAGCAACAAAAAATAAAATCGTGATTCATATTTTTCCCCGAATCATGTAGGCCTTATGGGCGGTGCCCTATCCTGCCTAAAGGATATTTACACCAGGCGCTGCAAGACATTTCTAGGAGAATCATTAAAGATCCCTACCATGCTGGCAGCCTTTTCTCTCAGTTGAGGTCGTGAAGAAGGTACCAGACCCACCAGGACAGCACTGAGAGGCTCAGGAGGAGCTTCTACCCTCAGACCACTAGGATCCTAAATGAGAACACAGTTTAAGACCCCAGACCAAAAAATCTTTAACCCCATTGCTCTGGTTCAGAGGTAACCTCTTACAGCAACTGTGTGGAAACTTTTTCTTTGTAAATGTCACCACTTTGTTTGTTTTTATAATACAAGCTGGTTGATTTACCATAATTTAACAGCACTGTACACTGTATACAATATAATGTAATGGCCTTCATCATAGTTACTTTGGTTAGTTATGATTATGTGGTCACACAGAAACATCCTGATTTATAGGTGGCTCCACCCTGATCAGCAGGTCCTCAAACAGGTTTAGGGATGTGAGGAAAAAAGAATCTTGTGTGTGTGTAATCACTGGACTGCAAGGACATGCAGTCTTTCAAATAAAACAAAAAGACACAATCACCTGGAAAACCTGGCCATTTAGTAGTGGAAATAAAAAATCTCTTACTGACAAATTCTTATTCATTGTGTAATTTTGGGGATTTTCTGTGGCTTCTGCTGTTGTTGCTTTTTTCTGTTGTGTATATACCCACATGCATGGATACAAACAAACAGAGCTGCAACTTGCCCCAACATGCCTTTTCCTCAACTTCAGGAGGCGTTCTTGAAACAAATGCATGTTGCGTGTTTTAAATACTGTGTATGGTATGTTCCCATAACCTTTAATCAAGCCTGTGGCATTCAAAGTAACTGGTGTGTTGTAGACAGGAGGTGGTACAATCTAGACCGTCTGTAACAGCCTGACACACATGGGTCCAAACTGTATGCAGGTAAACCACTGGGTAAATATACACATCAAAGTGTGACAGAACACAGAAGTGCTGAAAGGATATGAAATGTATTTTACAGGATAACAATAATATCGATCATCAATTAAAACAAAACACATGTGCAAGGAGAGTCAGAAGTAAAAGAAAAATATCTTTACAGTGTAAATCAACAGATTTGTTGCCATCAGTGAATTGCACAAGCACACAGACACACATTTAGAGACTCACATCCAAACACACCAAGCTGCATCTCAGGTTGAAGGAATTCAGTGTTGAATACAGTAAATGACTCATAGCTGACAGATTGTCTCAACAGCAGAGGTTTCCTGTTTGAAGTTTCAGAGAGAAGTGTTTTAAAGTACTTTAAATCCATTGATCTGTAGCTTTCTGTACTTCCCCTCAATAGATTAGCACAGCTACATTTTTCTGCTTAAACTGCATTAATTTTCCTTTCTACACAGACGTATCAACATGTATTCAAAGGGGGAAAACCAGGATGTGAAATGGACTGGATTTATTGTGTTACTCTTCCTGCGAGCTACAGAAACTAAAGTTTAAAATGTATAGGTCAGGAAACAGAACCATGGAAGCCTAGAAATAGGGAGGAGATATCAAAAATAGTTCCCCTTTGACCTCTGAATATATACCACCATCTAAGAGCTATCTGACGTCATTTAACTAATATAATAGAAAAAGAAAACAAAAAACACTTCACCTGTCCTTTCATCTCACTTTCTTCCTGCACTTCTATTTTTTCTTTGGAAAAATTTCATCTTTGTGTTACTTACTTGTTATGTGTAAGTGTAAGTAATCCATAACATGTTTCAGGATAGGATTCTTTGTTCAAGCTTGTTTTATATTGATGACATTCTTTGGCTGTTTTAGCCTTGTTGTATCCAAACACAAGAGCATAAAACACATGAGTGAAGACTCTCGCAGACATTCAAAGACACACACATACATAGAGGTACAAGGGCAAATGTAACTTTTTTTGTTTTTACATTAGAGCCCGGTGGGACAGTGCTACCCTTTGGGGATTGTTGTTCAAAACACATTTTCTTTTTATATTTGTTAAAGAGAGGGAAGTGGGCAGTTGTGCTTTTTGGGATAATACTCAAGGGTGCCATACTTTGTTTTTCATTCTCTTTTTTATCCCCATTTTAATACATTTTCTTTCTTCTCCTCTCTGTTTTAGGTCCAATTACCTTAGTAATTCCTCTTTTCATTAAAACATTCTGGTTCCGGGAAGAGGATAAAGATGTCATTTTAACGTCTCACTCGACCTGCTCTTCATTGGCCTTCCACAAACGATTCCTCGTCTAGGCAACCTTACCATTTGGAAAAATGTATGTGCAGTTACTGAACCCTCTGGAAGAACCAAAGAGTGAGGAAGGGAGTCAACAGTCTTGCTCGCCAGCCACTCTCTGTCTCCCATCTTTGCTGTCGCTGTGACTGTGCCTTTCAGAGGGTGGGGGGAGTGCATGTCCATCAGGGGTGGTGTGTATGCCGAGGCTGGTGAGGAGGTCCTTGAGGCGTGTGACGGTGCTAAACAACTGCTTCTTCTCCTCCTCCAGTGACGAAACGTGCTCAATCAGCTGGGCCTCCGACTGGGCCAAAGCATCCACTCGGCTCTCCAGGCTGCAGACCCGAGCGTGTGAAACCTGAGGGAGTGGTGGTTGAAAAATTATAGTAAAATACAAGATAACTTCTCTTTATTTGTGTGTGTGTGTGTGTGTGTGTGCATGCATGTGTACCTGTAGCTCCTCAAGTAGGTCAAGGTTTTGTTGTCGAAGGCTCTGATTGGTCCTCTCCAGCTGTGCGGCTCGCTGTTGTTGGTTGAGAGTTGGGGGCGTGTCCAGCAACTCATCCTGCAAGACATGGTATTCCACCTCGTAGGCCTGGAGCTGCTTGGACATGTCCATCTGACAAACCTGATGAACACAGAAAGTGTTTACAATGTGCAGTACCAATATAAAAATCTTAACATTTTTACAAAACAAAACTATTTTCTTCTATATTTTTCCTATAAAATAAAAATGAATACTTACATATTAGAAATGTACTGTACTTTACTTACTGTTCCAACCACTAAAATGTGGCTGCATTACCTTATCATCGCCTTACATTTAGACAAACTATAATATACTTTAGAAAATTAAGTCACTAATCCTTTCTTGCCTTTTTCTACTTTATTCCCTGCCTCATTTTACATGTTAACTTTTCCTGTTTTTCACTTACTGATTGTATAACACATTCTTTGGATTTTTAATCGTTAAATTGAGCAACACTGAACCATTGTTTTCTAAATATTAACACAAGAACCTTTTTGCTTGTGATACATTGATGTTTAAAGGAAAACTCTATTGTTATAATGTATTATAATGTATCTGTGTAGTTTGGCCATCATTTCTATCAATTATAATAACATTTACCTCACCAAAATAATTGCTGGGATCTAAGAACGCGACAAAGCTACGATGAAGTCTGTCAGGGCAAGAAACAATCAGGATGTAACACGCAAACTGTTCAGGTAGATCCAAACGAGATTTAAAACAACGAGTTTTGGCTGAAAGTTTTTGTCAGGGTTTTGGTTTTTAGACAAAAGCGTTGGTGTCAGCTGGGCAATGTTAAAGGCTTTTTATTATACTCGGGACTGAGTTTTTTGTTAGCATTTGTCAAGGCCCAGGGCCCCATATCAAGAAGGAGGTTTACCAAACTGAGTCTAACCCTGATCTCTGAGTTGATTTACCCAGAGATGGGAAACTCAGAGTTTCGGTTTCAGCTGATATGAGTTGGTTCAATCAACTCAGAGTAGGTTCACGCACGTGCACCACAATAAAAAGGCAGCATAAATGGAGCCATGACACTACAATTTACCATGCTAACAACCACAAACAAACGGGTCGGCGGAAATACTCATGCGCACATAATGCGAGTTAAAAAACAACACAGCGGCTGCTGCAAAAGAGAGAGAAAATTACTGCTAGAGTATTTTTTCTTATTTTATTTAACCAGGAAGTCCCTTGAGATGGAAATCTCTTTTCTGAGAGTAAATGTGTATATTTTAATATATCATATTTAATCATAAGTATAGCCTAATATTACTGAAATGGGGCCCCAGACTCTTTGTTGTTCTTTACTTTAAGAACACCATTTGTAAAGCAAATATGCAAACCAGATTTTTATTTTGGTATTTTAGCAAGATTATTTTTACCACTGTATTTGGAAATAAAAGCCAACATGAGCAAACAAGAAATGCTGGTAACAATTTTTTTTTGTACAACTATGGCAAGTACAAAAGACCAAGGTAAAAACACCAGACACGTAGTAATAATAACATGGTGGTATTAGTAAGATAAGCCTTTCTTTTCCTCTTCCAAGTAAGTTTGGCCAACCTGTTTGTTTTATTTTCCACGTCTGACTTCCTTATGCAGCAGCAATGTCACCTTGCATTCAGACCTCAGCAATCTAACTTGGTGAGTACAATGTTATTACTGATAAGAATGATGACCCAAACTATAAAGCTAACCCTTAAAGTGCTTACTTTTTCATGTCACAAATTACACCGATTTCGCAGATCGTTGTTGTCCTGTACTTACAAATTGCATATGATTGCATATTACAAAATAAACAATGGAGACATGTATTGCATATAGTACAGCTCCAAACATCCTGTAAGTACACTACTTGTTTTTTTATGTGAAACTGTGAGTCACACCACAGTACCTATAGACAACCTGACGTGGGTAAGTACTGGCAAGCTAGAGCATGACTCAAGAATAACACCCTTTTACTGAACTTACTTATACTTATGCAAATAATATGGTAAATGCATACTTTCTAAACTATAGAGTAGCTTAATAACATATATCTACATGTCTTTGACTCATCAAAAACTTATGTCAGCTCTTCCCATCTCAAGACCCATGACCACTCATGTTACTATAAACACTGATGGTAAATGTTCCATCTTGACATCAATTTACTTTATGAAACTGCCTTAAAAACAAGTTTAGGGCACCCAGATAGCTCAGTTGGTAGAGCGGGTGCCCATATATAGAGGTTTACTCCTCAACGCAGTGGGCCTGGGTTTGACTCCGACTTGCAGCCCTTTGCTGAATGTCATCCCCCCCCCCTCTCCCCTATCATGTCTTCATCTGTCCTGTCAATTAAAGGCTTAAAATCCCCAAAAAATAATCTTTAAAAAAAAGAAAAGAAAAGAAAAAGTTTACACAAGAAAGTCTGATCATGACAGTCATTCAACATGTGTTCCCCGATGTTATTGAGGTTATTGATGTTATATGGTAGTTTTCCTGTTTTTTGTTTGTTTGTTTTTTTAACTACAAACACTGTCGCATGAGGTAAAGGTTAGATTACTCCACTGACACTCATCAGCTGCCATCATCAAGCGGAATATCATTTTCCATTTTTTTTCTCTTAAAGCAATTATATTGTCTCTTTATCACTGCCATGAGCTGTACAATCTGATCTTATGATGAAACACATCCGTTTAGTGAACCGAGGGAAGTTTAATAGTTCACTTAGAATATTTAGTAACATCGCATATTTACACAAAGACATACGAGATTCAAGAGTCAGTTCACTGATCCACAAGTTACTGAAACAATGCAAATTCATTCAACCTCCTAAAAGTTGACAGCAGTGTGAAAATCGCTGCAGTATGTGAATGTTGAGCTAAATGATAAGTCTGATGATATTGTATATTTAATGAAAGATGCTGTTTTACTAGAGACAAACCAGAGATTAAAAGTGAGTATATATATACATTTCAATCTATGTTGCTCATTCTCTTTTTAATCTGTAATTTCTACTGACTATATGCATGTTCAAACCCGTTTAAAAGTATTAACAAACTAACACATTGCTGGTTTTGGCATTTTCATGTGAGTTGGTGACAATATGAAGAGTATAATAAAAGTTATGCTAGACTTATTCTTTAGCTATTACTAGATTAATTACGCTCATTTTCCCAGGATATTACCAACAATAGGAGGTTATGTAATTCAAACACTTTACTATAAACCCCAAAATGACAATAAAGGACATCAGGTCCATACAAACTTTGTATTGTATTCCAATGCCTGTTTCTTATTATAACCTGGTTGATGGTTTTCTCCATCTGCACCAGGCCCAGGTTGGGTAGTGTGGTCTTGATGAAGTCCACTATGGACTCCAGGTTCTCTTGCTGCAGGATCAGAGGCTTGTGGCTCCCCAGCAGGCTCAAGGCCACCTTAAAGATGACCTCTGACCCCTGCAGGAACAACATATCTGACAGAAGACAAAGAGGAGTCAAAAGGTTACTAAAAAGAAAGAAAAATAATCGGTTAAGCCCTGACGTGACAGTGTTTTTTTTTTAAATTACGCAACAGTAAAATGAATAATGACAGAAGCTCACAGCACAGCTTACTGTGTTGATTGATGACTTAAAGAGTTTCTTTAAATGAAAGATGCTTTGACGTCAACAAAAAGGTTTAAGCAAACATAAATATAGGCCAGAGACGGAGTAGGTGTGTGTATTTTTGTGCATGCTTTGAATGTATTAGGGTGGGGTCTGGGTTTGGCAGGATCGCATGAGATCATACAACAGATAAAGGAATGGAAGCACCGTTGTGGAGCCACACACCCACACACACACACACACACACACGTTATGCTCAGATAAGCACGAGGAGCTATGGAGTCTTGTTGGCTGACTGAACACCATGCAATAAATTAGCCGTGAAAACAACAGTAAGAAAGGAATAAGGAAAGCAAATACATGAAAGAGAAAGACATACACCAAAAGGCTGTGGGTGTGATGGTATTTACACAAATGATAAAAGAGGAAAACAACATTACAAAATCTCAAATATGTCTGTTTGCATGTGCCTCACACAGACTTTATTCCAAAGAATCATTATCTAAAATTTCAGTTATGCGGTAACAATACACAATGCCACTCCCATCTTTTTTGCCTCACTACCAAAATTATTACAGTCCTTGTATTGTGCTTTCTACCATTTGTATTTCCTCTTGCTTTTTTTCCCCACTGCCCACTCCCACTTCCATTACTTTTGGTTCAACATCTAATTAGAAAAGTTGACTGGGAAGAGGGGACAATCCTCCCCAACATCCTGCTTCTGTCCTACATCTACAAACAGTGTGGTGGCCAAGTAGAACAAGGTATGAGTGTAGATACGTACACAGTTCTCAAAGCTTACCAAAGACTCTGGCCACGAAGCCGAGGGGGAAGTGTGAGGCAAAGGCGGTGAGAAACCAGGGGGTGGCGTATAAGCTGGGTCCAATCTCCTGCTGCTCTAGATGGCTGTAAAGATCCCGGTGGTAGTCATGGAGCAGCCGCGACAACTGGTACATCTGAATCTGACATGAACAACATACCAGATTGTTTGTTGGCTTGACTTTGAGCATGTGGTAAAGTATAACAGCTAGCGAAGTTTCCTTCTGCTTGTAGCTTAATCCCAACAAAACAGCGAGGTTGAATTTTAGCCTGCATGCACGTTTTTGTGGCCTAAAACAGAGCAGATTATATTGGTAGAGAGAGCAAATTAGTGGACTGCTGAGTAGCTTATCCTGCTTTCTGTTTGCTGCTAGACCGCTGACTGGTGAGCTCTTGGCAAACCTTTTATTTTTTATTTTTTTACATTTATTGACAATAGATATTGTCTGTGAAATAAATCGACAGAAAGGAGAGAAACTTTTTCGGGTGTAACACGCTTTACTTTACCGGCAGAATTGACAACACGTGAAGCCACGTGTCTTCAGAAGCTTGTTGTTTTGTTGTTATTTTTTAAACTCTCTTTGCATTGTTTTTGCTATCTCATTTTTCTCTCGCTTTTCCTCACAGCAGCACTCATATGCTGCATATGAGTCACTTAAGGCACCCAGCCATTCTTTAACTTACACTACTGTCATAGTGAGGATGTGGTTAACCGCCATATCGTGGTGATACGTTGCATTCCTTACCGTGGTAAAGAAAAGATCCATACCGTCACAGCCCTATATGTGCTTTTATCATTTTATACATGGTTTATGGCAGAGCTATGGAGCCTATGCACGACATGTACGCATGTGTCACATAACCTGCTCAAAACTATAACTACACAACGGTGCTATGGCAGGATTCCTGTTGCATCAAGTATGAAACCAGTAACATCTCAACCAAACCAAAGGTGTCTTTTTGTTAAAACATGAAAATGTTTTCTAAAATTTTGAAAACAGGAGGGAGTGATGAAATGCATCACATTTCAAATATATATGAAATTTGAGATGAACAGACTGATTAATTGATGAATGGACATCCTATTTAACCCTTGTGCTGTCTTTCTTTCAAAATTGAAAATCAACACTTTTGTTGACGCTTTTTTGTCAATGTATTTAACTTTTTCTTACGATTTTGTCCCATTTTTCAACAATGTTGACGCTTTTATTTCATTGTTTGTCACTTTTTTGATGTTTTCAACACTATTTAACATTAACTTATTAACTTTAGTTTTACAGTTATAGTTGGAATTTATGGTCAATAAACTTCATTTATAGGACATTATACTGAATGTTTGAGTTAGAAAAACAGAAATTAGGAAGTGTTTAGACTAAAATTAAAGGAATGTATGATGATGGATAATCAGACTGGAATAACTTTTACTCAATACTATTTCGAAAACACTTCAATTTTTTTTTCAAATGCTATAAAATTGAATAAGACACCCCAAAATTAATGAAAGTAGAGATTTGTACTTGCCAAAGAGCGTTGTGGGGAATCAATCATGTTATTTTGGGTAATTAAAAAGAACATTGATATAGGAAAACGGGTCAATCTGAGCTGAGGACAACATGAGGGATAAAAGGATAGTAACCTGCAGTCCTCGCTTTGATGCAATTTAAGTACATGAGTAACAGAGAGAAATTATCAAGAATAAGGTAATGTAGACGAGAGTGACAGATTCTGTAAATGTCCTTTATACGTGGGACAAAGAGACTCAGAATGTGTGTGTGTGTGTGTATATGCATTTTACCTGCAGGATTATCATGTCAGGCCTGTACTGTTTGCGAAGCCCCACATCATACATTAGAAATTTGAGCATGTTGAAGGCGTCCTCTTCCCCCATGTGTAACAAGAGCACTCCAGCAATAAAGGACAGGCCCTGGCAGTAGCCCACCTGCAACAACATTAACAAACTTGGCATCTACACAGACAAGGTAGGGGGGAAAGGCTTAAAGCGCCCATATTAGGCTCATTTTCAGGTTCATATTTGTATTTTGAGATTGTACCAGAATAGGTTTACATGGTTTCATTTTCAAAAAATTATATTATTATTATTGTTGTTGTAGCGCACATTGCTGCAGATCCTGTTTTCACCCTGTGTGTTTATGTCTCTGTTTTAGCTACAGAGTGAGACATCTCACTTCTTTACTATCTTTGTTGGGAGTTGCACATGCGCATTCCGCACACATACAAATCCAAGAAAAAGTGATTTTTTCATAATATGGACACTTCAAGCCTAAAAAGCAGTTGACAGTTCCATTTTGTCCATCATCAAGGGAGGGGAAGAAAGAGAGACACGCAAAAAGAAAGTTAAAGAAAGTATATTCAAATTATCTAATGATACCTCAGGGTCCAGCAGTGAGTAGGCTTTCAGTAAATTATACAGAGACAGCTGCCCTGCCCCCAGCTGTTCTTGGAAATATGGATGCGTTGGAAAGGTGCGCCCTGTGACAGAAGAAAAAAATGATATGATCTATATTGCAGAAACATCTGCACTGTTTATAATTAGTATGAAATGCTGCGCCAGAAAAAGTATCTATTTGATGTCGGAGATCAACCTGATGAAACTTTTAGTAACTGCATTTCACTTTGTCTGACATACTCCTAGCAAGAGTATCTGGGTGTGTCTATGTGTTCGAAAGAAGCATATAACTTTGCTAAACGGTGCCCTGAGGATGCTAGACTTCACAATTTGCTGTTTTGTAGGGAGCTCAAGTGCATGAGCATGTGCAGACCCATTCTCAGTTGTCATGCTTACAAATATGTTCATGAAAACACCCAGCTTTGAGCAAAGACTATCATGTAGTGGTGAATGGGACACATGCGTTTCAAGCATGACAACATAATGACTTTGGATCTGTAAAATAACATTCTTAACGTGGATGGGCTGTTGATTGGCAGGTATGGGTGTTTTGGGACTGACAGACTTCTTGACTTTCAGTGTGTGACAGTGAGGCTTTGGGGAAGACAATGACAGGCAGTGTGTAGGCGTTTAATGGGCTGTAGGAGCTCTGTTGGCGAACATAATTCCATGACTCCCTCCCATGTCTGAAGGAAAGTTTGTGTGTGTATGTGTGTGTGTGAATGTAATGTTTGGAAGTGCTCAACTTTACAAGCCTACAGTTAGGGAAAAAAGTATTTGATCCCCTGCTGATTTTGTACGTTTAACCACTTACAAAGAAATGATCAGTCTTTTAATGGTAGATTTATTTGAACAATGAGAGAGAGAAAAACAACAAGAACATCCAAAAAAATGCATGTCAAAAATGTTATAAATTGATTTGCATTTTAATAAGGGAAATAAGTATTTGACGCCCCTCTCAATCAGAAAGATTTCTGGCTCCCAGGTGTCTTTTATACAAGTAAGAAACTGAGATTAGGAGCACACTCTTAAAAGGAGTGCTCCTAATCTCAGTTTGTTACCTATATAATACTCTGACATCCTTGGAGAGCTCTTTGGTCTTGGCCATGGTGGAGAGTATGGAATATGATTGATTGATTGCTTCTGTGGACAGGTGTTTTTTTATACATATTATTATATAGGTAACAAACTGGGATTAGGAGCACTCCTTTTAAGAGTGTGCTCCTAATCTCAGCTCGTTACCTGTATAAAAGACACCTGGGGAGCCAGAAATCTTTCTGATTGAGAGGGGGGGTCAAATACTTATTTCCTTCATTAAAATGCAAATAAATTTATAACATTTTTGACATTCGTTTTTCTAGATTTTTTTGGTGTTATTCTGTCTCTCACTGTTCAAATAAAGCTACCATTAAAATAATAGACTAATCATTTCTTTGTCAGTGGGTAAATGTACAAAATCTGCAGGGGATCGATTTATTTTTTCCCCTCATTGTAAATTGTTGTTAACCTTTTGCCTAACTTATGTTAACTCTGAACTATTACTACATACTTGAAGTAGACAAAATTGAATTACCCTGCATTTTTCTACCCTGCAAACCTTTTTGCTGCGTCAGCATCATAAACACTGTGTGTTTTTATCTGTGTATGCAGTTACCTCCGTCCCCACCCAATTTAATAGAATAAATAACATGATGAAAGACTCACGGTCGACAGCAAAAACAGGGGAGGTTAAGTGCTAAAGGGGTGGATGTGTGGGTGGATGTGAATGTGGGTGTTATGTGGGTGGAGTTTACGTACTCTGTATGTGTGGGGTTTTTTTTTTGGGTGGGAGGTGTTAAACATTTAAGGGTGAAAGTGTTAAAATGCGTATGGAGACAGTTGTAGTGTACGCTCAGCAAGGTTTCTGCAGAGTTCACCAAAATTAACGACTTTTAAAGAACTTTTTAATACAAAACAAATGATTTAATACCTTTTCCACAATCATACCAAAGAATGATGGAAAACCAGTAAGAACCACAAGGTATTCAAAAAATATCATATTTGTTAGTACTTCCCAGCTTCCCAAAAACTATTTCTTGTAATGGACTGAGATAAAACATTTAAAGATGGATTAACCAGTTAAGTAATAATTTATTTAATGTAAGTCTTTTGCTAAAATTGACCCATTATAAGTCAATGAGCTTCCTAACTGCTATAGCTAGCAGTATGTCTCTCGACAACCACATGCAAAAAACAATTGTAATTTTGTAAAGGAAACTTTAATTTTTTTAATACATTCTAAGGCCTTTTGTTAACTATTATTATTACAGACAATTATAATTAAATGTTTTAAACACTTTTCAAGACCTGTAGATTGTCTGTAAAATCTAAAATGTGTGAGTGAATATTTGTGTGTTTCTGTAGATTCATTTGTTTCAGTGTTGTTGCCATAAATCAGAAAAGCTTTAAAATTAAACAACTAAGAATGAGTTAAAAATAAAATGAATATTTTCTGTGTGTGTCTGAGTTACCCAGATCTATGAGGATGGCATGTTGCTGCGATGTGAGCTGTTTCAGCAGCTCTTTGTATGGAGTGTGATTGGTAGGGGGTCGGGACGGGACTGTCTGCCTGAGTAAGTATTGTTCTGACAGAAACTTCCAGATCTCGCCTCGATGTTGTCTTGGGACACCTGCCAGAGACAACAAGAGGGTGGTAGTGCAAAGGTAAAATTACATGTTAACATGTTGTAACTGAACAGAACTCAAAATGTTGTTTAGGTGAAGAATACTACAAATAGTATGCAAACCATGCATGTAGTATGCTAATAATGAGGGGATCGGATGTCAGGACTTCTCAGGAATTTCAGGCTACTCAGAGGACCCTTACCTAGTCTGTAAAAAATACTTGTCAGCCCATTAAGTAGTTTGACTGACTAACAGACAAAGACACACTATATTTCCCTTCATTCTTGACCTTAGGACCACATATTTGTATGACCACCATTTTAATGTGATGTCAAAATCTTACCCAGAATCTAGGTCTTGAGGCTACTTTAGCAGATAAATGAAAGGCTGCTATTCATTGGCTAGTAGCCTTTCTGTGTGCATGTGTGTTCTGAACTTTAGATCTCCTCTGTTATGTTTGAAGCCAAAAGAAGAGTAGATAACCTTCCTGTCCTGGATACTAGAACATGGACAGGACAGAAAGGCCCAGGCTGATGATAAGGAACAATGTTACAATACATATTTTCAGTTTTGGAGCATTATACATTAAGCTTTGGTCAATACTTGCTAATACCTGGTGATTTTAAAAAAGAATAAACATTTCCAAGTAGGACTGACATATGTATTTGTGGCGCCAAATCTGTACCTTGTGCAACAGCAGCGTGTATGGTCTCTGTGTCAAACTTGACCTTTGCCCTTGCAGGAGTTCCCAGCATCTTCTCCCAGACCAGAGTGACATCCTTTAGACATGGTGTAATTTCCTCGTAGTCCAACTTAAGACGCTTATTCTGCAGATCGTTTTCTGAGGCTACGAACATAAAACACACAAAAAATACACGTCAATGATATGACACCCCTTTATAGCCCTGTCTTGGTCCTGTGGTGTGTGATGTGTGGAGCTGAGGTGCCATCACTGTAGCTGGAAACACCTGGCCAGATGCCAGTATGTGGAAATCTTTACAAAACACCAAATTATGTACATTTTGCGTTGTCAGTTTGGTTTTGTTTCTGCACTCATGCACGTTCAAACTTTACTGATATAGACTTTCACACACTCTTTGTTGTGGCAAACTAGCCTGTCATAACAATAAAAACAGTGTATAGAAGTAAATGTAGCTGTGACTGTAGCCAAAAAAACACACAAGCTTTTATTAGATCCAATCTCATACTATTTTAGAAGTTTATACACAGACAGACTAACTGTCTGGAGTAACTCAAGGAATATTAGAGAGATATTTTAGACAGGGGCACTTATTGTTATAAAACGTTCCCCTGACATTTTTGGTATGCACAATCAAATTTGTGACTTTCAATACATATAAAACAGAAAGACAAAAGTGTGAATTTTGTTGCAACATGTTGACAATAGTGATCAAAGAAGTTAAGGGCACACCCAGTACCCCTCATCTGTTCCTCTCTTTCTGATAACACCCTTTTCTCTCTTTCCTTCCTAATCTCTTAACCCACAGCCTTTTTTTCTGCTCTTTCTCTTTACTCGCTACACTCAACTCTTCCTTCTCATTCAATTTCACATTTGTCTCGTCCATCAACCACACTCTCCCTGTCCATTTTTTCCCTCCTTCCCCACCCCCTCCATTCATGTGTGGTGTCCACCTAGAGTGGCCAGTTGCAACTTGGCAGAGCTGTGGAGAGTGACTTTATCACTACGAAACAGAAAAGTGACAGCAGTCCATTTCCTGTTCCATTCTAACCTGCCACATTCCAGGAAACAGAGAGAAAATGTGTACAACCAACAGGGGAAATGCATGTATTTGCATCAACAACATTTTGCAAAAAGTAAACTTTGAAAATTATAACACCACAGCTTTAATGAACAAATTAAAATATGTTAAATTGGTGCTTTGCAAAACTAGAGTGCTCTGAATAGATTTCACACTAAAATCCAGGGTAAAACACATCTTAAAATACCCTAAACTTAAAAATGCTGTACATCATGGCCTTAGCAAACATGACAAAGAAGTAGCGGGAGTGACTTGGAAGGCGTTGTCTAGTCAATAAAAGAAGAGCAGATAGCTGCCACACCCAGAGTAAGAATAGATTCTGCTGGAGAGGCCTTGGCTCTGTTGTCTGTCTTATCAGCTGTCTGGAGCAGAGTGTGGTTTGTCAGGACTCGCTCATTGACTTCAGCCCAGCAAGCGTTTAATCTCTCCACTCTCTAATCTCTCCTGCTCTCCATTTCTATCCCGTTCTGTCCCCAGTACACTCATGATACCCACCTGTGACAACACACAACCAGATAAGATACCTTACCCTGGAGCTGATGAAGATATAAACACACTGTTGGAGGTACGAACATTTTTACCGTTGACCCATAAAATAGGCAGCAGTGTGAGCATTAAACAGAAAGAATAGATGACAAGGGAGTTGAGCTCCACTCGGACAAAAATGTATAGAAAGGTGCAGCCCACACTGTGGGAGGAATAAAACACAATTGAGCTATAGACAATCAAGAAAGTGCCACAGGCAAGTAGATGTGTATGTTAATGTGTATAGTATGAGTGCAGTGAGTGTGTGTGCCTGTGTTCACTGCCTGGACTTGTTTTTCTTTCATCTATATTGACCCGCATTTTATCCATCCACACCCTGTTATGTAGGCAATTATTTCTAGCTGTATGATGAATAAAGTGTTTGTGTGTGTGTGTGTGTGTGTGTGTGTGTGTGAGGGTTGCCTGTAGTTAAGGTGTGGCGCATAGCTAAGTGTGTGTTGACATGTGCCAACTGGGTCAGGAAAGAGGTGGTGCACCTGGCACACCCTTACTGTGCAGAAGCTCAGGAACCGCAGGGTTGCCTGTTCAAATCTCCGTAAATACCAAGTGCGGAGTGTTGACTGGTAACTGGAGAGGCACCAGTTCACTTCATGGGCACTGCCAAGGTGCCCTTGAGCACTGACATCTCTCCATTTAATGTGTATAGGCCCTGTTTGCATGTGTTTGTATTTCAGGGATGTGTGTGTAAAGTTATAAGAACAGAGGGAAACATTTTTGAATAATCCTCTAGGATTAATAAAGGAAGGCTTCTTTTTCATCAAACACACACACACACCTATATATTATATAACCTGTTTGTTTAACCTCCATATATATATATATATATATATATATATATATATATATATATATATATATATAGAGAGAGAGAGAGAGAGAGAGAGAGAGAGAGACAGGTGTTCAAATACTTATTTGCAGCTGTATCATACAAATAGATAGTTAAAAAATCATACCTTGTGATCTCTGGAATTTTCTTTTTTTAGATTATGTCTCTCACAGTGGATATGCACCTATGATGACAATTTCAGACCCCTCCATGATTTCTAAGTGGGAGAACTTGCAAAATAGCAGGGTGTTCAAATACTCACTCTATGTGGCAAAGATGGATTAAAGCTTTAGTGCCTCATTTTTTTTTATATTAATGAACATCCATTACATTCATGCCACAGCCAAATGAGTTTCTACAAAGCAAATTAAGACTATCAGCTCCAACAACTCTCTCTTTATTTCTCAGCATGGCTGTGTTCAAAAGTTTGTCTCGTTCAGTGACTTTCTCGCGTAGACGCTTGAGTGAAGACAATTACCTCATCTAAAGAGTCCATCATGTTTTTTTAATCCCCCGTGTCCTCCTTGCATATTAGGAACCGTATAAAGGATGGGTGGGGCGCGTGTGCGATCACGGAAGGTTTATATCATGTGGACGTGCCGAGAGTGTTGTTGTCATTGCATAGATTCCTTATGGGGGAGACAGGAACTATGCACTAGCTTAAAAAAATGACTTGTTTATCTACATAACTTCTAGAGAATCACCAAGTGAGTAGTCAATATCCTTCAGGTGCTGCAGGAAATTCGGCCGGATACATGCATTTTTGCCGATGACAGTTTTCTTTTGCTTTCTTTGTGTTGGAATTTTAAACTACGGTGGATTTATGAGGACCATGGTTAACTGCTCCTCAGATCTCTGCATGGTAAATTGAGACAGCTAGCTAGACTATCTGTCCAATCTGAGTTTTCTCTCATACAACTATTTTGTATTATTCTCCGTACGGAGCTTAGCGCCGCCCATGACGATTGTGATCGGTTTAAAGAAATGCCAATAAACCAGAGCATGTTTTTCTCCCACCCCGGAATGCTGTGTGGAATAGGCAGACCCTCCCACGCTCCGCAGCCTGTGGATGGTCTGGCAAAGCGAGACTATCAAGTGAGTAATGCTAACGCCACGTAACAAAACAATGATGGCTGCTGTTTGAGTGATCATAGAGACATACATCAAATTCAATCCAGATATAGAGTTATCAAATATTTCATGTGACTCTGTATTATGTGAATTTACATTTTAAGTATCTAGATGCAGTTCTTGGCTTCAAAAACCTGGCATTCATTCAAGTCTTTAATTGTGTGAATGCTGTTCCACAGCATTCCAACTATTGTTATTTGGTTCTTTATTATTATGCTTCTTTCTTATTATTGTGGGAATGCTGTTCCACAGCATTCCCACTATTGTTATTCGGTTCTTTATTATTATTATTCTGTACATTTTTTGGCTCTCTCTAACTTCTGCATACTTTCTGCTATTTATACCGTTCAACTTTTACAATCTTCAGCTCTTTTAGCAGATGATGGGACTTCTTCTACTATTTATACTTTTTCAAATATTAAGCTTTTAAACAATTTTTTTAACATTAAAGTCAAAATCTTCTTCTGCTCCCAAAATTTTCAGCTTTTTAACTTTTTGAAATCGCTGATACGCCCACATTTTTAACTTTATCCACATGAGTTTTATATCCATATGTTCACAAAGGCCTTCTGGTGCTCATGATGAGGTTATTCTTTTGATATCTTGTATCCCTTTGGCGCAATGACCATTTGTTTGAGAGCTTGTTCAGTGTTCACGTTTTTTGGAAAGAGATGACATCACAGAGATGAAAGGCTTCCTAGCTGCGTTTACAAACATGGACACTAATTATATGTAGCCATGGCAACCGTTTCTCAGACTCTGCAAAACTCTCTATATCTGTCTGTCTCATTATATATTGCAAAGTATAGCTTCCTGAACAAATCATTTGGTGGTGGTGCAGTGGTTACGACACATGCCCTTCATGTGGGAGACCCGGGTTCGATTCCCACAGCGATACCTCAACCAATGTATGCCCCATGAATACAGGTTTACTAGGGCTATCACTATAGCCCAGTGGACATGGACGGGGGTTTGATCCCCGCTGTAGTACATCAACCCTGACAAAGGCCTTTAAACTTTTTTTTTTTTACATTAGCTTTAGCAATTCAATTTTTTCCACATCTTTTTTTTTACATTAGTGGTGTTATTCAACTTAATTAAAACCATTCCTACTTTTTCATCTGTTTTTACTACTTAAGCTTCTTCTTACTGATTTAAGCTATTTCTCCAGTTTAGCTTTAGCATTTCAATATTTTCTACAAATTTTACTGATTTAACTCTTTGGTGCCGGATGCTTCGCGACGACACATCTACCGCCGGTTACTGCGTTGCGCAACTTTGAACCTCCCGCAGGCTGCTGCGTGGCGCAGCATTTTGTATTCGTCAGTCTTTTCATGACGCATGCAGCAGAGAACGCACTGTCATTGGTTCAAATGCACATGAGGCGGGTCTTGTTGGCCATTTAAAGCCATGTGACCACTAAAATGTACTGTAGTTTGCTGAAAATCATGTCAATCAACCAGACATACACGTGCGTTTGTTTATGATTTTTGAGAGACGTTCGAGAAAATGTCTCCGACAGAGGAGGATTTTGACAGCGAGGGCAGTGACAAACGGGACCCGTTTGTGCCGGATGCTTCGCGCCGACACGTCTACCGCCGGTCAAAATGCTCCTCTGTCGGAGCCATTTTCTCGCTTGTCACTCAAAAAATCATAAACAAACGCACGTGTATGTCTGGTTGATTGACATGATTATCAGCAAACTACAGTACATTTTAGTGGTCACATGGCTTTAAATGGCCAACAAGACCCGCCTCATGTGTATTTGAACCAATGACAGTGCGCTTCACTGCTGCACGCGGCCATGAAAAAGACTGACGAATACAAAATGCTGTGCTGCGCCACGCAGCAGCCGGCGGGAGGTTCAAAGTTGCGCAACGCAGTAACCGGCGGTAGATGTGTCGTCGCGAAGCATCCGGCACCAAAGAGTTAAGCTATTTGTCCAGTTTAGCTTAGCGTTTCAATTTTTTCCTACAACTTTTACTGATTTAAGCTATTACACCAGGTTACCTTTAACAATTCAGCTATTCAGCATTCCCACGCATTTTCTGCAGGAAATGCATTTTCTAGTTCTCTTTGATAGGACACATTGGCTGTTATATGTATTATTTTACTGGGTGCTAGATGAGACTTTTAGACACCACAATACTGCACTAAGGGTAACCTGCACAATTGGTTCATTTACATTTTAGCAAACATTTAGCATATTATTTAAGCAGTTGCACATTTTGTTTTCCCATCCTGTATATATTTAAATATTTGTTGTTATATTTTATTCCTATTATTATTTCATGTATACTGTATGTATGTATATTTTTTCCTAGTATCTCATTTATATTTATATTCTGTGTTGTGTGACTAATGTACGTGTGCTGCTCTAACACCGTAATTTCCCATTTTTTTGGGATCTATCTATCTATGGGACAGTCACTTTCACCCAAACACAGTGCACTGCAATGTTTCTGTTATTGCTTATTGTAAGATTAAGTGTGATTATACTAATCATTGTAGTAAATCTTATTTTCACTAGTCTGTTTAGCAAATGTTTGAAGATGTGTGCACAAATATAATAATATAATAATCTTTTGTTTATGAACATGTGAATAAATAACAAAAAGGCAATGCAGGCTCATTCTATGTGTGTTTTAATCCTCTTCATCCATCCAACTTACCCTGTAGTTTCTGGTTCTCCCTTTCCATCCTCTGCAGTAGGATCTGCTGCAGGATGGCCTTCCTCCAGAGTTCCCTTAGATCCTCTTTGCTCCTTTTCGTCTTCTCCTCAGGCACCACCCTTATGGACGAGTCCCCACTTCCTCCAACTCCCACCTGGCCCACGCACACTCGACCCCCCTCAAGACAGGGATCCCCCCGCTCTGAAAGATATCAGATAGTATGATATAAGGTAAGATCAAATCACACTTAATTAGGTGCAGGATACAGCAAAGAAATAAAGAAAAGAAAATATATAACACTATACAACAGTGTTATATTATAAAATAATAAAAGTTTTGGTCATAATATTTATAAGCAGGTCTCGTGAAACAGCAAAGCTCTTTAGGAGAAAGGAATATTCTACTTTTTATCAGGGGAAACCTTTTTTTTTTTTTTTAAATTGACCAACAATCAAAAAAATTGAATGTCAATTCAATTTGCAATCCCTTGGACACTCATGCAAAATAAAATGAAAAATGCTAAACATAGATATATTCAACCCAGTTGGGTAAAAAAAAGTGTTTGTGTGACTCCACCCCAAAGTACAGGGTGGATCCAAAACCTCAAAATACCCTGTGTTGTTTAGAGGAAGGACATAACCTTCCAGATAGCACTGCTTTTTTAGTTTGTAGGAACACCGCAATTCTCTCTCTCTCTCACACACACACACACACACACACACACACACACACACACACACACACACACCTTAGCTTAGGTACTGTATGTGAATTTGATATTTATCTTTCCAAGCTCTTTTCTGAGGAAAATTAAAAAAAAGGTAAGATAGTTCACCATTTCAAACAGATACAATATAAAGACAACTACGCTTACCCACACACACACACACACACACACACACACACACACGTATCAGGGAGACTTTCCAAGTAGTGCTGAAACTAGCAGCGTCACTGTACAAACAAATGGCTCTTAAGTGTGACACACATATAGACGGTGACTCTCTTAGCCGAGACTCGTATAATTGCTAGACAAACACAGACTCCTACTCCTAACAGAACACAACTGAATAGTTAACTTTTAGGTGCGCGCACACACACACACACACACACACACACACACACACACACACACACACACACACACACACACACACACACACACACACACACACACACACACACAAAACGACATCATACACTCCCTGAGCAAACACTTCACCAGAACCATGTCCCACAACACACACACACACAACATGCAAAGTGGGTCAACAAGGCTGGCGCTTTCCTCTGGCACTGTGTGTGGACTGTCAACATGACCTTGAGACACCACCATCCCCTCCGACAGAGAGAGACACACACACACACACAAAAACTTGACACACACAAAAACTTGACACACCCATCACCTCATGTATGCAAGCACACACAAATGTAAATACACGCCCAACTCAACCCAATTTAGCACTATATTCAGTTAGCACAAAGCCCATCTCACTTACATGCTAAAAGCACTGCTTTTCCTTTACTTCATGGCAGTTGACTGTCAAAATAAACTTCAGATGAAGATTTCATTAATTTTGAAGAGAAATTTCTTACGTGATGTATACCCATTTAATTTGAAAGAGAAACACAATGACAGGCCTAAACCTCACTAATCCCTTATGAACAGCATGTTGAGCAAGAACGTTGATAAAAAGGTCAACTTAGTCCCACATTCAGTCATTAGACCCAAACACATATCCAGAGGGGTGTGTACAGAAGTGAACAAATTAATTAATCTTTTGTACAGCTGCCTTCATAACTGTAATTCAAATACAGTACTCCAAGTTAGTATTTTTTGTGTAATTTCCCTGTAAAAAAGTCACAATTGAAATGGAAACTCAATACTATTGTTTAGAAATTCACAGTATGAGGCAGATGAGAAGTCCAAACAACACTGGCATCGTAGGACTTCTATAAAAACAACCACCCCTATTATATTTGGTGTGGAAGGCATGGCTGTAGGCAGGTCCGCAACCTAATGGCAGAATGTGCCATTGATTACTTTTCAGGATCAATACTCAGAACAGCAGACTTTTTTTTTACTCTTTGTCTCACCTTTACGTCTCTACTCTAATGATCGTACTTGTTTTATGTGTGCAAGAGGTGTTTTGAAGTTTGTAGTGAAACAAAGATAGTTGCTGTCTGAATTGTTGGTGCTATACTGAAAAAATAGTAACATTTTGTAATGCGTCAACATGGGAAAACGGGCAACAGTGGAAAAGTGGTCACCTCTAAACTAGGGCTGAACAATATGAGGAAAATATCTGATTTTGACTGAAATTGCGATAAGGTAATTATCATTTTTGTATCATCATTCTCATTGAAAAATATAAAAATTAAAAAAATTTAAATGATAGTGGGATTTTTTGCGAAGATCTGTACCAAACAAAAGATTTTTTTCTTTAGTCTGTAGGATATGCTTTGTAGACCACAATACCTAATTCAGAATGAAACCTTCAACAAATATTGCGCACCCCAATTTGGATATTGCACTTGTTTATATTGTGATTTTGATATATTAATATTACAGGATTCATAAAGGTTGTATTTTTTGCAAGCATACCATAGTCACTGCATTATACTTTAAAGTGTGCAATTGTAATTCAAATGAATCTCACTGGACAATGGCTGTTGTGTGACCATTGTTCCCTTGTCTAAAACAATTTGGCGGCTGGTTTGACCACATTGTAGATTGCAAAGTACACCTGACTACATGAGTACACTGCAGAGTACGCAGTTGGTGCGGTTTGAAGTCGGATCACGTTCTCACCACAAAACAAACCACTCCAGAGTTTGATTGAAAGCGTACCAACACTACCTCATCAAGTAGGTCCCGGTATGCTTGGGTACGCTTTCTCACCTGCCCAAATGAACCGCACCAGCGGGGCAAACAAACTCTAGTGCAATTCAACTGAACTAAATGAGGCAGATGTGAAAGCGCCCTTAAAATTTGTAATAAACTGATACATTAAAACAACCTCCTGCTTTAGGAGGCTTTTAATGTCACTAATGATCATGATAAAACTAGTATGTCTCAATGAAAATCTTTTGGATTTCACAGGTAAAACAATTAGTCAATTAATCTATCTTTTTTTCTTGAAAAAAAAAAATAGATCAACAGAAAATCTATCAACAAAATTTTTTACTAATCAATTAAGTCATACAGTATGTAAAGAAAAAAAACAGCTTCTCAAATGTGAAGATTTGCATTTTTTCTCTGTTTGACATTATTGGTAACTGAATATATTTGAGTTTTGGACTGTTGATCAGACAAAACAAGACATTGGAAGACATCATCTTGGAATCTATTTTCACTATTTTATGACATTTATAGAACAGTTGATTATTCAAAAAATAACTAATAGATTCATCAAATGTGAAAATAATGGTTGGTTGCAACCCTAATACATTTCAGGCCAGAGTTTAATGCATTTCACTGAAACAAATGTAAGTACTATAAGCTAACTTTTTAAAAGACTCAAAAACATTTCCAACACCAAATATAAAGACCGGTATAATAAAGTTCAATAAAAAACTCTTTGCTAACTTAAAAGGTAATGTACGGACATCTGTGTATGTAGTTTCTTAATTTACTGGGTTTGATACATGAGTTATAGTGGAGCTACAGCGTGAACAACCCAACTATTGTAACTGTCAACACTTGTTCTGTCTCACACACACACACACACACACACACACACACACACACACACACACACACACACACACACACACACACACACACACACACACAATACATATAATTATCCACATATAAGATCTAAAGACATGCAAGAACATGCATGATTTCTGCGTCTGCACAGGCAAACACACACACAAATATTTGTTAGGGCTGTAAATAGAGAATAGAATAGAATGCCTTTATTGTCATTATACACAAGTACACAGTACCAGTGCAATGAGAGGGTGGGGTGGGGGGGGGTGGGTGGGGCTGGTGCAGTCCGGAGAGCAACTGTATGCATATATAAAATGGCTTGAATACACATTGTGTGAAAGGAGATAAGTCTAACCAATAAATAAATATTGCACTGTAATGAAATGGTTAAGTACTAAGTATACCTGGTGAAGTACTACACTACTTACAATCCTAAGCGTAACAGTGACGTCTCTGATTGGTGGAGTTTGCCGTTACCATAGAAATGCGTACCACCATCGCAAACCGTTTTTTTGTGATGACTCAGTACTGTAAGACCTTAATTAGCAATGGGGAAAATCACTTTCCAGGACTGAAAAAGTGGGAGGTCACTATCCAGCTCTATAATGCAAATTGCTAAGCTCCAAAAGCTCCAAGTTTTTTGGAGAATAAAATTCTAAATTAACAGAAATACACTTTGTCATGTTAATATTGTTTTATGCATTTCTAGACTTGGATTTCAAAAGGAAAGATAATTAGCAGTGGGTCAAAGTGGGCCAAAGCTAGTTGTTTGGTTGGCACTTCAAAATTAAGAAAATAAAAATACTTGAACATTAATGCGAGTGTGTTCACCTACAAAATAGGGAATAGCCACTTCAAGTTTATACAGTAGAGAAAGAGCTATGGTAAAGTGATCTATTTCATCCCCTTCCTCTTACACATGCACCATCACATGAAATGAAAGAGAGACACAGAGTGGAAAGGCTTTGTTACTGCACCATTGTCTTTACGTTGGGACCTATTATGTCTGTTTAGCACAAGTAATGACGCACATGTAAGGTGTCTTGCTCATGCTCTTATTTTGGTAGGAGTTTAAGCAACACTGTATCAAACTCTCTTACATGCAAATTCCTATGTCAGCATATTTTTCTGATGAACTAAAATAATGTCTAAATTGCTGTGCAGTCCTTCTCTCCATAATTTGTCATGTTAAAAATAACATGGAGGATTTGAGCCAAATTATCAAATGTTTTGACCCAATTTAAAATTATACTTTTTTTTCTACAAAGCCCTATATCACAGTTCTTATTGCTGAATAATTATTCAAAGTTTATTTTATATTTGATGCAGCATCGTTTGTAGGCTACAGCTTAATGTTACTTGTGCACAATTCAGAACATGATTCAATTCTCGAAATTCCATTCAAAAATTAATTTTTGATTAAAAAACAATTCTCAATTAAAAAAATGTAAAGTATGTAAATGTGGTTACTTTTCCCATGTGATAGTATACACGCCATTACACAAAAAAAGAATACATTTTTGAATCTGTAGAGCTTGAATCGCAATACGAATGTGAATCAATTTTTTCCACACCCCTAAATGTGTTACCCATTCAAATTTGCTCTAATTCTTCTCTTAAGCAAAGGTGGTATCTTGTCCTCTAAATATATTACAAAAAGACACATAACATGAAATTCCACAGGTTGATGTTATGCTTGCTTTCAGTGTATGAGACAACTTGTGATACATCCCTCTTTCCTCTGCATTTCTGTCATCTTGCTAACACAGGACCTCAGTGTGACCGCATTGTAAAGATAGAAAAATGCTAACCGACTCTTTAGTGTCAGAAAAAGGGTGATGCATCCTTACTTAACCCACAACTAAGATGTTCTCTCCAGTGTGCTCTAGATTTTTGGTCATCAAACACAAGTGTTGGTGTAATTAAATCATATGGCAGCATGATTGCTTTCTTCGACAAATTGTAAAATACTGGGGACTGAGTCACCAGTTTTAATCCCAAGAAACTTTTAAACTTTTTTTTAAGTTACTTTTTAAGGAATAAACTCTTCTTAGTAACTAAGTTACCATACCATTGATCAACACTTAATAGGCCTTCTTTTTGACTAAAAAAAGAACAGAAACAGCTAACTGGCCAGGTGTTTCTAAACTGTCTTTAGGACTGATACATAAGACATTGACAGACAATGTTAATGTCTTACTACAAAGGCCACTGGTTAATCCTTATGGGGAGCCTTGCATTCTTACCACTGGTTTCCGTGTTCTTCTGAGGTGTAGCAACCCGTAGGAAGATCTGCTGCCTCCATGAGTGGCGGTGACTGCGCAGAGGACTTTCCCCTACACCATACGCTGCACTTCGTGTAGACAGAGCTGCTACATCACTGAAACACAAACAAATATGCCCTGATAAACATTTAATAGGTCATATAATATACTACACACATGCACACACACTTTTACTGTATATCAATATATAGAGACATAAAATCAGTTTAAGTGATCCATGAAACAAAGTCCACAGATTGTAACTATGCGGGACACAATAACATGGACATGACTGTTTGGTGTGAGTGTGTGTCTACCTGCTCTTCGGCTCAAGACAATCATTCTCTTGGACAGGGGCCAGAAATGAAAATTTCAGAAAATTAGGGACAGAGGAGGAGGAGTGGAGACGAGCACGCAGACCACCCAGAGGACTGAGATGGAGAGATGAAGGTGAGAACAGGAGGCAGAAAACAGATGAAACAAGAAACATAGGCCTTGTTCACACAGAAAGACACGTCTTATGAGAAATGGTTTTGAACTGAAGTGCTGGAGTGAAAATAGGCTGAAGATAGTTCAACTTTTGAAGAGACACAGCTTATATCTTTTTTCAAACTATCAATCAATGAGTAACATGTTTGCATTTCTCTGTCTGAATAAGGACTTGCATAATAACATGGAAAACAAAGTCAAAAGAAGGATTGAACAATTCACAAGTACACATAAAACAAAGAAAAGAGATACTGCAAGAGTTGAACAGAAAACCAACGCTAGATTCTCACCCTCTTTTATTGAGTCGGGCTCCAGTAGAAGGTGAGGAAGGATGATGAGGGAGGAAAGGAGAGGGAGACGAAAAGCAGGGAGGAATAGGAGGAAGGGTGGAGTCTGTTGGGACATGTCTGGGAAACAGTGCAAATAAAGAAAAAGAGAGCAAAGAGAAAGATAAAGAAATTCAAAGACACACAAAATAGTATGAACTGAAAAAGGAGAGAGAAAAAGACAAACAAAATAGTATGAACTGAAAAAGGAGAGAGAGAGAGAGAAATAGTTTTTTGAAGGTAGATCTGGGAGATACAGTTTATGAGTAGACATAGAATTTTGGTTGATCAACACAAACTCCTTGGCAATATTATTATTATAAACTTTAAATATTGTCTCTTCCTGGTTTAAACGGCAACATTACAACTCTAACCAAAGCCATTTAATATTCTATTTTGTTTGGCTCTTCTAGTTGAGTGAAATTAAGAGTACTCCATAGATTTAGCATTGTTTTTCTATAACATTGTCAGAGTCACCATGGACAGTTAAAAAAATAATGATATACTGTAAATACAAATTAACGCAGTAGCAACAGAGATATTGTCTTTTTTGTATCCCAGGTTGTTATTCATTGTCAAAACCTGATGTGGGCATTACCCACAATGCAACTTCCATTGACAGTTCAGTCAGAAATTTGTGTATGTTATTCTAATAGCAGCTAATAAAAGCTTTGAGCTGCTCGCCTCAGGTAGATATTAAGGAGTGGGCTACAGAGCTACACATGTCTGGTGAGCTCACTTCTTCCAACCATCAGGATTATAAATCACACCGGGTATTATGAGAACACTAAACATCTGTTTTTGAATTCACATTTGCTGAAATGTTCAAACAACTTCTTGTGCAAACTACTGTTAAAAGCATGTGTGTTTCAGTTTGTGGGGTGACCTTATGGAATGGACTAACACACAAACAGAGCCATGATATCATTCAGTTAAAAAATAGATTAAAGAAAACATTACTTGACCAATACAGAAAAGAATAGACTGAAACATGTAAATGTAAAGGTATTGTTGTATATTGTTGGTTATTGGAAGATCTGAAAGATTGTATGCTGTATTTGCATATCTATTTACTTTGTAATAAGATGATTTTGTGAATTAGGAGCAGGACCAAATAATAAATTGCTTCCACCTGTTCCTTCTTAAACTAATCCTTATTTTATATACATACACACACACACACACACACACACACACACACACACACACACACACACACGTATATATTCTTTTTTCTGTTTTTTTGTTGTTGTTATATTCTGATTCCATATTCTACTGAATAAATGATCGAGCAATTATTAAATCTCCTATTGTTTCACCAAACTCACAATAAATACAAGAACACATTTACTTGTCTACCTGTAATAGCAACGCGCGCACACACACACACACATGCACACATGCACACACACACTCCTTACTTGCTCTGGTGTGGAGTTTCGGTGCTGACGGAGTAGTGTCTTACGAGCTTGGGCTTAGTAGCTGCAGTAGGGTCCTGTGGTGTGTGAGTTAGTGTGTGCACCGGTGAGTACTCCGCTGAGGAAGGAGTGGAAGGATGGCTGAAAGTGTTGGCCCGCCGGCGGAAGCCCTGAGGTTGAGCATCACCGGGTAAAGAGAAGGAGGGAGACAGGGCGAGAGAGGAGTCAAGGTGCTTCAGGTCTCCTGTTGAGTTGTGGCACCTGAAAATGATCATGAAAGTATGTGAGGAGAAATACACGGTGTCCACACAATGTCATGACCGACTACACAGATTTGTGTAGTCCAAGGTTAAAAAAAAAAAAAAAAAAGAAAAAAAGTGAAGTGAAATTTAAGTTTATAATTTGCACTACCTAGTTTTGTAATTCATAGGAATTCCTAGAATCTTTTGTGTTTCTTCCATTTGCAAATAATCGCACCAACTGTTCTTCCTTCTCACCAAGCTGCTTGACAATTGTCTTGTAGACCATTCCAGACTTGTGTAGGTCTACAATCTTGTCCCTGACATCCTTGGAGAGCTCTTTGCTCTTGGCCATGGTGGAAAGTTTGGAAAATGATTGATTGATTGCTTCTGTGGACAGGTGTTTTTTATATATATTATTATATAGGTAACAAACTGAGATTAGGAGCACTCCTTTTAAGAGTGTGATCCTAATCTCAGCTCGTTACCTGTATAAAAGACACCTGGGAGCCAGAAATCTTTCTGATCGAGAGGGGGGTCAAATACTTATTTCCCTCATTAAAATGCAAATCAATTTATAACATTTTTGACATGTGTTTTACTGGATTTTCTTGTTGTTATTCTGTCTCTCATTGTTAAAAATAATCTACCATTAAAATTAAAGACTGATCATTTCTTTGTCAGTGGGCAAACGTACAAAATTAGCAGGGGATCAAATACTTTTTCACTCACTGCAAACCCCCATAATCATGAAATCCACGTAACAAGTAGAACAGCTCTGACCTTTAAATCACGAACTGTCTGCCCCAAGAGATGAGTCTGTGTGTGTGTGTGTGTGTGTGTGTGTGTGTGTGTGGGCTTGAGCAAGTGTGTTTACTTGAGTGGGCTGGTGGGTCGCAGCTGGGAGGAGGCAGGCAAGGGGTCATCTAGACAAGGCTGGTCTTGGCTGCTGTTGACGGTACAAATGGAAGAGCCGCTGTCACTTCCTACACTGTCGTCCCTCTGAGCTCTGGCCTTGCTGCTCCCCTGCGAAAAACACACACACACCAAGGTAAGAGCCGCAAACCAGAATCATTGTTGAAAAACCCTTGTTACATGAAAACAAAAAACCTACCATGTCCTCCAAAATGCCTGTTTTTCTATGTTAAATCAAAAACAATAATATTGACAACATAGTATATGTAAAGTGCATACTTTACAATATTGAGTACAAAAAAGAAAGAGCATTATTACCTTCCAGATCCCCTCCAGGGACTCCGTAAGAGAGCGCTTGGCTCGGCTCTTGAACTGCTCAAGTCGCTGCCGACTGCTACTCTGCTGTGCCTCAACTGGGACTGGAGCTGCCTCCTCACACATCTACATAAACAGGCAGAGATACAGTGAGTGAGTGAGTGAATGAGTAAAGAGAGATAGGACGTTCTCACAAGTATAGTATGACACTTAGGGCCCTATTTTAACGATCTAAATATACGGCATGAAGCGCATGACCCAGCTGCGTTTAGGGCGTGTCCAAATCCACTTTTGTTAGTTTGACGGTAGAAAAAAAGGGTCTGTGCGCAAGGCACATGGTTCAAAAGGGTTGTACTTAGTGTCTTCATTAATTCATAAGTGTGTTTTTGGCGTAACATGCAAAAAATCAATCAGAGTGTCATCTTCCCTGCCCTTTAAAAGCCAGGCGGGCTTGTACCTTGGCGCATTGCTATAATGTATGCGGATTTGCACTGTAATATTTAGGGCCAGAGCGCTGACAGCGGCGAAGGCCCTATTGGAACTGAAGGAATTATTATTCTTATTTGGCGGTCGCATCAACTCGGGTGAAAATTTAAGTATTTTAAAGGTTTTGGGAAGAGGCGCACAAAAATGGCTGGCTAGTGCACCCTACAAAATAAGACAATTGAGCCTCTGCAGGTACGTTTAACGTAGACTCACAAAACTTGGTACACATATGTAGCATGGCAGGACGGACATAGCACTCCATTGGAGCCACACCCTAAACACCCTAAACCCAACAGGAAGTCCGCCATTTTTAATAGAAAGTTCGAAATTAGTGCGATTTTGACCATTTCCACATGTCGTACTTTAACAAACTTCTCCTACAGATTTCATCCAATTAACTTCAAACTTGGTCTGTGTCATCTTAAGATGTTAACAAGTTAAGTTATTAAAGGGCATAGGGCATGGCGGCCATTTTGTGCGTTTTGCCATCGGAAGCGGAGTGTCCAATTGCCTCAAAACTTTTCAGGATTCATCAGAGTCCGCCCCCTGACGACATATACACGTTGATATTGGTTCAAAGTCATAACGCCCCCTAGTAGCAACAGAAAGTAGGCCTAAAAGACAATGTGCTATAGTTTAATTTTAGAGTCATCTAAAGACGTTAACAATGAAAAGTTATTAAAAGAAAAAATTTGTCAAACTGTGTGGGCGTGGCATGGTGGCCATTTTGAGTGTTTAGCGACAAAGGAGAAAGTGGCTGTAACTACAGTATACGTTGTCATATCTGCTTGAAATTTCCCACAATCACCAAGAGTCCACCCTAAGGACATCTACAGGCCAATACGGACTTTTGGAGAGAGTGCCACCAACTGGCAACAGGAAATCAGCCTTATATGACAAACATCATCTGATTTACATGAAACGTATTTCTGGTCTACATGTGATACTAAGCCGCCCCCTATATTTTAACCACGCCCCCTTCAATAACATTTGAACCGTTTAAGGTAGAGCCTTGTGTGAGGTGTCATTGAACTCAGCAGAGAGTTTGTTCTTCATTGGTGATGCTCCCTATGTATAAGCCTTGCCCATTTTCATTACTAATGACCCATTTAAGGTATAGTCTTGTGTGAGGTATTAATAAATTCAGCATAGACTTAATTTTTCATTGGTGATGTTTGACCTGTCACCTATGATTTGGTCACGTCCCCTTTCACAGATCAAGAGTCTTCTAATCTACACGCACGCACATTAGCGAGGGCCCGTCCGACGCTGCTCGCAGCTTCAATCTTATTTGTAATCTTTTGCATGTGTGCGCTGCGCATGAGCCTAGGCGCATTTCACCAATGCATCGTTAAAATAACAATGAAATGCTGAATTACTGACTTTAGACCAGGTTTTTGTGCATTTGCTATTTAAACGATGTGGGTGCATGACGGGAAATTAACAACTGCTTTGGTCTTTAAATGGCAAAGACAATTGTGTTGGGCCTTGCTCCGCGCTGCGGTGGGTGTGAGATAGGGCCCTTACTCTGTAAGTTATGTTTTTTTCTTGAACTACTCTGTAATATAACTGTTGACACTTTGGAGGAAATGTAGGACATAAAGACAGGAACGGAGAGAAGAAGAGAGAGAGCTGGCACAGTGGTGTATATGTGTGCATAAGAGATGTCTAAAAGTGACCTGTTTTCTATCTCCAGTGTGCTGATGGCTCCTCTGCCTTTCTTCATACAGATTCCTTAAGGAGGCCATCACCAACTCATTCTCCTCCTGATCGCTCTTAGGACGAGCCCTCTAAAACACACAGACACAAAATGCAAATAAAAAAAAAAAGACATGTTTTGTTCAACCCTGGCAAATAAATGACATGTTTATAAATGTTGACATAAAAATAGCATCTAAATCTGAAGGTTTTTGACTGGACAATAGCTACATTAAATGGCATGACAACAGTGGATTCATTGCACTGTTTTGCATTAGAAAAGCAGTGATTTGCTGATCTCTGACAGTTCAGCACTGTTGTAGTGTTGCAGTTCAGCTACAACACCAGCAGATGTCAGCTGAGTCATTGAGAAATATTTGAGGGCATTCGACTCTAAAGACTCCTCTTTAACTGTACAACATTGTGTGAAACGGTAGCTATGTTTCCATCCACACGTTTTTATCCGAATTAAGTGATATCGAATGAAAAATGGCTTATGGAAACAGTAAAATTCAACGGAATTTTATGAATATCGACTCAAAGGAAAAACATTCGGTCTCATCAGATTTTATCTTGATCGATAAACGGTTTACGTGATAAAAGCTGAAGGAAACGTTCTTTGCCGAATAATTAATGAATTGCTATTAAGTTTTAGGTCATTTTTCAACCCGCTACAAAATGAAAAAGAAGTTTGAGTTAATTTTTGCACAGTATTTCAGTTTTCACACATGGTGGCGGGTGTCAACAAAGACAGATATAAGTGGACGAACGAGGAGACAAGAGACTTTTTGAATTTAATTTAATCAGAAACTCAAAAAGGAAATGGCCAACAAAGGTTAGGCTATGACAAGCAGTGGGACGTCGTCCGGAGTAGAAGGTGCTCAAACAGCGACAAATCCCACATAAAATACATGTGATTCCGTGGTGATGAACTTAAAAGGAATACTTCACCCTTGACATTACCATTTGTATATCAGTTACTCACTAGGCCATGTCCATGCAGCCCCCTATTACAATTTATTATTCTCAGTTTTTGGATTCTTCATTCACTGTGGAGGCATGCGAGAAAAAATTCAAGGTGATGAAATTGAAGACTGACTGGTTTGTTTCTAGCTGCAGTCGCCTCAAAGAGAACTCTAGGAATTCACACTTTGGCCTACAGGTGCACAGAAAGAGTAGATACATTACCATAGTGTTTTCAAAGACTGACGCTTGCTCCTGGTTGTCAAGAGTGGCCAAGTGTCTCTGAAGCTCCAGCTTGGTTTTAGATGGGGGAAGACCTGAAAAATATGTACATGCAGAATAAAAACACTGCAAAAAAAGACTAGTCTCATATCAGATTTGTTTTACATATAGTACATGTTTGTTTATACGGTATGTAAGGTACTGAGGGTCAATGGTGTGGCCTTTACCCAGAAGAAGTTGAAGTGTCAACTCGCAAAACACATTTAATTCAAATATGAATTATTTATGAAATCCACTGACACAAAAGGTTCTGCCTTTTGCCACTATATTTAAATTATTTAGAGAGGTAAATGTGATGTACCCTGTCTGAACAAAATGGCACGTTAAGGTTTTTATTCTACAACCGGTGTATATAGATGTATACAACTGTGTAAACTTTCAACAACTGTCAACATTACTCCAACCAATTAGAGTTTGAAAATGCTTTAAATGTACTGAAAAAGCAGCCCAGGGAAAGGTTTCTACCTTCTATCCTCTCACACAGTCTGTGGAGCTGCTGTATGGGGCAGCTGTCACACTGCTGGCTCTGGGTCTTTGCATTCTGCTGCAGGGCTGCCACAGAGAACGCCTGCTTTAAAGTCAGCATGATCTCATCCACCTACAACAGCAAAATACAGTCTTTTTTAAATCCATCCACCACACATCCTTTCAATAATTTGTCAGTGCATCTATGAGTTGACCTATCACTCAACTCTTTAAAACTAAATTCAATGATAGTGAACAATTATAAGAACAAATTCAGCCCATTCTTGACCAATGGACTAATATATGTATATATATTTAATATTAAGTATCCATTATGTTTTTGTGACCAACAACAGTTTTTCATAAATGTTGTTTTCTAGTTTATTCTGGCAGCAGTCAAATACTGGCCCAGTGACTCATCGTTTCAACAATTACTGTGAGTATCTAGTATAAGCAAATTACAGTGCAACATTAGCTGACTATCATACAATACAGTTCATCCGTCTAATGACCAAGTGTTTTTATCAAACTGTCCATTTGGCCCACCATGACTCAGTGCAGCACAGATGCACTGAGTCATATGTCTAAGGATTAGAGCCAAATTTAACCTTGACTGATAGAAAAATATCAGCTTCATGCACTGTGACACTCAAATTTAAATCCAAAGCAAACTTGCAAGGTGTTAAATTAAACTGAATGGGATAATCAAATATGCACAGTGAGTTTGAGGCACTGATATGGAAATATGAGGATATGCAAAATTAATTACAGGGAAATACACATAATGCTCAACTGCGATCGTGTTTGCATTAACGTTTTTACAAAAGATTTCTACGCGTGTAAATGTGCATGATAAATGAATGAATGAATTGTACCAACATAAATGTGCCCATTTGGATTTCTGCAGACAATGTACAAAAAAGGAAAAATGCGTGAATTATGTTGTTTTTACACAAGAATATGTCCTATCCTTTTCTTGCCATGTTCTACTATGCTCTCCCTTCATTATCTGTCTCTCACCAGTGATTCATCGGTGCACTGGAAGACATAGCAAACAAAGTGGAAGTTTCCTCCTTTCCACGGTTTCCCTGCAAATGAAGCCAAAGTGATCCACGTGATGAATACCCTGAAAAGAAAAGATCAGGCGTTTCAGGATTCAAGATGTGTTTGTAAATCACACACACAAGCCTAAACAGACATTCATGTGTAGAAGGGGAGGGCTTCGTACTTGTGAGCAGAAGGAGATTTCTCTGAAACTCTTCTCTATGGCAACTTTCTTCGTGTCTGGACTAACCAAGAAGATCTGAGACCTGCCCACCTAAAACCAAAAAAAAACACAAAGACAAACAGTTAGACCCCTGGGGGGGTGGGGGGTGGGGGGTGCAGGGGATATGTCCCCCCCAATATTTAGAAGAGGTTGATTCGTATTTCCAAAAGACGTTAAAAAAAAAAAAAACAGCATGGGGGGAATGAGACGTTTAACAAGGTTTCATTCTCTAACAGATATGTTGTTGAGATGTATGTGATTCCTAGTAAACATCAAGAGACGTGTGATGCTTTGAATACAGGAGACTAATCATTTCCTTTATATAAATAAAGACATTTGCACCATACATTATTGCATACTAATTCTCCAGAACACAGGAAAACAGTGTTTGACGATCAAAATGTTATGGGGGACGACCCCAAGACCCCCGGTTACAATGTGTCCCCCACTAATGTTGAAACAACACCTACGCCCTTGTGTGCATGTGTCTTTGTGGCTTTGCCGTCTGTACAGTACAGTGTGCTTCTGCGTGTTTGGTGAGGTTTTGTGGTGTGGTGGTGACAGCAATAATGAGTCTCACAGACTTAAATAGATATCTGCCAAGTACTACATTTCTCACACTTGTCTTGAGAACTGCTCACACATTTGTCTTATTGATTTTGTGATAAAAAAGGCACCCTAAAAAATTATCTTTTTAGATCTATTTTTAATGATCAGAATTGTCAAATGAGACAGTTTCATTTTTATCTCTTTTCAAAAAATACCGATGAATGAACAGTTCTGCTTTATGGGGATATTCAAATTCATACAATCATTAAGACATGAGTCACTATCACTCCTAAACCTCAAAAAGGGACTCAGTGGTTCATAATAAGTAAGTGATCTCATGTCTGTTAAATCCCAAGTCTTCACGCTCTGTGAGCACAGCTATTCTTTCTGTGAACAAGTTGCCCTTTCGCTGTTCTACTGTATCACATTATCAGACTCTTTTGAGAGGAAAAGGAAGATTTAATCAGTGTCTTCTAGAGCCCGACCGATATTATCGGCAGATATTAGGCATTTTCTGATTTATCGGTATCTGCATTGTTAATCACCGATTTTTTTTAAATCGGCGGTTAATAATGCCGATTGATCTTTTTAATTTTTTTTGATTCTGATAAATGAATATTTAAAACATAAAAACGGACTATCAACCATGTTATGAGCGTTGGTGTTGCATAGTTTGCCCACCAGAAGGCACTCTACAACGTACCTGTTGGCAACACAGATTTTTTTTTTTGTTAAAGAGTTTTTGTTCAAAGGACTTTTCATTTCTTAAGTTTGTATTTTTATACATTTTATTTATCAGAATTTTAATATATTTTGATGTTCCTCTGTTCTGTTGTGACAAATTATTATAAACAAATTATTATCATATTTTGGTGAGAACTCATAAATAACTACAAATGACTAGTGTTATATTTAAAAAACATAAAATATATATATATTTACAGTGAGGAAAATAAGTATTTGAACACCCTGCTATTTTGCAATTTCTCCCACTTAGAAATCATGGAGGGGTCTGAAATTGTCATTGTAGGTGCATGTCCACTGTGAGAGACATAATCTAAAAAAAAAATATCCACAAATCACAATGTATGATTTTTTTTAACTATTTATTTGTATGATACAGTTGCAAATAAGTATTTGAACACCAGTCTATCAGCTACAATTCTGACCCTCAAAGACTTGTTAGTCTGCCTTCAAAATGTCCACCTCCACTCCATTTATTATCCTAAATTAGATGCACCTGTTTGAGGTAGTTAGCTGCATAAAGACACCTGTCCACCTCATACAATCAGTAAGAATCCAACTACTAACATGGCCAAGACCAAAGAGCTGTCCAAAGACACTAGAGACAAAATTGTACACCTCCACAAGGCTGAAAGGGCTACGGGTAAATTGCCAAGCAGCTTGGTGGAAAAAAGGTCCACTTTTGGAGCAATCATTAGAAAATGGAAGAAGCTAAACATGACTGTCAATCTCCCTCGGACTGGGGCTCCATGCAAGATCTCACCTCGTGGGGTCTCAATGATCCTAAGAAAGGTGAGAAATCAGCCCAGAACTACACGGGAGGAGCTTAAGTTCTTAAGTTTGCCAATGACCATTTGGATGATCCAGAGGAGTCATGGGAGAAAGTCATGTGGTCAGATGAGACCAAAATAGAACGTTTTGGTCATAATTCCACTAACCGTGTTTGGAAGAAGAAGAATGATGAGTACCATCCCAAGAACACCATCCCTACTGTGAAGCATGGGGGTGGTAGCATCATGCTTTGGGGGTGTTTTTCTTATGGGACAGGGCGACTGCACTGTATTAAGGAGAGGATGACCGGGTGCTGATGTATTGCAAGATTTTGGGGAACAACCACCTTCCCTCTGTTAGAGCATTGAAGATGGGTCGAGGCTGGGTCTTCCAACATGACAATGACCCGAAGCACACGGCCGGGAGAACCAAGGAGTGGCTCTGTAAGAAGCAGATCAAGGTTCTGGCGTGGCCTAGCCAGTCTCCAGACCTAAACCCAATAGAGAATCTTTGGAGGGAGCTCAAACTCCGTGTTTCTCAGCGACAGCCCAGAAACCTGACTGATCTAGAGAAGATCTGTGTGGAAGAGTGGGCCAAAATCCCTTCTGCAGTGTGCAAACCTGGTGAAAAACTACAGGAAACATTTGACCTCTGTGATTGCAAACAAAGGCTGCTGTACCAAATATTAACATTGATTTTCTCAGGTGTTCAAATACTTATTTGCAGCTGTATCATACAAATAAATAGTTACAAAAAAATCATACATTGTGATTTGTGGATATTTTTTTTTTTAGATTATGTCTCTCACAGTGGACATGCACCTACGATGACAATTTCAGACCCCTCCATAATTTCTAAGTGGGAGAACTTGCAAAATAGCAGGGTGTTCAAATTCTTATTTTCCTCACTCTCTGTGTGTTTATATAATATATATATATATAAATATTTGTATTGGTATTGGCCTTAAAAATACATTATCAGTCGGGCTCTAGTGTCTTCATAATTTAGGTGCAGGATGTATCATCAGTGCCAATAATATGTCTGTATTTGATGTGAGGGACAGCAACAGGCCCCAGTGGTTCCTGTGCCCGTGGTCACCATTTCCTGTCTAGAGGACAAACAGGAGGACTGTTGGCAGCAGGTCACTGGAGGTCACCTAAAGGTGAGTAAGGGGAGCATAACTGAGCTCATTTTGAGGAGCAGTCATCATTTGCTCTTGCTGAGTCATTAGGGGATTTATATTCTTTTCTCTCTTTTGTTCTCTTCCTATCTGTCATTTATGAGTGACTGAGTTTGAGCACTTGTTATTTAGGGAATCAAAAATTGCACTTTTTAGCACTACAAAATTCTCTTGCGTATTCTCAACAAAGACACTGAAGAGTGTTTGCGTGATTTGACAGTTCCATTTGTGTATCTTTGTGGACAATGTATTAAAGACTGATGTAAATGCAGTATATACTGTACAGTGTGTATTGTCCCAAGGATTGGCACACGTACAGTGGTCTGCAAAAGTTTGGGCAACCTTGTTAATTTCCATGATTTTCCTTCATAAATCGTTGGTTCTTAGGATAAAAAAAATCAGTTAAATATATCATATAGGAGACAAACACAGTGATATTTGAGAATTGAAACGAAGTTTATACAATTTACAGGAAGGGTGCAATAATTGTTTGAACAAAATTAGGCATGTGCATAAATTTGGGCACCACAATCAAAAAAATAACTCAATATTTAGTAGATCCCCTTTTGCAGAAATAACAGCTTCTAAACGCTTCCTATAGCTTCCTATGAGAGTCTGGATTCTGGTTGGAGGTATTTTGGACCATTCCTCTCTACAAAACACCTCTAATTCATTCAGGTTTGATGGTTTCCGAGCATGGACAGCTCTCTTTAAGTCACACCACAGATTTTCAATAATATTCAGGTCTGGGAACTGAGATGGCCATTCCAGAACGTTGTACTTGTTCCTCTGCATGAATGCCTTAGTAGATTTTGAGCAGTGTTTAGGGTCATTGTCCTGTTGAAAGATCCAGCCCCGGCACAGCTTCAGCCTTGTCACTGATTCCTGGACATTGGTCTCCAGAATCTGCTGATATTTGGTGGAATCCATGCGTCCCTCAACTTTAACAAGATTCCCAGTCCCTGCACTGGCCACACAGGCCCACAGCAGGATGGAACCACCACCAAATTTTACTGTAGGCAGCAGGTGTTTTTCTAGGAATGCTGTGTTGTTTTTCCTCCATGCATGACGCCCCTTGTTATGTCCAAATAACTCAATTTTAGTTTCATCAGTCCACAGCACCTTATTCCAAAAGGAAGCCGGCTTGTCCAAATGTGCTTTAGCATACCTCAAGCGGCTTTGTTTGTGATGTGGGCGGAGAAAAGGCTTCCTCCGCATCACTCTTGCGTACAGCATCTCCTTGTGTAAAGTGCGCGCAATAGTTGTACGATGCACAATGACTCCATCTGCGGCAAGATCATGTTGTATGTCTTTGGTGCTGGCCTGTGGGTTGACTTTGACTGTTCTAACCATTCTTCGCTTCTGTTTATCCGTGATTTTCCTTGGTCTGCCACTTCGAGCCTTAACTTGAACTGTGCCTGTGGTCTTCCATTTCCTGACTATGTTCCTAACTGTCGAAACAGATAACTGATATCTCTTAGACAGCTTTCGGTATCCTTCCCCTAATTCATGATGGTGAACAATCTTTGTTTTCAGTTCATGTGACAGTTCTTTTGAGACTCCCATGTCGCTACTCTTCAGAGAAGATTCACAGAGGAGGGAAACTTACAATTGCCCCCCCCTTAAATACTCTCTCATAATTGGGTTCACCTGTGTATGTAGGTCAAGGGTCACTGAGCTTCCCAAACCAATTTTGAGTTCCAATAATTGGTTCTAAAGATTCTGAAATCAGTAAAATGACAACAGTGGCCAAATTTATGCACATGCCTAATTTTGTTCAAACAATTATTGCACACTTCCTGTAAATTGTATAAACTTCGTTTCACTTCTCAAATATCACTGTGTTTGTCTCCTATATGATATATTTAACTGATTTTTTTTATCCTAAGAACCAACAATTTATGAAGGAAAATCATGGAAATTAACAAGGTTGCCCAAACTTTTGCAGACCAATGTATATCTTGAAGACAGATATAGTTATCAAGACTTTGTTAAGAGTTTAATTCATGAAAAGCAGTTATTGTAACAGGTTCTAACAATTAAAGAGTATAAAAATGGGAGTTAACAGAGCATACTTACTATTACTTGTGGGTGCGTATTCATTTATGAAAATTACCGTAAACAGCATGGTCCTGTTCTCCTGCAGGCTGGTGGGCTGTACTCCAGCAGAGTGGGTGTGTGATTCTGTAGTGTTGGTGTGAGAGATCTCAGGAGAGAGTCCATTCTCATCCAAGGCCTGCAGACAGGGAAAGCTGGGGTCTCTTTTAAACAGGACAGGATGCTTCCCAGTGGTTGGGCTCCTTGCAGCACCATTACCATTGCCACTACTCTCAAGTCCATTGGATTGAAAGGCTAATACCCTCCTCAGTCCACCCACCAATCCCCCACTATTTCCTTCTTTACTGCTCGTCCCTGAGCCATGCAACTGGCTAAACTTCTCGATGCACTCATCAATCAAGGCCGGAGGGGCTTTCTTGTGAGCAACACTCACACGGCCGCAGAACAGCACCTCAAACTTCTTGGAAAAGGCTGTCGGAGACACAGCAGCAGAGGGTGCTGCGGAGGTTGTCATTGTGGAGAAAGAGGAAAAGCATTTTTCAGAGGAATCGCTGCCTCCAGTGGAAGTTTTGTTGGAAATAGTGGTGATGTCATCATTGCGTGCAGAGCTCTTGCCAGCTTGTCTCAACGTACTGATGATCTCAGGAACCTGGAGGAGTAGCAAGCAGGAGATAAGAACTTTATAACTACTGTAATAAAACATTTTGTAATTACCTAAAGTAAAGGTGAAACTACACCAGAAACCGCAGCCAATCTGTCTTTATTCCCGAACAAAGGGAATGTCTCCAAACTCAACTGCCCTCACCCTTTCTATAGGTGTGACTGGGTGCTCATAAAAGTTGGCTGCCTACAGTACTAAGGGTAGGTAAACATAAAAATAAACACCCAATACATACTGCATGAACCCCAGATTAAACCTTTTTATCAATGTAGCCTAGATGCCACACCCCACTATGAGCTAGCATGGTGTAACGGTTCCCTGAAATAGAGCAGCCCTTGTGACGTCTTCCTGTGTCGAAAGAAGCCAAATTGGGACCTTTAGTCTCAAAGCAGGCTTTGTACTCATTTTCACTTTATTTTATTCCTTCTTTTCTTCCTCCTGACCCCTCCGTCCTTTTATTCCTCTTTACCTTTCTCTCAACAAACTCTGGTTACCTGTTTTTCTTTGTAATGTCTACTTTTATTTCTCATAAAAGTATTTAAAGCTGAATGTTTACCAGTATCGTCATCTTGATGTATTTGCATTGTGCCTATTTTGGATTTTTGTGTGCAAGCTAAACGTTTTCAGCACACCATTGTTTGTGTATGTGTGTGCGTGAAAGAGAGAGCGACAGACCGACCTTTCCAAAATGGATCTATCTATTCCTGGTCTGCTCCGGAAGATCCATGAAACGTGACCATTTTCATCATCCACACATACTTATCAATGTTGCATTAACATACAAATGCATACTCAAACAAGGATAGACACTAGCACACACACATACAAATTGTAACAGAGACTCCAAATGCAACTGACAAAAAGAAACGGAGAGCAGAAATATGATTAACTCAAATGCTCCAAAACGCATCTTCTACACACTAATCATTCAACCTGTCAAGTGTTCTTAGAGAACGATCATGAACACATATGATGTGACGATGACTTAGTACCTGATGAAAAACCAACCTGTGCTCGAAACGTTGTACTCTTGCCAAATTAATAATAATTTAAAAAAAGGTTTCTGAAAGCATTCTACAGTGTTGCGAGTCATTGTGAAACAGATATTACCTACTTTTTGGACTCTGCACTTGGACAAAAAAGAGGTGCATTTTTTTTTTAACGCTGATTGCTTCACTTCGCGTAAATCAATTAAAGTTAAAAGTTTCAATGTCAGGGGAATATTAGATGTAACTTGCATTGTTTTTGGAAAAGGCTCAGTTAGTCGCTTTCATCTTGGGATGCATAAAAGGAATAAGCAGTAGGACACAATCAGCACTGTTGGTTCACCAAGTTAACTTAAGTTTACCCATTAGCTAAACATGTCTTTTAATATCAACTCCCCATTTCTATCAATAATATCAATTTAATTTTTTTGGAGGGTTTTGGGGTTGAAAGTCTGTTGCACAGCGACAGCTCCAAAACATCACTGCTCTAGAAGAGATCTGCATGGAGGAATGGGCCAAAATACCAGCTACAGGGCAAACCTGGTGGAGACTTACAGGAAACGTTTGACCTCTGTCATTGCCAACAAAGGTTATGTTACAAAGTATTGAGTTGAACTTTATTTTATTTTTTAAGATTATTTTTTGAGCTTTTCCGCCTTTAATTACTGACAGGACAGACGAGGGGGAAGACATGCAGGAAATAGTCACAGGTCGGAGTTGAACCCTGGACCTCTGTGTCAAGGCATAAACCTTTGTACATGTGCGACTTCTACCACTGATCCAACCTGGCCAGATTGAGTTAAACTCAAAATCAACAAATAATCGTGATAATTAATCGTGATCTCAAAATTGATCAAAATAACCGTAATTATTGTTTGGACCATTATCCAATAAGAATTTTTAAGAAAAATAAAAAGGAGGCTAAGTAAGGTTATATAAACAGGCTGGGGAGAAAAAGGCGAATCAGCCAACCAAGACAAAACTTCACCAGAAATACATCACATATCATCTTAGTAGCAAGACTGGAGGCTTGAAATGTGGCTGTTCCGTTGATCATTATTTGGCTAAAGTGAGCTTAAAAGCAAGTCAGTTACAACATACTCAAAATGAAAGTTTAAATAGCGGAAAAAGAAACGTATACCATTTTTGCAGCAATAAACCATTTCTCTGTTATCCATATACTTTGTGTGTTCCAAACAGTAACAGTCACGCAAAAACATGACTAAATACAACACTTACTGTATATTCATTCACAAGCCTGTGGCAGCTATAAGGAAACTTTTGAGTAATTCCAAGTTGTTAACAATACTGATATGATAATAAATGCTAATCATTCAGATGCACCACAGAATCGTGGTTTGATCTGAATCACTAAGTTAGTCTGAAAAGAATATAGTAACATCTTTCTTCTACACACCAGGAACACTCTGTGCTGTTGACTTGTAGCCGTTTGCTGATAATTGGCAACAGTTGCAACATCAACACTGTAACTATAACTAACTAATATACAGAGAAAATTCCCCTTTCATCATATTGTTGCAAAATAACTAATTCCACGCAGTAAGGCGGACTGCGGCCTAAAGTATTATGCTGCTCTAGCTCAGTGTCCCTGAGTGAGTAAAGGATAGCTGAACATTTTCTTACAGCCATTTAAATATATATATATACACAAAATATAATATAATTTTTTATTTCCATAACTAAAACTCCAGTACCACACAGACAAAAAAAAGAACTCAGGGTAAGTCTAAGTAGGAAGTTTAAATTCATGCTGTTCTGCGATTGTTAGATCCTTGGCATATTGAGTTCATTATGCTAAAAAATGCAGGAAGATAAGGGCACTAGGTTTGTTATGATTCTGCGGCTTACTTCCTTACTTTTATTTATTTAAAAAAAAAAAGACAAAAGATAAAGTGCTACAAACATACACTACCGGTCAAAAGTTTAGGGTCACCTACAAATTTCCATACCACTTCATTATAGACAGACTACCAGCTGATGTGAGTGGGTGGCTGATCTTTAATGCAATATCTTCATTGCCCATTATCAGCAACCATTCATCCAATGTTCCAAAGGCACATTCTGTTTACTAATCTGATACTTTAAAAAACTAACTGAGAAAATATTGGAAAACCCTTTTGCAATTATTTAAGCACATAATGTGATCTGAAAACTGCTGCCCTGGTTAAAAAACAATGCAACTGATCTCAGCTGGCATTCTGTCTATAATGGAGTGCAATGGAAATGTCTAAGTGACCCTAAACTTGAGACTGGTAGTGTATATCAATACCATCTACAAAACAAACCGGACTATAACCGGTGGTTACAAATGCAAATACATCTACATACAAATGCTTCTCCTATTGTGGGCCCAGTTTACTACACCACACTGTCAGTGAACGAGACCAAGGAACAAAAAAGGAGGAAGTAAACGAGCAAAGCAGAAGCAGTGGTTGAGTCACATCAGTTCATGTGAGATTCCAGAGCAGCTCCTAAAACTGCAGTCTCACAGACTGACACATCCAGGTCCTGCTGTGTCTTGCCTCGGCATGAGATTTGTTCACTCCTGTTCTTTTATCAAAACAATACCTGCCTCGTTTTTTTCTACCTCTGTAAGCTGCTCTGGATAAGCGCGTCAGCTAAATGCCCTGAGAGGCAAGAATGGGTTGGACCCTTTTATTATCCCTCTATCAAAAGATATCAAAACAGTAGTAAAATGGTGGAAAGTGAGTTTGTACATTTACCTTAATTTAAGTACAATTCTGAGGTACTACACTACAACTTGGTGGGAAATACTTTTCACTCTATTACATTTACCTGACAGATGTATTTGTTGTGACTTTGCAGATTAAGATTTTACATAAATGTATGATTAACTAAAATATGATCCAATCCTAAAGATTACACTGAAACTGAATAAACTAAAACCAATGAGAGATTTAGCCCATGAACAACTGTTCATTGTGCTGCCCAAACCTACTTAACGCAGCAGAAATGCAACATTTCTTTTCATTAAAAAAAAGGTGTATTCTTCACCTCTTTTCATTTCAAATATCTTAGCGCCATCTTTTACCCATAAACTTGGAGACAACATACAATATCAGTGCTTCACTCACCATTTCTATTCCCCTCTCCCAACATCATCATCATCATTCCAGACACCATGTTTCTCACCATCTAGCTTCCAGTGTTTCCTTGTTTTTAATTGTCCTGGCATGAAAGTGGAGTCTGCTATCTGTCCACTAACAACAGACCTCTCTCTGTTTTGCTTACCCCCCTCTATCTACCCTTTTCTCGTCCTTCTGCTTTCACTGCTTGATTCTCTGAAACACCTCAATCAAAAGATACATGTAATCCTTGCATGTGCCTCTCCTCTCACTCACTCGGTTATTAAAGACAAAAAAACAGCCATAAAGAGGAGGATTTGTTTTTGTAATTGTACTGGTCTATCCTTTTATAATGTCAGCCCACCTAACCCAGTTTCACTCCCTCTGATTTGTTTGGCTGATTAACAGTTCCTTAACTGCTCAGCATGATGATGTTTAGTCTATTTAGTCATTCAGTTACTCCCTTCGCAATGCAGTTTTAGTTGGAACCCCCGTCCGTATGAGTACATTTCACTTGACTACCTGTAACAAACATGCCAATCTACCATGCATAATATCAAAATGTTGGAATTTTATTGTCTTTAACTGTCTATGGTCCCAACAGGTGATGGTCAGCACAGACAGCAGTATGTCTGAGCTGCTAACAGATAGAAACATGTCAGGAATTAATGTTGAGGCTTGCTACACATAATATCGCATTTTATCAGCCGTTGAGAGTAACTATGCCTGTAGTGGAATAGCTTTGAATGACGACTTTGTCTTTTACTGTGACCATTTGTTCAATATGTTGCAGTTTTACAAACTAGAAAGTAAAAAACTTAAGCTTGACGAACATGTTTTGTATCTAGCGTCTCACGTTCATCTCAGTAAGCTAGCAAGAGTACAGAAAATTTCTGTGTAACTTGCTTCAAAATAAATGCACTGTACTTCTACTTACACTGTTACTTCTGTAACGCTTCACTTTCTGTGACGGTTCGCAGTAACCCCTCGGAAACCTAGACTTGATACTTGAGTACTTTAAATAAACCTGTTAATTCACAATCCTGGCTCGGCGTTCTGTTTGCATTTGGGTTCTATTTACCATTCAAACTTAATAGTTACCACTTCAGAAGTATGTATTAGGCATATCATTTATATATTTTTTTGTATCTATGTCCTTGTACGGTTTTTAGTTTTCATACTTTAAAAATGTCAGTGCAGTAAATATCAGGTATATTTGATGTAATAATTACATTGAATAAGTTGTTTTTTACTTTGCAATTTGTGATCATACTTTTTTTATGAATTATGTTATGAATAACCCTACACAGATTAAACAGCACCTAGTGCATTTTAAATTACACTTGACATAATTACAAATTCTATCAAATTACCAATGTCTTCTTGTATGACTACAATACTGGATGTTCCTAGTTACTTCAGAAAAACAACAAATGTAGCTCTAGAAAGACCTTTTATTGCACACTGAAATGGGCATTAACTTAAAAAATTACACTGTCAACATTTCTAAGATTGTGTGGAAATTGAATTAAATAATGTAGTTCACCTTTTACAATCAAGTGTAAATGCCACACATACAACATTGCTGTGGGTTAAGGTAAAGGCAAACTTAATTGTCACAAGACATGTATACATAATAAAAAGAAGTAGTTGAACCTCTAGTGCCACATTGTTAATTACAGTAGTAGCTGCAGGTCCTCCTTCATTCCTGCGACGAGGTTGACGGCCTTGACATCTCCCAGATCATTCCTGCCACAGTGTAGGGACTGGAAAAAGAAAGGGAGAAGACTCTTCCACCGCAGACCACCCAGCCGAACCAATAGATGTAGACGTCTTCAATGCCAAGGTTGTTTGCCTAGTTGTCTCCAATGATCCAGATTGTTGCTGGATGGAAAAATGCATTGTAATAGTGAGAGAAGTATCATATTTAAGCTACAGAGAAAAAGGATAAATGAACAGCACTCTTAATTACACACCGCTATTTGAAAATTAATTATTAATTCTCCTTAGTTGTTCAAAACAAGTCTGATAAAAGTTTAATATTATACAGCAAAAGAAAAGTAACTATTACTATTGCTTACTTCTGGGGCATTGGGTGGGTGCAAATGCCATCGTGGCTCTCAGCACTCTTATTTCTGAAAGAAAGAGAAGAATCATCAATTTCCATTTGTGCCCCTCATAGTTAAATATCTATGCACACTAGCATGTAACTTTACTTCATTAATTATCTAAGAGAATAAATATACTATAGACTGACGGGGCAAACAGTAGCACGACATTATCGGTGCATTATGGTTATTACAGTTAACCAAACGTTATAAGAAACTTGGTTATACATGTGCTACTAGGTAGGGTTAGACAATGATAAGCACTGACAATCCCCATTTTGCATTTTGCTGACACTACATTTAAATTAGGAAAACGTAAACTTTGATTTGCAGAAAATTAACATTAGCATGTTTTCCATAGCCAAGTGGCAAGCTAACGTTACAGACAATTTACATGGTAACTTCAGATACATTTACTTTACAATGTGACTCCTCTTATTTGTAATATAACTATGGGACAAAGATATACTTAAAATCTAGCAAAGCTAAATCTTACCTCGCATTATGTAGGCTAGCATTCAGCAGCAGTTGCATCCAGATTGGCAGTGAAAGTGTGTAATAAAAATACATTTACATTACATATAAAGTAATGCAACGTAAATAGTAAGAGTAAAGCAGCATTGCCAACTCTCAGCTAACGTCACAGTCATATACCGCCCAACAGTCTACGGCTCCTCCCTCATTCCGCCCCTCGTCTAAAAACGTCACATCCGCAACCAGGATGGCTGCGCCCATAACTGCGTACTTGACGACTCATTATCAGATCTCCACAAACCAATGGGTGACATCACACATGAGATGTCCATTAATATACACTCTATGGGTAAATGGTTCATGTAGTCAGGTGTGATTTGCAATCTGCAATCTCTGACAGAATTCTCTCACAGAAATAGGCTGTGGTCAAGCTCGCTGTCACATGCATTTCCATGGTCAAACCAGCCGCCGCCAAAGTTGGAGACACGCCCACCGAGCATAGCAATGTCTCGCTGAGCAGAGCAGGCGTGGTAACTATGCTCGCGAAACTATTACTGAAAAATTATTGAAATGCATGGAGGTACAAGAAATATGCACTAGTCCAGAACACAGCACCTTCTTTCTGTATTTACTTTGTTGCTCCCGCCTGACACATCTGGCCAGGAAACGCTGGTAGTAATGCATTTTGGTTTGCTTGGATTTGTCTATGTGTGAAATAAAACTGAACTAAGGGGAAAGCGCTCCCAAGTTTTTAAAGTCATTCAAACGGATTCTGACCAGAGCAAAAAAACTATTGGTGTGAAAATTCCTTAAAAAATGATGGCGGTAGTAACTAATAGCATGCTGGGGATCTCTCCAACGTTAATGAATGCAAACAGACACATTTCTTTGTACGTCCATGTCATGTGTCATCTAGTCTTGGATTTCAAATTCCAAAACTTTCCCGTTTTTAGGCTGCTCAAACAAGGCTAAAACATCAGATTTGGAGGTGTCATTTGGATTAAAGGGGAGAGGGTTTGCTCGTCAGCGGGCAGTCTTAGCTTTAAACACACAGCATCTTGTTCAGTGTAACATTGATATAATCTCAAACAGGAAGGCAGTTGGGTACAGTCAGACTGTGACCCGCAAACTTGGCCTCTCACAGAGAACAACACTGAAAAAGCATGTTGTCTTAAATACAACTTCTGTGTTACTTAACTCAAAAAGAAGGAAGTTACACAAGTACCAACAAAAGAGAAGCTGCAATTCAGAGTAATTAACAAAATAAACTTTTCAGTATTTCTCAAAGAGAGCAAAAAGGTCAAAGGGAAGGATATAATATGAAGGGCAATGGTTAGTTACCAGAACTGTTAGGGACAAAATCATTATTATTATAAAGACAAACACACAAATGTATTTTACAGCTTTTTCAACTTGTCTCCATTTGTCTTCAGTATTTGGCTACATTAGGCTTCTTTCTTTCTAGTTAACCCCTCTTACAAGGCTAAGGGACTCCAGTACAGTCATGAGCTCCGCATATACTAAACAGCAGTAGGCTGAGATGACAAGACATTTGCCACACAACGATAAAACTAAACAATGAAAGAATGTACAGAATGGTCTACTTTAAAGTTCAAAAGTAAATGAGTGTATAGTTTTAACCATACTATTATATATTTGGAGTCTGACTAGAGATGCCAGGAGGTCAACATTTGTACAGGTTACAGAGGAATGTCACTGAAAACCCAGTGACACACCAGCCAGTCTAGAAAATCAACAACAACGATGACGAGCCAGCAAAAAGTCCCACTTCTGCACTTCCCATGGTCATATGCCTGGGTCTCGTGCCTTGTGGAGTAAAGCCAGCGCTCACAGAAGTTCAAAGTACAGGAGTCATACAACATATGAGAAGCACCACTAACAGAAAGTTAAGCACAATAGGGAGAAGGAGAAAAAATATTCAAAGGGTGGTGATAGTCGTAAAGCAGGCACTTGGTTGCAATGTGTTGGAGTGCCCCAAGAGTCCAACACATTGACATCACTCTATTGAGATTAAGGAGCCACTTCACAGCACAAAGACAAGCGAGGCAGAGATGACAAACTCATTCAATGGTTATTGGGACACAATGTAGGGTCTTGTTGTCAAATTGCTGTGCTGAGTCAGAATGAACTTTTGGGTAACTCCAATGTTCTCATCTAGGAAGATTGTATAGATGTTGCTCAAAGACTGACACGATGATAGAAAGCAAAACGTTGAATAAACAAAGTGAAAGACAGGCTGCTAGACAAATAGACAAAATTTTGGGGGATTGACAACTGACAAGGGCAGACTGTCAAAAAAACTTAAAACAACAGGAAGGTGCCTCTGGTTTACAGGCTTGTTTTTACAACAGCAACAAGGAGTGTGTCAAATGAAGAGGGAGGGAAACTTACATGTCATTCTGGAGATGGTTGGGAATATGTCAAGCAACATATCCCATTCAAACCAAGTAAATATCACTATCTATCTATATCACAATCACGTGATCAGAAAACCAAAAAGCACCTGCATAAAGGGCCACTCTCCCCATGGCGGCGTTAGCCACGGTTGGCCAGGACCAGTCGGGATCACTTTACTGGCAGTGTCTCAATTAGTTTTGCGAGTAACCAACTCAGGTACTCTAGTTCTCTTACTCTAGTAATTCAATGAGAATACACCAATGTTGAAAGGACAAAAAATGCCCGTCCTTTTTCAAATATTTTAATAAAAGAAGATCATGTTTCAAGTTAAAGTACATGGAATCTTAGAAAATCCTTTTTTTTTTTACCATGGTATCAAAATCAGCATTGAGAATTGTGTTATTTTACTGGTATTGACACCGACTACTGATTTGTTTCCTACTCCCCAATATTCTGCAGTTCAATTGATAACGTTGAGTCTCACTTCAGGCCAAGGCTTTAAGGTGACATGTGCATGAAACCAGCCATTAGAAGAGAGAGTGCTGAAGTGAGGGCTCGAGACAGATTATGTGACTAATTTGGCATACAAACCGACTTGCCTTCTCTTCCAAGAGTCAAGTCCTGGCGTAAGCACAATGGCTCTGGAGGTGATATCCCCATGACTCACTCTATACACCTACATTAAAACAGCTAAGCAGACTGGGTTTTCATGTTCTAAACTTTATAGAGGGTCTGACAGTCAGTAAGCCACTGTTTAACAGAACCAACAGCTTTAACAACATCCAGTTGAGGAAAATCCCATATTTAATAACTGATTGATTTTCAAAAACCATGTTGAGCCGCGAGCGAACACCGCGAGCTAGGCTGATGATGATACAAATGAGACTGTGCCAACTATTCAGAAAACAAGTAATAATTATTTTAATTATTGATAAATATGCACATTATTTTCTTGATTAATCAATTGGTCAGAAAATGTTAAAAATGTTCCAAGAGCCCAAGGTGATGTGTTTGCCCAACTAAAAGTCCAAAACCTGAAGGCAGTTAAGTTAATTTACTGTTATGGAAGACAATGGCAAAAATTCACATTTGAGAAACCGTAACCAGTGATTTTCTAGTCACTTTTGCTCAAAACATTTTTTATCATTCATTTTTGTCGATAGACTAATCAATTTATCAATCAATTATTTTATCTATAATAGCCTTTACTTAAAAAATATAACCAACAGTGAAGATGTAACAATACTGTTCTGACCCTAGTCTATATTACGGACATTACGCTTCCGAGATTGCTCCGGTGCCACAGGAAATTCTGCCGGATGCATAAATTTTCCGTTTCTTCCGCTTTCTTTGTGTTGGAATTTTAAATTTGGTGGATTTATGGAGGACTATGGTTATCTGCTCCTCAGATCTCTGCATTGTAAATTTAGACAGCTAGCTACACTATCTGTCCAATCTGAGTTTCTCTCACACAACTACAGAGTGTTTTCATGATGCTTCATCAGACCGGAAGTCGCCATATTTGAGGTACTCCGCATCACAACAAAGCACGTTGTCAAGGAAAATGGTTAATTATTGCCATGTTTTAGGTTGTACCAATGGGTCAGGCCGAGAAAAACATTTAGAATATTATCGACTTCCAAAAGTTATTAAAAACCAGGGAGAGTAATGCCAGAAGTTATCAGGGGAAAGGAGGCGCTTGTGGTTTGCAAAGCTCAAACTCACTCAGACAGTGTAGATGGGCGTCTTTGAACTGAAAGAAAAAAAAAATCTTTTGCAGCAGATAAACAATAATAAATAACTAAATAATAAACCTGATTTAAAGTAGACCTACATGCTGTATTACAATCCCCATTCAAAAGAAAACTAAATCTTTAAATTTCAAAGTAAGTCTGAAAAACTGACACTTTCATCACTATCCAACATAATTAAAAATCTAATACATTTTGTTTAGCTGTCTACAGAACATTAAACAATCAAAGTGCTGCCAGTTGTAGAAGCCTAAATGCCCCTCAATATTTACAACCAGCACACCAACAGCAACCATTTAGGGACCAGAATCAGACTGAGATTCATTGCCTAAGTAAGATTTCACTTTCATGAATTTTTGACCGGCTGTTTGGCACTATTAAATGGAGAATAAACAGTACAGCAAAGTACTGTAACAGTAAAGAACGTAAATATAGAATACAAATATGTACAATATTACTGAGTGATGACATTTTCCACTCATAACTTCTTGCCCAGTTATGGTAAGGAAAGGTTGTCCAACACTGCGGTAGCCAGATAAGTGAATAGGAAGAAGAGCAGTAACATGTACTGTTGGTGTATTAACAATAGGCTCACTTGTTATTTAAAGCATTAGTTACACTGTCAAACAGGCACATTTGATATAAATACAAGCCTGTGTATTTACATATATATAAAGAAAATGTAAAATCATAATTTACGGTGAAACTAATAAGTAAGGTTAACGTTAAAAAAACAGTTTACTAGACATGTAACGACTACTCTGCTTGAGTCGTGTAATGTCAACGAGAGCTAGCTAACTTGTTGAACTTGGCTAACAGGTTGCGCTAATTTGGCTAATGTGGAAGTTCGCTAACAACCTCGGTTAACGTTAGCTTTCTGTCTGCTCAGCATGGCACGCAAATTAAACAAAACCGCACCGAAACGCCTTTCAGACTTAACTTACATCTTTATGTTCTTGTTTGATGTTGAACAGGTTGAGTCGCTGGAGTCGTGCTTTCATCCCATCCGCCATAAACTTTACTAAAACGAGATCCGAACGGGTTACTTTTCCGAGACTAGCTAGTCTCTGACCGTGTGGGATACTTCAATATAATTTCATTGGAAAGTTGAATTTTCTCCCTGAAGCTGAGAATCCTGCGGTGAAGCGTCATGTTGGCCAACATAAAATTACAACACATCCAGTTTAGAAATTTCAAAGTAAGATAGAAGGACTAAAACTTCATATGGATATCTTTTACACACTCATTGGTTTGCTTTTGTTTTGAAGGCCAATTAACCAACTTCCGACTTTATCCCACTTAACTGTGGTCATCTAACTTGGCCAATACGTTTTGGAGAATTGGGTGGACACAGTTCCTGTCCCGGGGCAGAAACTAGGCGGCAGACTTTTGGATGTTTTTTTTCACTTTACCGTTGCATGATCAAGATTGCGCCTATTATCGTCGTTGGTATGACTGAACGTAAACAGTATTTCCGTTTTTCTGTAAAACACAGCAGACCTTATCAAGCAGGAATGAATGCCCTTGGGATTATGCACTGCTGCAATTGATAGTTGGGAACATAGACTTTGGTTGGAATGAATAGTGAACTTCATGGCCCAGTAGTTTCAAACCGTTGTTATGTGGTCAACATTTGACACAAATTTGTCTCACACTCTACAGTCTCAGTACAGTTTGTATTGTAGATTACTTTGATAGAGTAACATCCAGCCACTGTCATTATTTTGTCTCATTTTCATGTCTTCAAATGGATTAAATCACATAAGCTTTAGTAAATTTACTAATATCTAATAAAGACGAAACACTGGGTTTGGGATTTCAATTTGTTTGATGATGTGATATATGATTATGAATTGTATATCAAATTCAATTAGTTAAGACTTATCAGATTCCTCTGAACTTTTCTGTCACAAGCAAACTAATATTTATCACTTAAATATTGTTGTGATATTACATACTTCAAAAACGTTGATATCTAAATGAGCATAGTTATTTCCAGTCATTAATTTAATCACCATGAATTAATCACAAATGGTCAAAACTAACATCTAGTAATAGAACAACTAATCTCAGGTTTAAATAGATAATGATAAAATAGGTACAAGTAGTAATACTGAAATATCTCATCTTTACCATCTGCTCACCCACAAAAAGTGATTAAGTAATCGTAATAATAAAGCTAAACTAAATACATAAATAATAATATAGTTAGGTACTAGTGGGTAGTAACACAAAAGTTAGTAGCATCTAAAATCAAACAATGAAAAAACTGCAAGAAACACATTCATTTATAAAATGTTCACACTGAAACATTGTGAACTTTGTACACTTCAGTAGTGACACCCTGTGGTTACTTTTTGTGCTACTTCAGAAGCAGCAGGGGAAATTTCACAGACCCCGAGACAGTTTGTCTCTGCCGCATAAGCGGAAGTTTTTTCCTCTGCCGGGTTTGAATTATGTACTTATGATACATTTTCCTGTAATAATTTTTTTTAATGAAAAACAAAAATGCTTATAACAGTGTCCCACATCTTTATATGAAAATAAATAAATCCCGACACTGAATTTCAAAATACAGCCAATTAGTTAGATGTTGAATATCTTGAATGTCACATGTGTAAAAATGTATTTTTCAGCAGTTCAAATAGTGAATAGCTCAGAAGTTAATTTGCACTGGAAGTGATGACCATTATAATGCATTTCCTAGCCTCCAATCCTAACTATCATAACTACTATTAAAATATGAAACAGCAGACCAAAAAAATGCATCATACTCTGTTACCATATCTACTGCAAGCTGGACGAATGCTACAGTACCGTTCACAAGGGTTTGTAATGTGAGTGACTGTTATGATATAGTACAGAAAAATGTAATTGTAAGTATTAACATTTAGCTTTTCTACAGCTTTCCCAGCTCTATTTTTGAATGTGAGCCCATACATGAACACTTGAATGTTTGCTGCACATGAAATTGATCAAAATAAACGTACCATTACTTTCCCTAAAGCGTGAGTTGTGAGTGTGATGTGTGTGTGTGTGTGTGTGTGTGTGTGTGGTTCAACGTTTCCTGTGTAAAATGTTTACAGATCTGGTGGTGTGTGTGAGTGGTTTTAGTTCTAAGGGTGCAAGGATGTTCCAGATTCCCATTTATTGTATTAAATAAGAACTAAGCTCACAACATTTTATAAACTAAAGCACAATGACTCTTGTAAAGTCCTTTGGCAGTGCACAAGGTTTGCACACATATTCTGTGTGCATGTAAGTGTGCATGCGTGTCCCACTGTGACAGAGCTAGAACAACAGGTGGTCAGACTGATATCAGCATCGCATTCTTGAAAGGGCTGAAAAGAGAGAGAGAACAACACGCATTCTCACACACACAAAATACATCACAACAGGCACTAGGCCATAGGAAGTGGTCGCCATGGCAACATTGTTCTACATCCTGCTTGGTTAATGTAAAGCAAGCCCATTTGACTCTCATTCAAGCGCACACTGAACAAATGCATGCACAGTCATCCCAACACGTGAACAGCCTGTGTCTTTATGGTCAATTACAATTTAGATTATTATGATACGGCACATAACAGCTGTTCATAGTTTTGAAGCATATGCTGGTATTTGTTATGAGCCCAGACGTGTGCGCATGTGCCTTGTAAAGAGCAAAAAAAAACAGTCCTAAACCAAGGTTGAGCTTACATTTTGTATTCAGATTTTTCTGAATCAGTTAGTAGCCTCCATTCTCTTCATCTCTCTAATTTGGCCAACTCTTTTAAGTCTTTTGTATTTTGGGCATGGCATGAAATGAAGATGCTTTTCAATGTCTCTAACTTGAGCCGGACACCAGCTGCAACTTTATAGTGCAGAGGCTGTTGGCAAATGTGAAGGACGGGTTAAAAATTTAAAGATCAGGAGGGTGTTAGTCAGAAGAGTGTGTGTTGTATGTGGAGACTGCCCTGTTTGATCTTTGCAAAGACCTGAACTGCTCACAGACTGATAAATGACGCTGTGCTCATTTTTGCTGGAGACTTTAATCAGGCTAACCTTAAAGGAGAATTCCGGTCAATTCCAACACGTGGCTCTGTTTGTAAATCTGAAGTGCCGTCAGTAAAGAGAAAAATTAAAACAATCAGTTCTGTCTACACAGTGTTATCTTCCTGCTAGCTTTAGCACTCAACAGGCTTAAACATGGCAAGTTTTAAATGTGTTTTTAGCCTCCTAACATGTTCAAAATGTCATTAAAAGTGCCTATCCATGTGCAGTGATTCCTTCTGAGTGAACACAGTGAATCTGACTACTGTAGATGTGAAAGAAATGCATGAAAGTTGTGCTAATTCAGTTCTGTTTAGTTCCAGTGTTGATACTGCAAGTAGTGCTTCAGGACCGTCTACAAATAACAACACAGAAAAGAGATACAAACATATTTTCAAAAACAAGCATATGCTTATTTTTATTATTATAATTTTTTTTTTTAAAGGTAAGTGCTGTAGTACAACTAGCAGGAAACAAGTTATAATTAAGGTAAGTTTGGAGACACTACCTTATTTAATCATTAAATTGAAAGCCTACATATTTGTGTTTTATCTCTTTTCTGTGTCGTTTGTAGACGGTCCCTAAGCACTAACTCCCGTCTCAACACAGGAACTAAACACAGCTGCATTTCTTTCACATATACAGCAGTCAGATTTACTGTGCTCACTCGGAAGGAATCACTGCACATGGGTCGGCCCTTTTAATGACATTTTGAACACGTTAAAGGCTAAAAACACATTTAAAACTTGTCCTGTTTAAGCCTGTTGGGTGCTAACACTAGCAGGAGGATAACACGGTGTAGGTAACACCAATTGTTGTTGTTTTTTCTCTCTACTGACAGCACTCCAAATTTACAAACAACAGAGCTACATGTTGGAATAAACCGGAATTCTCCTTTAAGATGGTTATGCCTGACTTTTATCAACATTTTGACTGTGCCACAATGGGAGTAAACACTCTGGATTACTGTTATACACCATTCAAAAAACAGCTAAAGAGCGGAATCACTACCTGTGTTGGGGAAGAGAAACTGTGTGGCGATCTTGCTGGGGTCAAAATATGTAAATAAAAAAAATAAATACTATGGAACGTGCGCCGTGAGGTCACAAAATGGTCAAGCCAATAGAGAGCCAAAGTCACGCCTTTCTACTTCCGGTCCATTGGACCTATATTTCCAAAAAATAATAGCATGAGTGAACAGGGAGAGGCAAATTATTTTTTGATCCATTTGAATTGAGCCATGGACTACAAATATGTTAATCAATTTAAAAGAATTTTTCAACAGACGATAATCTCAGTTTATTGTCAAACTGTTAAAGTCTAAGACTGTTAAAATACGTAATTAGAAAGACTACACACTTCAATGTTGCATGGATGACGTCTCGCTGAAGCTACGATGTCTCTGTGTATCGTACCAGGGATGTAACTTTACTCAAATGAGCAGCGGATCTTGCCTGTCCTTTGGTTATCTGCTGAAAACACTTCACTGGATAAAACACATCAGGTAAGATATTGTTGTGTTGTTGAACAGAGCTAAGCAAGCTAGCTAACAAGCAAGTTGAGCATCAAGCTAGGTGACATAAATTGTGTTAGACAAGAGATGTAGTTCACTGAGCGGTTTCCACAGAATTAAATGGTCAATTCAAATGGGCTTAAAAAATAATTTTCCTCTCCCCATTCACTACCGTTTTCTGGAATTAAGGTCCCATGAGGTCCACGGGAAGGTGCATGACTTCAGCTCTATCAACAACCTACAGTCTGCACTACACGACAGCCTGGGGCATGTTCCAGGTTATCACAGATGACATCTACCCTCAGGCCCCTAGGATCCTAAATGAGGACACTGCCTAAGATCAGTGCATCTGCCATTGGAGGACAGTTTTTAGTTGTCTGTTGTCTTGTACTTACCGAGGCTATTTATAGCAGACAAATCCTTCTAATTGGTATTGAACACAATTTGACCCGCAATAGGTAGTGATGAGGTCTGGAGCAGATGTTTATAGTTAGTTTTTCATGTACACTTTATTAACTTAACTGTTGATGCACCTGTTTGAGCTTTAGTTTGTCTAAAGTGTGGGGATTCATCTTTTTAACTATTGTTTGTATCATTGCATACAGCTCTATATTATGCTTACTGCCATGACACTAGTGTTCGATCATATCATCTTATTTTTACACAAACACATACCTTGGTGCTGTCCTGGCACTGGAAGACATAGCAGGCACAGTTTTTTGTGTCTCTGACCAGGCAGCCAAAGCTGCTAGGTTCCTGGCTGTTGTGAATTAGCTTTGTCACTTGGTGAGGGCGACATTCAAACAGTACTGTGTGTGTCAAAGGGTCCCAGACAACTCCCTCTCCCAGAACGGACACACATCGCACCAAGGATGCTGACACACACAGAAAAACTGTCTGATTACAAGTAGAAGGGTCCAACTGTCCTCCAGACCACAACCCAACACCCAAATTCTTCTCTGCAGGCCGAGACTTGCTGATCTCAGCCACCACCCAAGGCAGCATGGCCATGGTGGTCAGGTGGTGGACGGGCAGAGAACCAATCAATATCAGTTTGTATCGTATCTCCTCCTCTCCTTCTTTGATCTTTCCACCCAATGTTGTATTCCTCTCACTAGCAGAATAGGGTTTCTGAGAACACAGTGTGGAAGAGGTGATATGTGAAAGTGATGGACATGGACGTGAGAGGTGGTTTAAAGTAATGTTAGTAAGGGGTTTCTCAGCGCTCCCTGGCCTGGAGGGTTCATCTCTTCTGGGCTTCACTTCAAAGTAGAGTCCCTCCATGGCTGGTGGAGCCGAAGGCAGCTGTCTGCCTCTGCTTTTACCTGCAAAACATCAGTTAGAGGACAGATGCACTTAAAAGGGGAATATTAGCTGTGCTCTATTTTGCCTGTATAGAATCCAGACACTGGACAGACACAGAGTCTTTCCATGTAATAACACGGGGTCATTTGGAGGGTGCTATAAAATGCCCACCTGGTGTTGTTTACTCAATCAAAAACACATGACTTAACTACTGACCTACACTTTAACAGTCTCAAGGACACACACACAACTGATGACAGCCTTACTATGAGGATCATACTTGGCCAGTCGTGTGTGTCTGAAAGAGAAGGGAGGTAGATGTCCAGCTGACAACCCCTACTCTACATAAACATAATCACATATAGACACAGGTGTGTTAGAATTTGTACGTAAAATCAGTGGGAAAATGTACAACCAACTACATCAACATTAATTGCGGGACATAACGAAAATATTTACAATAAACAGATCATACCAGCTATGGCATCAAAACATTAACGTCAAGTTGTAGAGAAATAAAACGAAGACGACGGTTTACGTACCTCATTTTGACCTTGCAATATAAATAAAGCCTCAACTTAAATCAGCTGGGACAGTGCGGCATGCAAGATAGGTCGGCCTGCTGCACCAGAACAGCAACGGAAGTTAAAATGAGATTTAATTTTCGAGGACCGCAGCCAACATGCCTTCTTTTACCGACTATTATAATTTTACGCACGGAACAAGTTGTTTTTACGCACGAAGTTGCGCAGACACCAAACGCGTGCACGATTCATGTATGCTATTCATTCCCGAAGTGCACAGTAGATATTTTAATCAAGTTAACACTTTCTCTGCTCTTCTTATGCCAGCAATCTTACCTGTTCACTGAATGTCCGATGCGGGAATCGCAACGAAGACAGGCTGTAGTGTATTTTAGAGCAACTACGTAGGTACGCAGACACAGAGAAAGACTGTGCTTCACACAGCCCTAGCGGTCTGTAGTTTGGGTTAAATATAGAGGACGGGGCAGACCCGAGCTCCCTCCTCTCCTATCTGTACTCAGCTGGGGCATGACCGCGTGACGAGAGCATGCTGCATGCGTGCCCTGGATGTTATAGGGGCGCCGTGTTCACACGTAGCGTGCGTGCGTGTGTATGGATATGCGTTTTATACAGTCTATGGTTTTATCCCCCGACATTTGTCTTCACACGAGTCTTTAGAAACAGCTTTTTATTCAATTAAATTTTATATTCAGCATAACATTTTGGAATCCGAGGCACATAAGGAAAGATGAGCTGCTAATTACACATTTCTAGAGTCAACGTCACTTAAATACTGGGAAGTAAAAGGGTCTTTTGGTTGTGAACAGTCCCTGTTTACTTTTCATGTCAATTAAGCAGGGTGCATTTGAAAAATTAATGTATATACTCCAATACCACTTGGTGGTGCTCGGAGGTTTAAGACTTGGTAATTTTACAAATTAGCAACTCTGGAATGTCAGCTTTTAAAATTATATTTATATTAAACTGTTACTTTCAATATCATACCTTACTATTATCTAAGATATAACACATTCAATTCACAATTTAGATCAATATCAGTTTCAGCAGTTCTCATTCACATTTATACAGTTCTGTGACTTCATGTAGCAGCCTTGCAGTTAATGCTAAAGCAGAGCGGATACAATTGGTAAATACAAGTGGATATACAGCAATTAGTGCATCTAAACACCACAGTGAAACAGCAGGACTTTATTTTTTATTTTATTTTTACAGTGGTTTAAAGGCAGCACTGAGGTAAACCTAATCTAAAAAAAATGTTCTTTAACTGCATGATGTAAAACTGGCTCTGGATCTATACCTACACAACAAAAAAACAGATGCATGGCTAAACAATCTCAAAGTGGAAAAGAAAACACATTGATAAATGTGAATGTATGTCTATCAGTGCTACTCCAGCTTGGGTTGCAGCTTATTCTTCTCTGGCTCGAAGAAGTTTTCAACAATGGCATCAACCAGGTCATCCAGCTCCTTCTTCAAGTGCGTCACATTACTGTTAAGAGACCCAAAGAGTCAGAGAGGAAAACAAAGATGAGAGACTGACGTTGCCTTTTACAGTGAAAGGGGGAGCCATTATGCACTTTTTCATTTTCATACTTGTATGCTGTGTTTTTACTAGAACATGTTTACGTGCTTTAATGTACGTTCAATTTTTAAAAAAGTTTTGTCATACTGCCTATGGCAGATGCACATGTATTTACACTCGGTCTTAGACAATCTGTTGGAGCACCTGTCTCTTTAAGCCCCCCCTCCCAAAAAAAGCCCAGTCTGCTCTGATTGTTCCAACGTTTCCGGGTCTTCACATCTGTGCTCTCACCACTACTGTCATTGCAGCCCGGGACTGATTATGACTGAGTATAGCGGCACTGAAAAAAATCTAAGCTAAAAGGCTTCTAAACCATAAAAACACACAACCAAACATATTCCAGCTAGAATGTACACACATACAAACATGGCTCAATAGATCGTGTCTTATTTTAAATGTAAAAAAAACTGTTTGCTTATACTTGTCAAAGCAATCTTCTACTGTTATGCCTGCTCAATCAGGGGTGATGCTGGGCACAGAAGAACTGGAAGTTGTTAATGAATGTAAATATTTAGGTGTGATTATAGACTCTAGACTCTCTTTTAAAAACCATGTTAAAATGATATCCAAAAGAATCAAATTCAATCTTCATAATTTTAAACAAATCAGAGGATCTCTATCAGATTCAGCAGCTCTAATGTTTTTGCATTCAATGATACTTTCACACATGAACTATTGCATCACTAGCTGGTCTATGTCGGGTACTACTACCCTAAAACCAGTTGAGCTTCTGTACAAGAAGGCGCTTAAGATTCTGGACAAAAAACCTTTCTCTTATCATCATTGCAATATCTTAGAGAAATATAACTTACTGAGTTTTGATAGTTATTGTAAATTTTCCTATTTGTGCTTAATTTATAAAGTTCTTCATGGCCTGGCACCACCTCCACTGCTGGAGTTTATTAAATACAGACACTCTCGGATCACCAGAGCTGTTGTAAACGGGGACTGTGAGGTTCCTTTTAGAAAAACCTCCTTCAGCCATAATGCACTATCTATTAAAGGCAGTGCATTATGGAACACACTTCCTCCAACTATAAGGGAGTGTCCCACTCTGGCCTCCTTTAAGAGCCAGGTAAAGCTATGGCTTAGAGCTAACCAAACATGTGATCACCGCTAACTTGTGTTTACATTTTGTTTTTGTTGTCTTGTTTTTTCTTTTTCTCTTTGTATTTATTTAATGTTTTTTTTTTTTTTTTTTTTTTCTTTCTTTTTCTTTTTGTTTTTATATGCTAAGTGTTATTATCCTATGTCTGTTTTTACTGTAATTCTAACCTGCCTATTGGACTGCAGATGGAAATTAGCCCTCGGGCTACAATCTGGCACATTTACGTGTACTGTCGTGCATGTTCATTAATGTGCACTGTCCTGAATTAATAAATAAATAAATAAATAAATAAAATAAAAAATGTGACAGAAAATAAATAAAAGCATATTAAGTCCTCTTTAGGACTAGAGCTACAACAATTAGCTGATTCATAGAAAAGTAACTAGCAACTAATTTTATAATCTGTTAATTGTTTATTTTTTTGAGCAAAAAGTTAACAATTCTTTGTTCCAGTTTCACCAAGGTGAGGATATGCTTCTTGACCTGTTTTATACTACTGTATAAATTGAATATTTTTAAGTTGGATAAACAAGGCACATGAAATCAACAAACTTGGATTTTACTGCAGGAAATTGTAAGCGTACTATTTTCTGACATTTTATAGTATAAATGATGAATTGATAATCATTATCTCTAAATCCACGTGTCACTCCTATGCCTGGTCTCTACAGTGACCTACCTGTTACCAGGAGCAGCACAGAGTTCAGTATAGTATTTGATTTTTGGCTCAGTGCCACTGGTCCTCATGGTGGCCACACCCCCGTTGGAGAAGGTAAAGGTGATCATCTGACTGGACCGGGAGGTGGGAAGAACCTGGGACACAAGAGGAAGGAGTGATGGATGGATAGATGGAAAAACAAGATCCAAAAAGGAACTTCTGTTTAGAAGGAAAGCTAGGGAAATTCTCCATATACACATACATTTGCATTCAATACAAGAATGTAGCTCATTTTTGCAACTAGAAACACAGCAGTTTTAAAGTTTTTTTAACCTTAAAAACACCCAGAGTCCAGGTTTAAACCCGCATTAACGGATTTCTTTTTGGCCACATGGCGGCACTGGTAAATTATGAACACAGTATTGACATATCATCCATTTTTAAAGTGCACATATTATGAAAAGAAATCACTTTTTCTGGGATTTGGGGAATTATTTTGTGTCTCCACATTCATATAAACTTTGAAAAAAACTATTCAACAGACAACGTGGCCACTGTCGCTTTAAAAAGAGGACACATCTGATGTTTTGCACAGTGTATATAAATAAAGAATTTTTTTTCAGTCATTACACTCTGTTAAAAAAAAAAATCGTATTGCAAACTTAAAATCGTGAATTGTATTAAATCGTGAGTTGAGGGTATCGTTATATTCATGACTGTATGTGTCCATGTGAGCACTTACAGCCTTGTTACTGGGCTGGTTGCTGTCATAGCCGGTGGTCAAGTCGCGTACAGCAGAGATGGAGAAGCAACCACACTTAGTGGGATACGAGTCCTTCTGACCACTGTAGTTGCGCAGGCGCTCAAACAAGCTGCGGATCACATCCTGGTCATGGCAGATGAAATAGGAGTTCTTACTGATGTGGTAGCCGTACCTGACAATGAGGAGTAGAGCAAAACAGAGTTAGAGTCTGCAGTATCTTAGTAATATAAATCAAAGCCAGATGTGTAAACTGTAAACAGGTGTGTCTTACTCTTCATATATGGCAGTGAGTTGTTGAGAGAGGCTTGAGCTTTTCATGGCCAGATAGGAAATCATCTCTCCTGCTATGGCTGCAGCACTCACTCCATCCTTGTCCAATACAGAGGGACTACACATATACCCTGACACACACACACACACACACGCTTGTTTTACTAACAGTGCATGTAAAGGCATGTGATTCCATTTACAGCATCCTAATCATGTTACATAGGAATGCTCTAGTCTAGTCTAAAGTATGTATATTAGATGTGTGTGTTTGAGGAAACATCTGTCATATTAACCTAAAACGACCTTTAACCCAGTGCATGGTGCTTGCTAACTAACCAAGATCCTCAGTTGACATGTCTGCTATTTTAATGCTTTCTCTAATTTGAATGACTGTTGTATTCATTTAACAAGTAACCAAGACTGTTCAACATGATTAGAACACCAGTGTAAATATACTTCAGTACTAGTTGCTGCTACATTCATTATCGGGCAGGAAGCCACAGAGGACACGCCTGCAGAAGTTGAAGAGAGAGAGTTTTTGGCTCTGAAAAACAACATGCTAATTGTTGCCCAAACAGTAAAAATTGTCAAAGGTTATAGTGCATGTTTTTAATTCAATGCATATTCTTTTAAGCTGGATTTTATCATCAAGCAAGGTTTCTCAACGGCCTTCATCCCAATATCTTGTGAGCTGGCAAAAGAATAAAAAGGAGAATTCCGGTCGATTCCAACACATAGCTCTGTTTTGAATTGTTTTCATTTTTCTCTTTACTGAACGGAATTCTCCTTTAAGTTAACCACGTTGTCCCTGGCCGTCAACTGACCCTAGATACATTTATTATTTATTTAGTTTTCATCAGATGAATACTTTTATGCCGATCAAATTATCTTGTGACATTGTGGAGATCCATCACAAGAGCAAACTCTTCTAATGCGATGCCACAAAGAATTAATCAGAACCACTGTCCTATGCTTATGCCTGTGGACAACATTAATTTGTGTGTGCATGTGTGCATACCTATGGCCTCCTCAAAGGCAAACAGAACAGTCTTGCCCTGGTCCAAAAGTTCTCTGGCTCTGTTTCCCATCCACTTGAACCCTGTTAGGGTTTCCTGTCCAAACAATGGTGACTGTCAAGTGTGGTCTGAAATATTAACTACTAAGGGGGAACGATTCAGAAAATGTCACAATTCAATATCAATTTTTAGCCTCAAGATTCGATTAGAAATTGATTTTCAATTCTAAAAACAATTCTCAATTAAAATAACGATTGACATTATGTAAATGTAATTACTTTTCCCACGCCATTACATTACAAAATGAAGAAAATAGATTAAATATGAATGTTTTTTTTGTTGCATAACCTTATTAACTACTAGCCTGGGAAAACCGTGACGAACTTCTGGAAAATCTGAGATTTTCTCTGCAAGTCGGTCTGGCCAAGAGCCCATTTCCAATTTTTCCAAATTGAGGCACCAATCACAACCATTGAGGCGGGCTTTACACGATGACCATAGTGCAGCAACAGCAATCAGCTTTTTGTTTACATTCAACATGACAGCCACCTGCGCAGCGACCTGTTGATGCCGCTGTCGCTGCTACGTCACCTGGATCATTGGTCTGATTGGTTGAAGGACTATCCAATTGCGCCCAGAGGCATTTGAGCGTCCGTTGGTGACGCTCCTTTGGAAATGGGCTGTGAATGAACCTTCCCCAGACCCACGCTTAGTTAGAACGGAGAAGGGTCTGGTGTCAACCAGGCTAATTAACTACAGCAACATTTGCAATGGCTGCAATTTTCCTACCAATAATAAAGTGTGTTTAACTGTATCGTTAATATCCATTAGCCACATTTTCCTCGTAAATTTAATATTGATGGGCGCCCCAATAGCACAGTTAGTAGAGCTGGTGCCCATATGCATAGAGGTTTACTCCTCGACGCAGTGGGCACGGATTCAACTCTGACCTGCGGCCCTTTGCTGCATGTCATTCCCCCCGTCTCTCTCCCCTTTCAGGTCTTCTGCTTTCCTATCAAAATAAAGGCTGACTATGTCCCAAAAAATCTTAAAAAACAAAACGTTATTACGCCGTTAATGTGGTCTTTTTCTAGCAGTAAACACTACAACTTCTAGATGCATTGAGGACATACTGTTTATATCTGTTCTTTTAAAAACACTTGGTACAGTCTATGCATTATGGCTCGCTGCTACCACATTTCACATTTGTAACAAATTAACAGCCTTGAACTTGACGAGCTTTACCTCAAAGTGGAAGCCTTCCTTGAGAGCGATGGCACGCAGTATCTTGGATGAGACGGTGCTCGACAGCATGTAGAGGTTTTTCACAGCAGCAGCGCCAGAATTTTGTGTTTTCCAGCAGCGGAACATCCACCAGCCGAGTAATGCTCCCAACTCATTTCCACTAAACACTCGCCACTGTCCACTGACACAGAGAGAGATGGAGGTTATAGAAGTGCAGGCACGCAAAAGTTCATTATTAATGCTTCTTGTTTTTGCACTATCCCCTTTGCTGCTGTAACACTGCTAACCTCCCCGCTATGAGACTAATAAAGAATTATTTTATCTTCTCTTAAACAAAGACCTCTCCTGCTTCTCAGCAACAGCCAGTCGATCAGCATCAGGGTCATTGGCCAACACAACAGTGGCCCCCTCCCTCTCTGCCAGTGCAAAAGACAGTGTCTGCAAAACACACACAACACACATTACAAATTCAACCAAAACACATTGTTTATATATGACTGCATGTGATGTGAGTGTTCAGAACATACCAGGACTCCCTCGCCTTCCTCAGGATTAGGATATTTGACTGTGGGGAATTCAGGGTCTGGATCTTTCTGTTCCTCTACAGCATATGGAGGGTGAAGGTCAAAGGCCTTGAAGGCTGACTGGACAAATGTGTGGCCCACGCCGTGCACAGATGTATGCACAATTTTCACCTTTGAACTCTTATTTATATTCCTATGAAAAAATAAGCTAGAGTTAAAACATTTCTGTGTTTATTGTTGTTGTTTTTTTACTTTGTAGTATCGTGTGTGTGTGTGTGTGTGTGTGTCCTAGTATGAACTACATACAGTACATGCATTTCAAATTTAAAGCAGCAACACACAAGGATTACAATCATCAATGAAACAGTTTATCTAGTTCTACGTCATGCCTTTCTCTGCCCCAAGGTGTTTTGAATGGTATTTCAAAGCTCCGCAGTTTTGGGGACAGAGCCTTTTCCAGGGCAGCTCCCAGGCTCTGGAACTCCCTCCCCCATGAGATCCGCATCTCTGAGTCCCTCACCTTTTTTCAGTCCCGTCTGAAGACCCATCTCTTCTGTTCTGCCTATTCTTAGTTTTTTTTATTTTTATATTTTATTTTTTATTTTTTTATTTTTTTTATTTTATTTATTTATTTAAATTTTTATTATTATTAGCGATTTTATTATTGGGAATTATTATTATTATTATTATTATTATTATTTGCTGCTGAGAAGGTAGTTTTCCATGGAGCACCTGTGATGACAGTGTTTCTGGATGGCTTTGAAGTATTGTGTGTGGATGTCCTGGTAGGGATCTTTGAGTAAAGGGCTCTTCAGGGCCTCCTCTGTGCTCCAGGACTCAGGCCAGGGCTCCAGGTTCTCCTCTATGGCCTGGGAGATCCCCTTGTCATGAGGAGACACAATCTGGGCTCCGTTGTCCCAGTACACCTGAGAGACAGACAAAGTAGCAGATATCACCGGCTATCACTGCAGCTAGAACAACATGTTAGGACTGTAACTATTAATCATTTTTATATTGATAAATCTGCTAATTATTTTTGTTCTTATTGATTTAAAATTTTTCTATATAATGTCAGAAAATTATCTAAAACGCTCCTCATAATTTCCCGGAGTCAAATGTGACATATTCAAATTGCTTGTTTTGTCGATCAACAGTTAAAAACCAAATTCAGTTCATTATATACAACATATAAGAGAAAGAAACCCAGGAACTCACATTTTAGAAGCCAGAAACAGAACATTTTTTAATTGTTTGCTTGGAAAACAGCTAATCAATTATCAACATAATTAGGAATGAATGTTCTGTTGATCAACTAATAGAGTAATTGACCGACTGTTTCAACTCTACACTCAACAAGTGGCAACAAATCAAAGCTCATCAACAGGGAGATTATAAAGTATGTAAAGCCAATTGTCAGTCAGGTCAGACTGTGAAGCGCAGTCAGTTTACATATTTAAAACCTTCAAATATGAATCAGAACAATAAATAATAAAATATAGAAATAACAAACATGCAAGTATGTATGGAAGGAAGAAAGAAAGTAAAAAAGTGAGTAAATAAGAAAGTGAGTGAATGAATGAGTGAGTAACTGAGTAACTAAGAAAGTGAGTAAGTATGTAAGCTACCTTGTAGCCGTTGTCTTGTTTGGGGTTGTGAGAGGCGGTCACCATGATACCAGCACACAGACCCAGGTGCAAAACTGTGAAAGGCTGCAAGGAGCAGGAGAGAAGCATGTCACTTTTCCAGTATGTTCAAAGATCATACTAGACCATACACTGTATAGTATTTACTATATACTCCAAGCACACAATGTGCTTTGATACATTCTATATTGAAATGGAGGGGGTGTGGCACGTCTGTAAAATATCTATTGCTATATATGTAGAATAATTCAGTCTATTAGCCAACATTAATATGGGCTTGAGTGAGTAACATTCTGCAATTTTATTTTCACCTTCCGTTAGTGGAAGCATAACCCTTCCTGTGTTGCCTACAGACCTGACCTACAGACTTTATTATTTTCTTGCAGCAGGACATGCATGGGGACATAAAACCCAGGTGGAAATCAGCGAAATAAGTATGAAAGTGTGTGTGGCTGGACTGTTTTACAAACTCTGTATTTGTCAGAGAAAAAAAGACCAACATGATGCGTCTTACTCAGTGTTCTCACAATTACAAAAACATAATGAGTCATTTAAAAGTGAGACTGATGAAAGGAGCTGACAGTAATCCTGACTGGCCTCAGATTGGATTTTCCATAATTAGTGGCTGTGTCATTCTGTGTTTAGAATTGCCAAAAAAGAAATTGCTGCACACATTCATGCCTAAAACGTTGTGTCATCATCACTGTCATGCTACAAAGGAAAGGCAGATGAACTACTTTTAAGTATCAAGAGTGTCAAGATCAAATCTTTGAATGTCAATAAGAATACCTTGTATGGTTTAATGCATGTGTAGTATAGACAGAAAGTTGTATAAATGTTCACAAGTTTTAAACAGAGTACAACCCAGTAAATCCTACAGTCGGTGTGTTATGCAACCTGCAGTATACGATGGGGACGTGTACTCTTTGAATGGAATTTGCCCTGTAGCTTCTGTCCCACTGTCACCTGCTCCACCAGCAAACCTGACACCAAACAAACTGGTCTGACTTGAGGTTTCTATCACTAATTTACCCTACAATTTTGATATTAAGCGTGTTTCAAATGAAATAGTAAGCAGTAAGATGGTATATATATTTTGGGCTATTACTGTATATCATCTGTGACTGAAACAAAAAACGGAGAAAAAAAAGACACATCAGGAAATTACAGAAGTTCAAGTGATTACCACAAAAGGTGTAGGGGTGATGTCAGAGAAGAGGTAGACTGGCACCCCTCGGCTGATGAACACAGCTGCAGCCAGGCTGGCGAAACGCTTGCTGCTGCCTCCGCTGGGAGGGTGGGCCCGGGCGTCATACCCAATCACCACCCCTCGCTCCTTAAAAGTATCAAAACTTTTCTCCAGGTAGTGACAGAAACCCTGTAAGGGGGGAAAAATATTGGGAGAATAAGAGACAACTTGTGTTTAACATGCAGTGAAGGACAGTCAGTGAGAAAAGTAGCTGCACTGAGATGCTACAATGATACGTAACAAGACGGTGGCATGAGAGTTATGCAGGCAACCACAACAGTTTGGAGTGTCTTAACTTCTGCATATCTGGCTCTGCATGTGACTTGATACTTAATGTGTGGTAGCAGTCATCTAGCAACCAACCTGTGTGGTCTGGATGATAGTGAGGTCATTCATACAGGATGTGCCCGGGCCCATGGCTGCTCTCAGACCTGCTGTACCAAACTCCATCCTGGATGAGAAATATTTCTTCAGAGCCTCCACCGCTCCTTCTTTGACCAGTTCCTGCACCATTGACGCTGTCTTAGGGTTCTGGGGAAGAAAAGCATGCCCACGTGTTGTTGTACACAGGAAGAAATCCAACACTTACATCTATTTATTAAAAACTGTAATTTAGAGATTACATCTGGAGATCAGGTTAGCAAAGACAGTGTGATTACTAATATAACATCAGAAAGCCAGTTTTAGTCTAACTTTAATGAACGTTTTAATGATTTCTTAGTGCTGGCAATTGTTTGATATTTCTCTATGATGTTTTAGCTGTTTTATTTTTGAAAATTTTAAGAAATTAATTGATTGACTGTAGTTGAAAAAAATAAGCTCACTGGCAGAAATGTTGATGTAAGTCTTTTGTCCTCATAGCACATTTTCTGTCAATCAACTTATTGATTGATTGTTTCAGATCTAGCTCAGCGTGTGCAGTACTGAGGACATTTGTTCTCCTGAGCGACTTACAAGCAAAATGCATTTGTCTTTGTCAACTATGGTGCTTTCTGTTTTAATAATGTGTCCATTTTAAAAACATTACTCATTAATTAGTCTGGCTAGAAATGGCAACTATAAATACGGCAAGGAGGTCCATATGATGCTTCTCATTCAAAAGTGCCACTGAGCAAGCTGCCCTAATGCAATTATGTTAGACTAATGAACCAGGGTCCCTTTTCCAATGTGACTTGATTAGTAGCACTCCCTGTCCCTTTAAGACCATGAATGACTTGGTTTGTGTTGGTCATATGGCCGGAGGCATGTTAGCCTGATTACCTACCTGTGTACATGTTATTACATTAAACAAATACAGAAGTTTCACATGCCCCATTTCCTCTCCCTCCTTGCTGTCCCCGTCAAAAGGACAAATGACTTCCTTCATACAGACTGTAATGATCATTTGTAATTTTAAAGAAAAAAGGCTAAGGTCACACAAGAGCACACAGGTACTCTTGTACTAGGATTTTCCTCCAAATATTTTCATTTGAAGTTTCTTGAAAAGAACTGTGATGTGATGTGATTTGGTAGTAAACATAAGGTAATAAAGTAACCTCCGTTGAAAAACATTTAACTCAGGTAAATACCCATTCATTATTCATGTATTTATTGGAGACATGCCTGTAGACAAATTTCCTATTTTGCATTTTAACTTTCTAGGTCAACCTAGAAACTAACTGACATTAGCTATTGGTTTGGAAGGGGACCAACTGAACAATGTCTCTATATATTCCATGGAGATATATTCTCATGACATTACAAAGTCCTTTCCAGGATTTTTTCATTTTAAAATTTGAAGAAATTACAGACTTGTAAAATAAAGCATTATCACAGAACACAATGCCGTTTATTGATAAAAAGATAATTATGAAACACCAGTTATGTGCATAATTTCACTCACACTGTAACTGATGCCACATCAGTTTAATTTGAAATGACAGGGTTTTATTTTACGCTGCTATTTGGCATTACCACAAAATACCCTTCTACTTTTCCCCCCTAATGTTAAACAATTCAACATTATCATAAGGTTACACACTGAATATCCCTGGACGCCATGGTTTGACCTACCACTATATCACCTAACGTTATATTAAATATACGTTGTATAACGTCCAGAGCTGACAACTTTTCCAAAAACCTTGGAGTGAGATTTGGGGGGGCCAACCCATTTTTTGCAGCATACAAAGCAATTTCTTTGGTTCTTTCAGCATCATTATCCTTCAGGGATTAAATTGGGATTTATTATGTGTGGGGGGATGGGGGAGCTCTCCCTAGTGGGGTCTGGGGGTATGCACCCCTGGAATTTTCTTTTTTAAATAAACCATTAAATGGCACTTTCTGGAGAGTTTTGTGCAAAAAAAATGGACTTACTTACATGATATGTGCAAAACTGTAGTGTTAAGAGCCTTTGCATTGTTGTAGTATCAACAGGTATTAGGACATTTAACATTTATGTTAATCAGTCATCACCTTCTTATGATATAAGAAGTGACCCAGACAATGTGCCAAACATAATGAGCCACTTGAAGAGACAGTAGCATATCAGCAACAGCTGAGAAGATTTGGGTCTGTGGTGAACAGGTCCAGGGGTCCCTGGTGTAGGGAATTGTGTAATTGTGTAATTGTGTAACTGGTGTAATTTAACCATGCAGTTAAATTAATGTTGAGGGATCAACTAAGACCACTGAAATTCTAAAGAATGAGAACCACTGATTTTCCTAAATTCTGATCCTTTAACCTTTGTGCCAAGGCTCAGTAATGTTTGGCCCTCATCATCTGTGCCCCACTTACTGTATTTACTTTTTTGGGAAATAAAGACTATTTGTTAATTTTATGAAACATTGAATGAATTATTTACAGTTACATTTAGAGATGCGCCGAGGCACAATAGTGGCCCAACGTTGCAGTATCGTACATATAGTATAGTATAGCTCAGATGTGTTTCATCAGATTTCTGCTCATGTTTACAACTTTGTGCACATTCAAAAGATAACTCCTCCATCTCTGCTGTCCGAGATTTGGAGAGATTTTGGTAATATAGTCTGCTGTGCATGTTCCGCTGATATGGTAGTATCTCATTCAGACCGTCTGACAGACACAGAGGCCCATTTGGGTCTCTGGTCTCTGACAGAGTTTGGAGGAGCACAGCAGAGCGAGTCCACTAAAATGAACTTAAGTTGCTACACTACCAGCCGCGCTGCTCACCTCTATCTTTACAGAGAGAGTGGACACGAAGCGACGGACGGGTCTGTAATACTCAGAGCACATACCTGAAGCCGGGGAAATGCACCTGGGATGGATCGTGAAAAAATGTTCTCAGTTTGCGACAATTCGAAAATTCCACAGACAGGGAGCGATCTTGAACCCCCTCAGTCTCTGAAAGCACACCTAGTCGATCATAAGTGGCTCAACAGGTAGATCCATAGATAAACTCATCTTATAGAAATTTGACCAACCGGGGACACTTCAGCGTGAGAAATCGGGGGTGTGGCGTGTGAGCGTGTGAAACCAGTCAAATGCGTATGTCTCACGGCCAATGCGTGAGAGTTGGCAGCCCTGAACGTCTAACAGTACAGGACAGCCACAGCACACTAAGCTAGCACGATAGCTGTCAGCTTACCTTGTCATACTGCAGCCACTGCTTGACTGCCTGGTCCAGCTTGGTGTTACCCGTTGTTGACAAACCGTTCTCCATTTCCCTTCTTTGCCGAGTCAAGTCGCTTTCCAGCTCACTAACTATGGTGATGCGAGGTAAGTACGCTCACACAGGAAGCTTTCACAACACAGAAAGAGGAAATGCAGCTGAAGATGTGACCACTTGGCTGTGAACCAACCACAGCGCTAGGCGGATCGACGTAATGCGTCATGAGTTTCATCTGTTGCCTTCACTGGTAGGCGCAAAATGTGGTAATAATCTCATAACAAGCATGAGGGCTTTGCTGACTGGTAGAAAGAGCCGAAGTAATACTAAAAGAAAATCTTGCAATGGTGTTAAGTAACTAAGTACATTTAATCAAGTACTATTCTTACTGCAGTACTTCATTTTAGTTAATTTAACTGTATTGCAATCAATTTTAATTTTAAAAGTATTACTACTGTCGACTTTTCAATGTAGTTTGAAGTGAAATAGTAACTACTTCGGATTTCAGAATCACATTACCAAAGTAATTTTTCACTTTGTGTATTTGGTACATGAAATAAAAAAATGAAAAATTGAATAAACAATAAGACAAGGTAATTTGTAATATTTTAATGTATACTGTTTATTACAATTTACACTCGTTTTTGTTAGAAATCACTACACTACATAGGCCTGAAATACACAAGCACCCGGCAGTGCCCAGGAGGTGAACTGACATTTTTCCAGCTACCAATCCACACTCTGTACTTTGGTCCATGAACTTGAATTTCAACTTGAACCAGTAACCCTCTAGTTCCCAACCCAACTTCATACAGACTGAGCTACAGTAAAGAATATTAATACAGAATAGTTATACAATAACATGTATGTAAAAAGACAGACAAAATAACAAATGTGTACAATATAACTGTTTTAGAAAGGGACGGCTTTACAGTTTACTGCAGCGGGGTGTGCAATGAAGGTTGTTTTGTTTAGTTTTATTACAGAATATGGATTCTTTTAATGTTACATGGTCAACCGTTTACTCTCCTTACATTTAAAATGAATTAGAGTTTAAACACAAAACTGTACAGTAAAGTAACTTAAAATGTGACATGGTCATAGTCTTTCTGAGGACGATGTTTGTCAGTTTGAATGTGAGAAAAGTTATGATTGTTATAATGCAATTAAAGCTAGCTTTTCCTTCAATGGAACACTGTAGAGTAAAATATCAAATTATTATATGGCCATAGTCATTTTCTCCCTGAACAAGACTGCATTAAAAATTTCAGCAAACCAACATTTATTTATTTATGAGTTTAAAAGGACATTTTCCATGTGTTACAATATTATTTGACTGTCCCTGTGCAGTAATGTACAGTGAAAATACTTCACATTGTGTGTGATCATAGTCAAGGACATTTTGAGTAGAAATCTATTGGGTTTCTTAGCAAACCTTTTATGGAAACAGTTTCTTAAAATAAGGACTTATCTGGTATATAAAATGTCAGAAGTTTTAGCTGAAATCGGAGTCTTTCTTTTTCTGTTTTTTAGCCCTTACAGGTGTAACAGCTGCTCCTGGACAGTGGGTTTGCACAGACTTTGGACAGTTTCTTACTTACTTACTTTGAAGGTTGCTTCTATTTGAGTTTTTAATTCTGGTGGCATTGTGAGCACAGAACTTCCCAATGTATTCTTGATAGTACAGTTGTTTTCAGTTGACGTATTTATGAGGTTATTTATATGAACAAGATGGCTCACTTGTGGAAGCGTCACCTCGTCTTGTTAGGAAACTGAAAGCAGTGATGGTTAATAATGCTACAAAACCTTTTGTGGAGCCTACTAGTGATACGATGACTGACATTCTGATACCAATTGACCAAGAAAAGAGACATTTAGAGACTGGAACCACATTATTTTAATGTATCATCATAAATTACACCATAAATGCAATGTGAATGATTATGCAACAGTTACTGAATGAACCAGTGTAAACAGGTCTTAGATGAAGCACACAACTAATGCAATAAAGTTCTCTTCTTGAATCACAGAACTAAGTCAGACAGAGCAGATTCAACTTGTAATTTTCCAAGAGCTTCAGGTAGCCAGTATTCATGTTATCATGGAACAGTCTCAAAATCTTTCATGTTACGTCATTAAGGTTTCATCTTGTTAAATCCATAACAAATAAGACCATGTACAACTGGATTTAAATAGGGAGGGTTAAAAGTTGATACCATCATGGCTGCATGTGAGTGATGCATTCTATCCAGATCACAAAAGAACTGGTGTGGCAACTATCTGAAGAATTGAATCAAACATGTGTGATAGAGGTATTTATGTTAACATGTTTAGATAATTAACAAATTAATGTGGCATATCTTTAGCTCTAAATAAAATAGAACCATTTTCAAGTATTTAAAAAAAATCCGTCATCCTCTGGTTCCAACTGCAAACAACAACAACAACTCTACTTTAAGAATGTGTGTTCAGAGCAGAGGCACTATGAAATGATCTACTTCACAGAGCAAAGATTGTTTTCAATTCAAATTTTGCAATGTGAAGAAACTAATGTGAACAGACTGTGAACTGAAGTCTTAACTGGGTACTTAATTGTCTATCTTTATATATATTAACAGTGACTTCATTGTGAAAATAATGCCACTGTTTGAATAGGGGCTATAATTCTCACACTGACCACAGGAGACGGCAAACATTTTGACTCGTCATTGTAGGAAAAGCACGGGTAGAGCTAATTAATACAAGATAACTTCACTTTTTCAAGTTTGTCTTAAAACGATAGTTAGTTGCCAACATTAACATTAAAACAAGTTGTGACTGTTATAATCAAAAGCGTTTCCAATGTAGGTTTGTATAATTTTTGTCATGGGGTTCCACATTCAGCTGGGGCCCACCCAAAGGCTGTTAGCTGACACCTATAAATGTCCCGCATGCAGAAAAATTCAAGTGTCCCATTAAGCCCTGACAGTGTGACAATGAGTCAGGATGCACAATACCAGGACTATGAAACTGAAGGAGATAAATTCAGCCATCATTCGTTTTATTATTTATGTGTTTTTTTCCTTCTGTGACATGTCAAAACGTCTTCCATTTAAAAAAAAAAGGCCTGTGCACCTCAAAAAGCACCTGAGTCAACAGAATGCCTGCCAGGTCCCTAAATGTCCCAAGGACATACTATATGTACTGGTCATGAATATCCCTGCCCTGGCAGACCCTGGCATCTACACCTCAAACAGACTCACATCTGTTGCGTTTCTTCTTCTGTTTGATGATAAACAGGTTCTCATCTGTTGGGTACAACTGTGCAGCACCCTTTTTGTCAGCGCTCCTCTGGGCTCGATTTCTCTTTTTCCTCTTTCCTTTCTCTTGCTTTGACGCTGACCCTTGCATCTCTCCAGTAACAGTCCAACAGAGACGGTCTGGTCTGCTCTTTCTGTGTCCTTCTGGTTGTGCTAAAGGAACTTGCTTCGTTTTCTTCAACCTATTCCTCTTCTTCACTATATCCTTTCCTTTACCCCCACCTCTGGGAAAGTCATCTGCTTCATCCAAAATAAGTTTAGTTGGTGGGAGAGGGTCTTTCGAGGTGGGCACTGGTCTCTTGGGTTTCCACGGTTTCACATTGCTAGGGCCTTTCTGTTGTTTGTGCTTATTGTTCTTACTCGTTTTGGGTGCAGCAGCCCCAATGTCATCGTCGTCATTAAAAAAGATATGGCTGGATTTGGGGGTAGTCTTGCTTGAGCTTTGGTGAGGTGTATGGTAAGGCTGCGGGTTACTTTTGTGATGGCTGAGTTTCTGTTTCTTCTTTGGCGGTCCTGGAGTGAGAGGGGTCTGAGAACAGGCAGGTAAAAAGCCATTTTTCTTCAGTTCTGGAAAAACAGAAACAAAAATGGCGTGAATTACAAATAGCTAGTCAGGTTTGACAAAAGCTATGCCGATATACAACCCAAGTCAGGTAATGTTATACATCTGAAAATATAGCTACATTAAATGCAAAAAGTGTAAGTGTGTCAGTCATCAAGTTTTTTCTGAAAGTGAAGTAATTCTATGTTGTAATGTAATTGGAGGATCACTACCGTATGTTTTATTTTTTGTTTATCCTTTACAATTACTTTTTGACCATATGCAATTGTTTGAGGGAATTCAACTGTAAGAACTGTGGCACACAAGGCAATGCTTAGTTAATGTAATGTAACACGGAGGTGTAACGTTAGGCTACGAGTGGCCACTGTTCTGACTCGGGTGCCTCGGTCTGTTTCCCGATGGTTCAGTAAAATGCCGTTAGCGTCCTTAGCACCGGAGTTAAGTGCTGACCGGGAAGGTTGCTAGCTGGCTGGGGGCTGACTGGGGATGTGTCCCCAGGCCAGGGCTGTAATGATAGTGGATGGTTGCCGCGGACCGGGTTGTTGTCAGCTCTCATCCCGACTGAAGCCTGAAGAGACTGAGGCAGAAGACAGCGGTGTGCTAGCTAGCTAAATTACCATTAGATTAATTTATACTGTTTTTTGATCCCCAGTGGCGAAAATACAATTTACACTTTCACTTTCACTACACCCAGGCCTGAAATACACACATATTCAGGACCTATTCATGCACAAATGGAGAGTGAGTGGCCTGCCAGCTGGACCAGCACCCTAAGCGGTTAGGGGGGTACTGTGCCTTGTTCAAGAGCACCTAGCATTGCCCAGGACGTGAAGTGGCATCTCTCCAGCTACAAATCCACACTCCGTACTTTGGTCCGTACCACCCCCTATTAGTCGTCTATCTATACAGTTAACGTTACTGATGAATTCGTGGGTTAGCCCAAAGTTGTTAACCGTGATCAAAACAATCATACTAAAAATAACTGAGCGTGTTGAACGGTGTCGTAATCTTACATCACCCACCAAGAATTACATTAGCATTAGCTACTTGTCAACCAGCAGCTTAACAGTAGGCACCAAAGTACATTTCCTCTTCATTCCCCCTACAGCTTGGGAGCGGAATTGTTACCATTATTATTATGTCTCATTCCAACAAGTTAATGAACCACTGAAACAATTTTGGAAACATTATTTTAAGGTATAATAGAATCTTTGGTGTTGATCAATCAACATTGAAATCAATCAATATCAATAAATAAGGCATCTGTTGTATTACTGTGTTGCAAACTGGGATGTAATCAATAACAAAATGATGCCACGTGGCAGAAAAAATGTGTTATTAAAAAAGTGGTACACATAACTAATAGTTCATAAAAAGCAAAGATTAGAGTAAAAAAGAAATCAATATAATGCAATTTGTGCAGCAGAACTTTGTGTTTTTTCTTCTTTTCTCTCCCATTAATCATCTCACGACTAAAATACTAAACAGTATCCTCCTACACTTTACCCGTACTCGTACTTTTACTTTGGATACTTTAAGTCCATTGTGCTGACAGGATTTGAAAATGCAGCGGTTGCAATGGAGTACTTTTACGTTAATGTATTGGTACTTTTTACTTAAGTAACTTACTTATTCCGCATGTCAGCTTTTTATAGTGCTTAAAGGCCACATATAAGAGAGAAGTGATAAGTGCAGTCATGACAAAGAAGAAGAATGTTTGTGTCTGTGTTTCTGTGAGTGACTTACCTTTAACCTTCGACTTTATCCAGTCTTGTCTGCATTTGATGTCCTTTGCAGTGTCATAGTGGTTAATGAATGGGGTGCTGGGATACGTCCCATTGAACATCCTCTGAAGTTTACACGCCTGAAGAAAACACACAAATGCATGACAGCATGTAGCTGTGGATGTGCTTGGTTGGCCAATATTTTTTTAAAGTGTGTGGTAGACAGAACAACAAATTGGGGAAGAAAGAGAAGAAGGACGGCATGCAATAAAGTTACCCGCTAAACTCTAACAGGGGACCTTGCAATATATATTAGTCAGTGTTTCAAACCCTTAGGCCACCACAAGCTGATTTTGGAAACATATTGTAGGAGTTTAACCTATGCACACTTGGAAGACTTGCATAGGGAAATGAAAACTTGATAGGAAAATTGATGCATTTATTTTGGCTTTGAGACCTGAATAAAAAGCATGCATGACACATGAAGTTAAAGGCAGTTAATAAAAATCAAGATGGGGTAAGTTACTCACATGGCCATAGTGTCCTTTTCTGGAGCAGTTGTAGCAGAAGGAATGGTGTCGACTCTGGTGTTCTTTTCGTTGCTGCTTTACAGGAGGACCTTCCTTAGTCTAAGTACAGACAGAGAAAATGAAATGAGCTTGTAACAAGAAAACAAAATATTTTTGTCTCTATAAAAAAACTTTGTTGTTCAATCTTCCGTTTGTCTCCCATTTTCCTTCTTCTCATTCCCATGCTCTCTATTGATATGAGCTGCTGTGTATTGTACGATGAATATTGGGTGCTGATATACACCAGTGATTACTGAGGCTATAGTTAGGGGCCTGTAATGACCCTGTATGATAAGTAACCGTCACACAAACCGTGTGTGTGTGTGTGTGTGTGTGTGTGTGTGTGTGTGTGTGTGTTGGACACAGGATTCCTGTCCCCTATGGGCCAGTTTTCTGAAAGCCTTCCATGCTCCACCGCTCACAGCAAATATACACTGATAAAGAGAGCGAGGAGACACAGGCACAGTGCATTTACTGCTAATGTTACACACACACACTCCTATGCCATTCTCTAAAACACACACACACAGCTTCACACTCATCTAAGGTGCCCCCTCCTTCCGCTCTCAAACCTGATTCCGAGATTACAAATGATTTCTGCCCCATGTCATTTCTTAAACATAGCTTAGCTAACCTCCCCTCCTTTTCTTCTCGTCTCCTCTCCTCCTGCGTCCCTCTCACCTCCGTACACACCCCTCTATACCCAGATCTACCCCTCACACTTGTTTTCCCCCCCCCTTTTCTCTCCCTCTCTCTCTTTTCCGCTTGAGTAGTTTTGCGGCAGAAAGGATGAATGCTATTACAGCGTCGCGTCATTATCGGGTCAGGCCGGCTGGGCCCATCTCCATCACAAAGGCCAGGAGATCACAGACCTCTTGTGAGCAAGCGAGCGCGCACACACATACACAAACAAACACACATGTGCACCCTAAGGAGATCAGAGCCCCCCCAACCTCCACCCTTCCTGCCCCTCTTCCCATTCATCTTTCATGTAAATTGGCTGCAGGTCTCCCTCTGTCTCTCCCTTCCTGACCTTGGGCTTGTCTTATCTCCACATACTCTGATCCAGCACATATACAGAGTGAATGAAAGCATGAGAGAGGGGAAAGAAGAAGAAATGAAATCCCCTCCTTTTCTCCCATCAACCTGTGATAGTTGTCTGAAAAACTGGCGTGAATGTGCGTCTATGCGTGTAAGTAGTTGTCTGCCTCATACAATATTAATTAACTGGATAAACCCTCATGCCTCTCTTATTTCTGCTCTCCGTTTTCATCCGGTGCTTCCTATCGGGGGCATCTAAATTGCTAACAGGGCGTGGGTCTGTGGGATCATATCAGTTTGGTGTCTTTCTCTTTCTTTGTCAGGGGTTTGGAGAAGAGTCCTAGAGAGTCTGGCTGTGCAGTGAAAATCAATATGACACAGGCATATTTTTTAGATGGTTTTTAAAATAATTTAATATTTGAGGTTATTTGTAAAAGCCAAAAGGTAACATTTTGGGATCAGTTTGAAAAGCAATCTAGGCCGACAAATCTGATCCACTAATTGTGGTTCAGTCAGATTTAGGATTGTAGTGCTGCTCAACAAGCATTTGCTTGGGTCATACATTCATAAGAACGGTTCCTGCTGAGGGAAATTATAGTTATATTAACTTTTAGTGTTATTATCCTGTGTATGCTTTAATATATACATTGCCTCTTCTCTTTGTTACATGCTTTACAATTATCTTTATTTCTTTTTATATTTTAGTGGATTTTTTTTCAATTATGTGTAAACTGTTTATGAAACCATATCCAAATCATATCACTTACATCTACATATTCCCTGTTTTCCAAAAAGAAGCTAATCTCTCTTTTCATAAACTTGCATGACAGACAATTCCCAGCATGGGAGGTTCCATTAAAATTGTCTTTTTAACTAACGGCCCCCCTGAGTGCAGAGACAGCAGGAGAGATCAAAGTCTGATCCACTTCCAGCTGATATGACATGAAGAGCTTCTGGAGCTGTTCAGAGACACTTTGCCAATCAGACAAAAAGGGGACTGAAGCTGGAAGAGGACTGACTGATGTGTGTGAGGGTGTTTGAAAAGGTCGTAAGGGCTTCGCTGGGTGAACACAGACAACCAGCCATCCGTAGCCACACACGCACACACACACTTTCCCACAGTTGTCCCGACACATACACGGTGTCTCTCTAAGCCCAGCTCTCCTCCGCTCCTTGCCTTAGCTGCTGGTGGCAAAGCTGTGATAATCCTTTGGCCAACACAAAGCTCCGACTGTTACAGACTACAATCTGAAGGAACACACACAGTTATCAAACACAATCCGAGAAGCAAACAGGCTTGTGTGTGTGTGTGTGTGTGTGTGTGTGTGTGTGTGTGTGTGTGTGATCTGAAGAGTAACGGGTGGTGGGAGCGTGGGGGCCTGGGCCAGTGGCGATGTTTTGCATATGTTATTGCAGCAATGCAGGGAGGTTTGCATATGTTACTGGACCCACAGGGGACCAACTCTGCATGCTTTATCATAGAAAACAGCCTCACAATTCAACACAAGACTACTGGGCTCATACCAAAACAAACAGACCCTTGAGGTGCGTGTGTGTGCAACATGCCAGTATGTACATAGTAGGTTAACAGGTAAGGTTAATTAGACAGCTGTGAAATGGCTATAAGGTGAACATCTTTTCAAGGAGAACACAACAAATTAACTACATAACCATCAATCCATGTATACTTCATTTGGGAATTGTAACTGTGTAAAGTCCAAACTTGTAAAGAATTTGATTATAGTGTTTGCTCTTATTCATGAAAAGGAACGTGGAAATCAATCGTTCTTAGGCGACTGTAGAGGTGTGCATGTGTGCAGTTAGGGAGTCTCTGGAGGAGGGAGAGGAGGGGGCTCCTCCAAATAACCAGATGTGATTCCTGGCCCCTTTGTGTCTGCCAGTTCACAAAGACTCAGACCGAAGCCCTAACCCCGCGCCCTGCAAGGACTCACACATACACACAGTGTAATTCCCAGAGGTTCTTCCTATCTCTTCCCGTCAGTCAGTCAATCAGTCTAAAGACAATCAGTAGGAGTCCTGACTTTCTCTTCAGAGAAAATGCTCCTGGAATGTAATGATAATGTGATGCAGGGATGAACGGCAGTGGGTTGCCACCTATGGAGGAAAACACCCCTTTTGGGAAAGCAACTAGAGGTAATCTGGTCACACTGTGGAAGGCGGAACAGAGGATACAAACAAATCTATACATATCTAGGTCTAAGTTATTGGATTGATTGGTTCAACTCTTAGCACTCACTGCTGAATTGAGAGGCTTCTTTTTTGTTGCTAGTGTGATAGACATGAGAGACATGGATTTATATACAGATGGACTCTTATGCTCTGGTCAGGATGTTAAACCCTGACTTTATATCTAAGCCAACAAATCATGCACGCACGCACACACGCACACAAGTTAAGCGGAAAGGCACAAAGACCTCCAAAGCCTGCAAGACCTCTGATAACACTGCACCTGTGTGTGTGTGTGTGTGTGTGTGTGTGTGTGTGTGTGTGTGCGAGAGCGAGAGCGAGAGCGAGAGCGCGCGAGAGAGAGAGAGAGAGAGAGAGAATGAGTGTGTGTGTGTGCATTTGTGTGTACATTCCTATGGTTTTGCATGTACATTCAGTAGTATGAAGACACCTGTCCCAAAACTTCCCAATGAAGTAAATACAGGACGACAGACTGTATGTGAGGTTGGATCTGTGAGTTTTATGTTTCTATTTAATCATTTTTACCTCTTTTTTTCTTACTCTTATTGTTTGTTATTCTGTCATCACTGATTAATTAATCAGTCAGGAAATAATCTGCAGACTATTTGTTTGTCAATTAAATGTCAGAAAGACACATTTAAGAAGCTGGTGCCAGCAAATATTTGGCATTTATGCATGATTTATTTTATTTTTTAAAAATTGAGCATTAAAATTGTTGCTGATTGTTCCAACTTATTGTTTCATCTCTAGTTAATTTGTTTTTATTTAGTTCTCCATTCTGAGTGTGAGTACCAATTAACTGTCATTAAGTGCCATGCTCTGCACTACACTTCACCTTCATGAACTCTACCACCCAAATGACTTAAAACCTGCAGGACCTTTTTTGCCCTAATGGCTGTTTGTTGTTAATGGAACTAGAATGAATACAAAAACTATTTACTTTTACAAATGTAGCCTCCCCTGCCTCCTGTGCTGCCAGTGTCTAAGTCTGAGGGAGAATAAATAGCCGAGAGCCTTTTCACATGGCGGAGGTGAGAAAACTGGAGAGGCTGTACTGTACAATGATGAGACAGCAAAAACAGCTCACTGAATGATGTGGATTTAAAGGAGTTTTACAAAGCACTGTTTGAATTGAGCCCATTCTTGTAAGAGGAATGGAAAAAAGAGGTCAGCCAGACAGAGGGAAGGACAAAACGAGAAGTGAAATAAAGTTGGAAACTCGCCATTTCAAGTTCAGCACAAAGAACAGAAGAGTTACGAGTGGTATTGCTCATTACTCTTTGAATTATAGGTCATCTGTGAGGATCAACTATAATGTGAATACTATGCATCCTGATAAAGTTCCCTTGGCCTTTGGAATTAAAATAGCCCCCATATCATCAAGAACTTTAGGGTGAAACTGGAGCAGCTAACAAACCATACAAGCTTCCTGCAATTGTACAGTTACCATCTATGTTCATAACAAACTGCACAACAAATAAACTCCACAAGGGAATAAACCTGATCCAGAACTTCCTCTCTTCACCAGTGCAATTCTCTGTTTCCCCGCTAAAGGGAGCTCTAACATTGCATGCTGAAAAGGTCCTACAACAACCCCACCTGTGGCCGATTGCAACTGCTGAAGTGAGACTGGTGGAAAAGATGCACTCTGCCATATTTATGAACTTGCATTTAACACAATAAAACAGTGTAAACGAAAAAAATAATTATTTATAATATACTGTATGTCTGTAGAGAGAAAACAATTTTTGAAACGTATCAAGAGAAGGACTAGGCTTTGACCTGACTAGGTCACTCGGGAGGATGAACACTTTAAGCTTCAGCTTAATGCACTGGTAGTTTTTCACTTTGAAAAAGCAGTTATATCTAGCTCATATAACACCAGAGATGCACTTAAAGCTAGTTTTTGTAGAACTGGTCTTGTCATGCAATTATACTCATAAGCAAACATTGAACCTGGAACACAACGTACCTGACACGTTCACAGAGATCGTCTCTACAAGAACTACATTTTATGACTAACATGTCTGCGACTACACGGTTTGTTTCTAGTTCCTTATATGTAACTAAATCCCATAATAAAATAAATTTGCCTCAGACCAAAAATGAATCCAATTGCTCTATATTCCCACATCAATGAAAAAAAAGAACAACCAATTTATAACCCTAACAATAAGTACATAATTTGAACTTGTAAAAGTCAACTTCAATATTTTCAAAAAATGAAGTCAAATTAAATGGGTTTTGAACAAATGTGTCTTTAAACTTTTAAACCTATTTTCAAGTTTTATTATCTGTACATTTTAAACCATAGGATGAGTATATTTAACATGGACAGACTTAAGAGGCCGACTTTGTTAAAAAGTCATTTTAATTCTCTGCCCCCCCTCCTCCCCTATAGAAATTTAAATGTATTTTCTTTTCCACAAAGGTGGATTTTAAGGGGCAAAACGTCCTAACCTTGGGCTAACAAAGGCATGTGTGAATCAAGCATACAGTAGAGAACCCTCTGGAGAAAGACGGTGAGACAAAAAGGTATAAAACATAAAACATACTAATGAAAAAGGGAGAAAAAAGGGCAGTGAGGTGAGGAAGAGGGATACCGAAGCGAGAGGAGTTAAAACGGCTTAATTTCTGTGGTGAACAAAAAGGTCACACTGTTTTTCACCGGCTCCCCAAAAGTCACTGACACACGCACACACACCCGTCCCTGAGGAAAAGATCCCCACACACACCCACCCCCTTGAGGAGAGAATCCGCTCGATACACACACACACACACCCTTGAGGAGAGAATCCGCTCGATACACACACCACCGTAGGCAGAAGTACCGATCAATAAACACACACACACATACAGGTGTCACCACTAGTATCTAAAGAGAGGCCAATCAATGCTCACACACTGATATACCTGTACCAATCATCTGCTGTGAGCTCAGATTCACTCTCCTGTCTTTTTCACCCATTTTAATACACTCCCCCCTGGTCGTTTGGCTCCCTCTCTCTCCTCCTAACCTTCTGATTATCTTACAACAACACACCTCTCTCCCCCTCTCCAGCTGTCTTTCCCTCTCTGTCTCTGGTCCATACAGAGTACAATTTTCCCATGTAGGTGAATCATGATGAATCTAATGTCCCATTTACCCCTTTCCCACTCTGATACACCACATTCGGCTGGCAGAAATATAGCAAAAAGGCACAGTTGATTATGGATTAGGATTTGACTTTTGAGTTTTAAAAATGAAAAGGAGGTCAATTCTAACTTCAAATCCTTGCTGATTACATAGAGATCCTAAACTTCCTGCAGCTGCCATAAGGTGGTGCTCTGGTTTTAATCCAGCGTAGCAAGATCCTGACAAAACTAACAGGATGAAAAAGTGTGCGTGTGTAATGTATGATGAAATGCACGCATTTCTGATTGATTATCTTTACATGCATTAATGCAGCATGTGTATAGACAGCAGGCCATTCGACTTGCACTGCCTTTACTGACCGTTCTCCATCCATCTATTACCACTTCAATGTACTCCTCCTTTCATGTCTCCCCATTTCTGTTTCTTTCCCTCTGTCCTCGTCTTCTTTCTCTTTCCTGTGTTGTTGGCTGCTGGTAATGAAACAAGTGGTTGTTTGCTTTTACATCCTTTGTCAAAATCTCTCTCAAAGACACCACCATTTGTTCAAATACACTGTGTGACATACTGAAAATGAATAAAAACAAAACAATTTTTTGATAATCTATTTTTGTTTTGTTAATTGTTTAAAGCAATTTGTCAAACAGAAATGACAATTGATGGTTTCAGCCTCAGAATTTGCTGATTTTCTCAGTTTTATTTAATTGTACATTGAATACATTTGGGCTAATGACTTTTGGACAACAAAACCAATTTGAAGATGTCACCTTGGACATTGGGTACTTGAGGTGGGCTTATTTTTTATTATTATTTTTTTTTACAAAGTACCGACATGTTATAGGCACAACAATTTATTGAGAATTTCCATTACTGACAGATTCATCAATAACAAAAATAATTTTTGAATGCACCACTTAGCTACATTTTTGTATACCTATTATTGATTGGTTTAATGTAGTCAACATGTCACTCTCACATTTTCAATGCTGTTTCAATTGTGTTTAGTAAGATAAAAACATTTTAAGCTAAACACCGGCAATTAATATTGTATTCTGGCATGAGCTATGACTTCTCTCTACAGTCTCCAATTTGCACTAACATGATGCAACGCACACACCCATCTTAGACTTAAAGTAGCAAGTTCGCACCTGTTCCTTTGGGCTTGTTCTGAAGGCGTTCATGGAAATTATGAAAACGCTAACAAAATAAGCCGATGAGGTTGGCAGGTAAACATATGTACATCAAAACATAAAGTACACATTTCCACTCCAAAAAAATCCAGCTAGAATGCATTCAACATCATACCAATGGCAGGGTATTTTGAGATAAATTATAGTTTGCATGTACATTACTTGTACAGAAAGAAAAGAAAACAAAGATATAAGGAGGTAGGCAGATGAGGTCTGCAGGAAAAAGACCCCACGCTGTAAAGCTTTATGCAAAAGCAAGTAAGACCAGGGTGTAGGCGTTTGAGTGGGTGAGTGAAAGAGATACTAAGAAAGAGTTGTTGAAGTAAACCTGTTCTTCCAAGCAAATCTTTTTGTGGGGTTACTGCTAAAAATGTGTCAAAACCATATGACACAGGCAAGATGAAAATGTTGTGTAGATAGCTTTTTACCCCATGTACAACTCTATATATATATTTGTAGAAGTGTGTGTGTGTGTGTGTGTGGGGGGGGGGGTATATTTGTGTGCCCATGTGTGTCAGTATCTTACTTTTTCAGTAAATACCCTGGGGCTTTGTGGTCTATACTGTGTGGTTTGGAGGAGTTTGTTAGTTGAGGGCCAGGTGCAGGCAGACAACATAGACTCACAGAAGATAAACGGACCCAGCACACACACAAGAAGGATAAATGGACCCAGTAGCAAGGAGGTCTGACAGAATGCCTTTTCACACCTGGCTGAGCCCAGCGGAAGGTGACAGAGTCACATCTCCCAAAGCAACACACACACGCACGCACAGACACACACACACACACACAGACACACACAGACACACACAGACACACACACACACACACAGGGGAGTTCAGGGTCATAAGCAGCATCATGAATAAAATGAGGCTGTCTTAAACAGAAGGAGCCCTGTGTATGTGTTAGGGTGTGTTTGTGTCTGTGCGAGCCTCTAACCCCCATGCCAGTTTGGATCTGTAACGACCTTCTGTTCCCAGTGCTTAAATGGTTTAAATACTTCAATTAGACCTGGGTCACAATCCTCCACCCGTTAAAGCACACCATCACACGCAAACACACGCAGAAACACACAAAAAAGGTGGTTTCGTCATCTTGCTAGGCAACCCAAGAATGTTTCTGGTGCTTTTTCCTCTCTTTTGTGGATCAAAGTAAAACTCTACAATAAAACATATAGCTTTCCACACCCACTCATGAGCGAGTATTAAACTTAACTCCCATTCTGTCTGCCAGTGTCTCCCCTGGAACTTCTGTTCCCTGTCCCTCCTCCTTCCTTCGTCTATCCCGCCGTGCTACACTAGCCCTAACGATGCTGCCTTTTCATTAGACAGCCCATGCTAATTAATCTCCATAGAGAAGAGTGACAGACCTCCCCCAACACATACACACACACGCAAAGTGCACGCCAAGATATATGCAACCACACACTCTTCTTCCCTCTCTCTCTTACTCCCTCGTCCCGAGTGGCGTTGGCAGCCCATTTCATGCTTTATCACGTCTTTTAATTGACAAACAAGCTGCTCTTTTCTCTTAGGCTGAGGTCTATATCACCCCCTCCCTCTCTCTTACACACACACACACACACACACATTATCTTTTCAGATTTGGGATGAACACACACACACACTCACTCAAATAAGCAAATGCATCCCCGCTGACATATGGCCCATGTGACTGTCACAGTTTTCTACTCTTTGACACATTGTTTATGCACACATTCACGCACGCGCACACACACATCACATGTGTACTTAGGTTTAAAATAAAGCCAAAAAAGTCAAGGTTCCCATCACTGAGGGCACTTCCTTAATCTTCTCAGGTGCTTTTTTACCTCCATGGTTCACTCATCTGCTACAGGGCAAGGTCAATACCAATCACAACTGACTTATTGATTTTGAGTGATGCTCATGGAAAATACTTTCTTTCTGGTGTTTTTTTTGGACATTCACATGCTAAAGTACACAATATCTAGTTCCTTTATCACATTGCTCAAATTTGTTTGGTTGATAGTATTGAAAGATACTGCCGAAAGCAAAAGGAGAAAATTATGTGAGGGTCATCACCCAAGACCTTTTGGTTTGATAAATGCAGCCTATACCCACTAATGCACAATCTCCAGTTTTCATTTTTTGTGTTTAAGTAGACCATATTCTGTACATTTAAACACTGAGTGAATAATTAAAAACTCTCTCTTGCAGAGTTCATAAATTCATATTGTTGGATATACTATTGGTTAAGGCATATTTTGTACAGTACGATTTAAAATTTTCTTTTCTGATGAGGCAGATTCTGCATAAAAAAGATTTAAGAACAGTCCCCGGCTGTAAGTGGGGGAGGGTGAATGTGCTGCTGGCTTAGTCACCCCCTCAACCACCCCGTCCTCCTCCTTCACCACCTTGTTCTTTTACATTTCTCTGCTTTTAATTGGGACTCTGAACAGAACTCCTACGTCCACTGGGATTTTAGCTAGATTTGACAAAGGTTGGGTACAAACTGTTAGTACACTGTATACACTTAAAACAAATAACAGGAACATTTTTGTCACCTCTCTTTTAGCCCCTTTGCCATGCCAAATACACAGGGAGATATACTTTAATGTAATGACCTATAAAGTGTTCTGTGTACCTGGCATTGTTCTCTCTGTTTCAGGAAGCTTCCAATCAACTCCGCTATAGCGTGCAGAATGGCCGGAGAAACGTGCCCAACCGCCGGCAACAAAACAAGGTCCAAGAGTCCAAGAGCCTGGGCGTTCATCTAACGTGTTTGTGTACCAACCCATTCTCATAAAAAAATGAAATACTGACGCTTGATCATTTGCTCTTTGCATCAGATACTGATGCAAAAGGCTCCCCTTAGAGTGTTTTAACAACTAAAAGTCCAGACCAAGGTCCGAAACAATATTTGTGTTTAATTACATTGTGTACATTTGATACGTTCTTTTTGGTTGCACATAGTGATTTTGCTAGCGCTTTCTAGAACTTTCCATGAAATACCTACGCCGTGTTGTCACCACGTACGTGTATCGCGTCTCCCTTTGATTGGTGAGTAAACGGGCTGATTGTGTTATTATGGTATTACCACCAGCAGCAACAACGTCAGCATCAACTGCAAGCACTTTTGTCAGCATTTCTGTGAGTGTTTTCTAATTGACTTAATGTTTTGGTCTGACCAAACTGAAATTAAATATCTAATCTCCTCCTCTCCCCTAGTACCTCCATGACTAATTTTTTGCTTGTTCTAGCAGGGGTTTTTTCCAGGTCGTTTCTTCTTCTTCTATTGTACGTAGTGGCCTAGCATCCTGTAATTGGTCCGAAAGTCTGAACCCTCCAAAAAGTGTTTTCATACTGCAAACAAACTGAACCATGGATCAGTTTGGTCTGGACCGAGACCACCTCTTTTAATCGGACCAAAATTTGGTCTTTTGATGCGGACCGTAATCTGAGTCACCTTTCTCACCTGCAATTTTGGTTCAGATCAAACACAAAAATCCGAAAGTCCGGACCAAATGAGGTAGGTGTGAAAACACCCTTAGTGTTCGTATGGGACCTAATACATCCATGTATAGGACGAATCGAGCATAGCAGCAACTCGACCACAGCGCTGTAAGATTACGTAGTATGAAAAACGACAATGGTAAAGACTAGTATTAAAGAAACTCCACGTGTAAGGAGGCAGGTTGGGGTGGTGGATGGGTCAAACAACACAGGACTTTCACCCAAAAGGCCGAGCTCCCTAGCAGAGTGTGGGAATCACAATCATTGAGCCTTCTAGGTATGTAGCATCTCCTCTACCCACTGCTGTACTGAGCATGGGGGACACAGACACACACGCACACATGCACAGAGATTTCTCGATTTATGGTTACTGTAAGACCTAAATTTGTATCCTCCTATATGTTGCTTACCTCCCGAGCCAGGTTTTAACATTAGACTTTGCCAGTGTGGTGTGTCCATCACATTGTTTAGAAAGACCCTTGACCTGTTTCTTTCTTTGGACATAATAATTAGGAAATACTTATGGGGTAATTTAATAGTGTAGGGACTGGCTCTGTATTATATCTTACCACGTCAGTTAATCCTCACACCTTTCAAAGATACCATGCTGTCAGTATGTAGTATAAAGAAAAAGGCATTTGCTCCTCCACTAAGACAAAGATAAGTATACTTAAAGTTAACGCTTCATCCACCAGTTATAAACTGCACCTTTCTACTTGGTAAATGTATAACAATTTATATGTTCAACCAAAATACAAGGATCTTTTATTGACCTCTTAATTTTGCAGGTATTCATACATAAAATCGCCATCTAGCATTTATCTGTGTCTACAGACTGATCATTTCCTGCTCAAGCTCACCAACAAAAACATAGGTGTGTACATGGTCTCAGATGAAAATGTGAGCAGTTTGCTGCCAGTGTTGGTCTTGTGGTAAGATACTCACCGTGTTGTGATACTGTCTCCAGATCTCTGGACAAGCCTGAGGAAAAAAAACATTTGATATGGTCATCAAATATACAGACACATATAAACCCTTTTATGGTGCACATAAAAGCAATAAAGCAGATTAAAAAGAGGGGAATTCAAAAATGCCTAAAAACAGCATGCAGGATGTATGTGTATTTTTTTCTGAGAGATACACATAGGATATTACTGGGATTTAGACAGATTCTGACTAAAAGAGAGGACAGAGAGAGGGCCAAAAGAACTGACTCTTTAAGTCTCTTCCTCTGTCTCTCACTAACCACTGATTTCTCAACAATAGCTTATTTCCCTTCCATGTGTCTCTGCAGTCACTCAAACAGTCAGTAAGTAAGGCAGTCAGTTGTTTTGTCCTACTGTGGCTAAAGCATTATCTCCGGGGCTTCGCCACGCTGTTCCTTAAGCGTTCCGACATCCTTCCCCAACCGCCGCCACTTCCCACTGGGAAATTGAAAATGCCGCAGTCGCCGCAGGCAACAAGATTTATCTACTCACACACCTACTGAGTGAGAGAGACATAGAGAGAATGAGAAGAAGATTTAAGCCTGTCCTGTGAGAAAAGCTATGCTTAGTTTTCTCTTGCATACACTATACATATTCCTATACAAATGTGCATAAAATGCAAATTCTTGTCACATTAAAAAGTGAGTATGTACAAGTGTTTTTTTCAAATCTGGACTTTTAAGCTTGTAAAGAATGCTGGGCATTTCTGACTTAATCTGAGCTGTTTAGATTTGAATACCGAGATGGGCAAATATGAATTTCGGTAGCTGTATTCTCCTCCATCTCTCATCTAGCTTTCTTTTATTCAACAACCCCCCACCACACCCACACCAGCTCCCTCCCATTTGCTCTCTCCCTCCAGACCGCCGGGGTAGTGTGTTGTTGTCGAGGGCGACAGGCGAGGCGAGCGACACACTTGCGCTCCGTCAACCGTCTGTCTTTAATGAGAGACACAGAAAGGCCCAGGGGACAGAGACCTGACTCTCTTTCTCTCTCAAACACACACGTACAGTATAATTTGTGGGCGTAAGAAAAAAAAAAAGTTATGCGTTTCAAGAAAAGGGTAATTACAATACCACACAACTTTGCAATTCTGTCTGCTGTTAAAAACAATATGTAGAAGAGAGAGAGGAAGAACAAGATGAACATGTGGATCGGAGGAAGAGCAGAGAAAGAATGGACGAGAGAGAGGGCGAGAAAGAGAAAAAATGGGCAGTGTGTGTCCTGGTCTCCGCTCTCCCTCTGGTGTTCACCTGGTTACTCATCCATTACACAGAGCACAGTACATGACTGACTGGCGAAGAGCGAGAGAGAGTGAGGTGGGGGAGACACAGGCAATCTCTTACATGCACACAGCGTTTTCCATTCTATGGCATTAGCGTAAATGGGCAAGGTAATGAACGTTGCGGTGGGATAATTGTCATTGATGGTCATTAGATTCACCCTTCAGTGCCAACGCCCACGTACACACACACTCTCACTCACACACACACACACACACACACACACACACACACACACACACACACACACACACACACACACACACACACACACACACACACACACACACACACACACACACACACACGGAATATGCAGCATGGTAGAGACATAACTAAGCTGTAATTGCTGAGGTGTATCAATTAATGTGAACAGCAGCGTGTGCTGACCCCTGGTCACTCATTATTTTACTCATTTCAAGAGAAAAGGTTTGGGAGAGAGGTAAGAAAAAGAAGGGGGAAGTGAAGAGAGGGGCCAATGGGGTGCTTGGATAGCTCAGTTGGTAGAGGGGGCGCCCATATATAGAGGTTTACTCCTTGACGCAGCGGGCGCGGGTTTGACTCTGACCGGCGGCCCTTTGTTGCATGTCATTCCACCCTCTCTCTTCCCTTTCGTCTCTTCATCTGTCTTGTCAATAAATGCCCCAAAAAAATCTTTAAAAAAAATAAAATAAATAAGAGAGGGGGGCATTAGAGAGGAAATAAAAGTACATACAGTATGCCCTATTTCTGTTATAAAAGGTGGTTGGTTGGTGCGTCATTGTTCTTATTAAGCCAAAGCCCCCTACACACACTTGCTCGAACAGTAGCATAAAGTTGATTGAATTCAAAATTTTCTTACTCCTGAAATACTTGAATCCCTTCCTTGGGGCCGGAGGGTTAACACAGAGGATAAACAGAATGTCTTCATATGTTGATTGTGTATTTGCTTTTATTGTTGATTTAGTTGCATTTCTGGTGTTTCCTATGTATGGATTTTACACATGCCTATCAATTGCGGTCAACTATATTACCCATGTGTAACTGTATGGCGTAGCACAGGTATGCTTTTTGGTCCCAATATAATGTGTTGGGATATGTGTCAAATAGACCATATGGCCAACTTTGAGGGAACATTTTCAGAAGTACCTTTACATATCAATGCTTCTGTTCACCAACTGAGGTCCATAAAAACATTTCCTTGTATTGAGGAACTTGACTAATCTGCATAAAGCACTGACTAAAACCCCATTCAACACCTGGGATGAACTGGCCATATCACCCAACATCAGAGCCTGACCCCACTGCTGTTCTTGTGGCTGAAAAGAGTTCAGGCTGCTGCAGCAGCAGATTAATGCCTATTGGTAATGAAATGAGATGTTATATATAAGTAGGTGTGAATATATATTTGGCCATGTGGTGAAGGTAAGTTTGGCTTGATTCCTAAATACCTGCATAAGACTCAAATGTGCTCTTATTTACACTTAATAAAACAGAATGTTATACTCACTTCAGAGAAGTGCCCGGTCATGAAGCAGCGTTCACACTGTTTGCGCCAGTATGCTCGTTCGCTGCAGGAATTGTAGAGGTGCCCAGGCAAGCCGCAGTTGTTGCAGTGCTTATTGGGACATCCACTGACCAGGTGGCCTGGGTTACCACAAAGGAAGCAGGGCGGCAACTTCTACACGCACACACACACAAAGTAGTTTTAGGTACTCATCAGTGTGTATAAGCTGTACATGCAACTGTGCACTGTGTGGAACTGACTTTGGGCTCAGGGCAGTTCTTGGAGAGATGTCCGTTCTTGTTGCAGTTTCTACACTGGACGTTCTTGTTAGTATAGTATCTGTTTGACATCGTTGTCCTGGCACCCTTGTCTTTGTTATAGATCCGAGCCTGAAACACAAATAGTTGATGCATTATTTACTTATTTGTTTTGTACAAAGCAAAAAAAAAAAAAAAAAAAAAAAAGGTACAGCTGTCAATCATTCATTTTAGTGAAAATCTGAGAAACATTGTTTTCCAACTCACTGTGACTGACAGAAAATAAGCAGTGAGATAGAAGTGTACCATACCTTCTAACAGCAAAATATACTTTTTATGAATCACACATTACTTCATACACATTGCTTATATCCTTATATCATAACCAGTCCTAATTAACCAAACATTTGAACTGCACAGTTAATTGCAGAAAATGTTATGTTTTGACTTTACACATCCCTCCATCCTTCATGCTTTACAGAAAATCACTACCATTAAGACCACAAGCAGAAACCATTTTGTAAAAAGACCTCAGAAAAAGAAGAAGAGACTGTTGAATTTAAGTGAGTGTAAATGAGTGGTTGAATACATTCTGTAAAGCTACTCATGTCCACCTACCTCCTTGTCCTTGGCAGAAACCAACCAGCTGCCCACTTCTTCTTCAACATCTGGCAGGACAGAAAATTGTAATTAATTTCTATCATCTTATTTTCATTTGTATATACTTATTCATGCACAATCTTTGCTTTCATGTACCTAGTGTGATATTTTGATCGCAGTCTTAAAAGCAAACATTTTGATGTTATTTTTCTACTAGTTTTTATGTTGTTTTTTTTAAATGCAGCTGTCTTGAAGAGGAAATCTTAAGCAAAACCACACACAAAAATACAATAAAAACACAAACAAATCAAAATGTGAAGATTTTAAAATTACAGAAAATGACAGTTATATATTAAGACTCCTTTCTGAACAGGCATTCACAAGAACCAAGGATTTGTTACAAAATTATTTATTACAAATGGTTGTTCACGGCAGCATAAATCTACAGAAAATAACCAGTATAAATAACCAGTATTCAATTAGAACCAGAGCTTATACATTCTAGACGATATCCAACCCTATTAAGAACTCTAAACCACCGGGGTGACTAGGGGCAGCCTTGAGCAGAGAGTATCACTTCATGCAGATGATCTGCTTCTTATATTTCCAGGCCTTACTTCTATCCCAACGGCACTCTCACTCCTTCACTCATTTGGTTCAATCTCCGGCTAGACGCTAAATTTGGATAAGAGACCTATTCCCAGTAAAACACTGCCACGCAGAATTTTCCTTACCAAACAATCCCATTCAAGGTAGTCCACGACAAATTTACATATCTCGGGGTCCAAATGACAAAAAAAATCTAAAATCTTTTTAAGTATAATTTCAATCCCCTCTTTACTAGAACACAGGAGGTTTTCGCGAGGTGATCCCTACTACCTTTATCTGTGGCTGGCTGGATAAATTCAGTAAAGATGAATATTTTACCAAAATGTTCTGGAATTATATCTGGAAAAACAGGACCCGGAGAATCCGTAATATATTTCTTCAGAGGCCAAGGGTGCTGGAGGGAATGGCCTTACCTAATTTGAACTATTACTATTGGGCAACCAACCTCCGTATACTCCACTACTGGCTGCGTGCTGACAGTTTACACAGTGCCCCAGCGCCCAAAGCAGTCTTTGCCCCCTTCCTCCAGATTATGGCTAAATACAAGATTCCCAAGAGTCACTTTTTCAGATATATACAAATCCGTAGCTTTGTAAAGAATATTAGCTCCCTTTTTCCCTCCAAACCGGCAACTGATTGCCACCCCTGATATCAAAAGGTGCCATCTTGCATAGTTATGATAAAATTCTCTCTCAGAAGCGGCCAACTTTCAGCTATCAAAGCACAATGGGAAGAGGGCCTCTGGGAGCATATTCTTCATAGAGTACACTCTTCATCCCTGTGCGACAAACATGGCCTGATCCAGTGTAAATTAATACATCGCACTTATTGGACAAAATGGATTGGATGTTAACCTTATTTTTGTCCTATACACAAATCATAATTGGACTGAAAATTGTCGTTTTTGAAAAAATGCTAATAAAAAGAGTTTGAAGAAGAAAAAAAAAGAACTCTAAACCTTGAGAAGTTTAGTTTCCTGTAAGAGAAGGGGATACACACACACGCGCACACACACACACACACACACACACACACACACACACACACACACACACACACACACCTGTATGAGAGTGGCAATAACAGTGCCCTGAGGGAGACCACTGTACTCTCCACAGGCCCACAGAACTGTAACTGACATCCTAAAATTGTAACATACACACACACACGAACACACACAGAAACACAAAGACACATGTACTCAGCATAAATTATGAGCTAATAGCAATGACCCACATAGACTTGCATGCATCCACAAACACATACAGACACACCCACTCATCGACCCCCACGATTAGCTGGTTGACAGTCTTTAGCCTTTGGACAAACACACAGCCTAGAGCCATAATCAAATATTACAGTCTCCTTTCCACCTCTCTCTCTCTGTTTTTTTATAACTCTTCATCCGGCACCTTATCGCAATTCTGCTCAGCCCTCCTCCTTTTGCTTTCGGTCTCTCTCCCTCTCCTTGTTTTCTACCTCCCAATTCCCGCCTCTCCTCCCCGGGTGTGCGACTGCAGAGGGAGGTTATCACCTCTCTTCCCCCGTCAAACAAATTAAAATGGCTGCCGTTTGTATGGGACTTCTTTCTGCCACGACCTTCACCTGAAAAAACACACAAAATCTTGCAAGCAACTTCACATCATCCCCATCATAGCAAAAGCTTGTGACTCTTATTAGATTATTTTTTACTTTACATCATTTGAGCACTGGGTTGATTAATTTGGACAGATGGAAAGCTTTAAATATAATTCAAGGTGGACTAGCTTGAACCAAGGCAGTTCTTCCCAGCTCCGGAAACATATATATTTTGGAGATACTCACACCAGTGACCATACACAGTGTACAAGCTATCAATCACAATGTATATCCAGTTTTTAAGATGGGCTCCTCTGTCATCTCTGAAAGGAACATTTTCCCCAACACAGAATTTACGGCAAGTATTTCCAAAGAAACATCTGTATCTACACTGCAAAAGGTAAAAAATAAAAAATAAAAAAAGTCCACTATGACTTGAATTGATGATGTACTCACACAACACACATTTTGAAGGTGTTCCATTAAAACTGAGCAGGGCTCATATTTGACTTAAAGGAGGGTTATGATCAATTTAAAAGTCAAATTTTTTTCCTGGCTCTTAAAAGGTCTAGGTGGTGACAAAGTCAGTACTTTACTTACTTAAACATTTCAAATGCAAAGCCATGTTTAGTGAGTAACCTGAAGCCAAACAACTACTAGATAAAATCAGTTTAAAAAGACCCCCACATATTTTTAAAATGTGGCAACAAGGAAGCATTATCAAAAAAATAAAAGCATTTAGTTGGTGTGCTTTGGCTTAGGGCTGCAACTAACAATTATTTTCATAATTGCTTAATCTGCCAATGACCTCATTAATCAATTAGTTGTCCTTTGTATACATGTCAAAATAGCAAATCCTCACATTGGAGATGAAACAGGTAAATGTGTGGCCTTTTTTCTTAAAAAAAAAAATAGGACTCAAATGACTTAACTTGTTTGAATGTTATCAGCTAAAAGTCAGTGTACCACAGTTTTTCCATCTATTGGCAATATGTGCATTGTTTCTGACACAGAGTAATATTCTAGGGGAAATAGTTTTGGTTAGTTTAGTACAGAGAAGTGAATGGGGAACCGCTGCAGAGCTCACCTACTGTGAACAGACTGGGGGGCCTCTGTGTGACGTGTGTGTGTTTGTGAAAATGTCCGTGCACGTGTAGTTAGTGTTAGACAACAACCAGCACAACAACCACCACACTGTGTGAGCGTGCGCGCGCATGTGTGTGTAGGCGTTAGTGACTCAACAAAAGTCATTCTCAAAGCGTCTCCCATGAGGACTCCCCAAATAAAGAGCAGGAAGCTTTCCCTTAATCTAAGGGCCCCCCTCTCACCAACACACACACACACACACACACACACACACACACACACGGATAAAGGTTGAAGCTCTTTGTCACGGCCGAGGAATCAAACACATGAGGGGGGGGAGGATGTAGGAGGAAAAGAAGGGAGGGGGGGGGACTGTTGTCTGTATACTGGATGAGAATATACTAATCTACCTTGAGGCCCTGCTCAAGACCAAACCATCAGAGCTGCTAGCTTGATCGTGGCCCAACTGATCTGAAGGAGTCTGGTGCTGAATAAGCAGATGGCAGCAGCTTCACCTAGCAGCTGAACGGACACAAGAGAGGCTTCTGCCATGTCGGCTGCAACTGTGCAATTTTTAACCGATCTAATAGTGAAGCAATCTTAAAAGTCCAATTATCCCAGAATGACAAATGTGCGTGATGACGTCAGAGACTTAAAACATCTTCACTCATTCATTCATTCAATCAAACAATCACCGGAAAGAAATTTGAGAAAACGTTTCTCAACAGAACAGCAAGTTCCGTTGGTTCCACTGAATTTGCTTCTCTGGGACAACGCGTACATTATCACATCACTCCATCGTTGAGGGAAATTCAACACAATGGCTTGGAAGAGGGAAAGACAGAGAAACGAAAAGAAAGGGAGGGAGCAATCAGGGGAGAGAAGGCGACAGATGCTACCTGTCTGTCTCATAGGTACCCTGATTACTAGAAGATGAGGAGAAGAGGGGAGGAGGCTGTGTGCCAGTTCATCAGAGCTAGCAGAACAGAACAAAAATCAGCTTAGGCTGTCACTTACAGTGTTTGTGTATATATAGTGAGAGAGAGAGAGAGAGAGAGAGAGAGAGAGAGAGAGAGAGAGAGAGAGAGAGAGAGAGAGAGAGAGAGAGAGAGAGCGCTTGTACATGTGTGTGAATGATTTGAATGTGTCCCTTCTACCAGTGAGAACAGAACAGAAGTGTAGGTGTGGCTAATGAACCATGAACACCCTGCCCCCCTGGGGTGACATGCAGACACAGGAAGGGAAAATAAGTAGACTACGATCAGCATCCTTCTCTCAGGACAAGGTCCAGGGTGGATTAAGTCTGATAACCTAGGGACAAGAATTAGAATGTCAAGACACACAGCCAGTCTTCAATGTGACTGTCTCTCCTGACAACCACCCTCAACTGTACCCATTAACCAGTTTCCTACAGCGTGTGTGTGATCTATAAACTGTTCTCCCCTCTGCCCAACAACATCAAAGCCTCGGACTGGCCTACCGTGCCCCTATCCCGACACTTAAACAGGCATTCCAAGCCAGCCCGCCTATTGTACCATGCCGATGACCGGGCCTATTTAACACACACACACACACACACACACACACACACACACACACACACACACACACACACACAAAAGCAAAAAGACAGACCTTGCCCCCCCAAATGGAGGATATGTTTGATACTGAGGCGACAGGCCGGATTAGCAACACTATACATGACAATGGTGAGGGTGGGCGGGAGTGTGCAGGCTGTGTGTGTGTTGGTGTGTGTGTGTGCACACAAAAAATGCTTCCTTTGTGACATCACCCCTGCCCTACAGCCTTGCCCTCTGCGAGGTTAAACACACCAAAAGGTTGGCTAAGTCAGACGCACACAAACCCGGTGCTTTTCTACGCTCTTTTGTGTGACAGAAAAGTCTGGCCGAGGGTGTAAAACACAATAGCAAAGAGCAGGAGAACAAGTGAGATGAACAAGAACAGAGAGAGGAGGGGTGAAAATGCATGGGTGTGGGCCATGGAGCACATTACAACACAACAAAAGAGAAGCCACTTGAATATCAAGCCCACCGGACAGGTAGAGGAAGGTGAGTGTCTGTGGGAATAATGATGAAGGACAATAATAGAGTCAATGAAATTACGTAATGAAGATTAATTGATAAACAGGACTATTATAGATTAAAGCTGCAGATTTCATTTGGCTACATTTCATGCTCTTTCTTTCTCCACTGATCTCTCTGTTAGAGGGTGGGAGAGAGTAAAAAGTTAAATCATTCTCAAGTTGTGGCAAAGATTTGCTTAAATTACAAGACAAACTTAAAGATACTGACAGGAACTGACTATGAGCAGTATGATTCTACAAAAACATTTACTACAAAAGTTATTAAAGTTTTGTTTAAATTTAACAGAGATTTCTGTCTGTGCCATTTTATCTGTGGTCATCTAACTGGCTTGAAGTGGGCAAGTAAAACATATGAATTGGAATATGATGTCAATCAAACCACACTATCACAGTCTTGAGGTAGCAGATAAAATGAGTTTATGTGACTCTTTGTAAATAAGATCTAAAGATAGAAAATAAAATTAAAAAAAAAAATCCAAGCTATACCCAGGGCGAACCAGATTGGTTGGGTAGAAGAACTCTGCCCTCTCCTTTCTGGCCAAGCTGTTGCATGGTGCTGGAAGTCTACCTTGATTACAGTTCAAGATGCTTGTCTGAACATAACCTTGCATAATAGACTGACACGTATATCATAGATGATCTGAAAAGATCTTTTGTGATCAATGATTTTGCCACTGTAGCTTGGTGAAAAAGCAAAATGCGAGCAGATGCCTTCACCCTGGTCCCTGTTGAATTGGCCTCGTTTTCGGCCATCACATATTTCATCTCAACCCATCTCTGATTATCCATTCCCCCTTGACAAGTTAAGTATTCACCCCCTGCCAGCCCGTGCTATCTCCTCCCTTCCTCATCGCCCCCTTCCACACCATGTTGGCAGCCAGGTCAGGGCAGGTGGCCAAACCTGTCAGTCAAAGCACCGTCGCCACGCGGCAATACCACAGACACCAATTACCACACAGCAGGGGCGCGGCCTGGCAACCGCATGGCAACCACATGGTCCAATCAGGGTACACAACAACAGGGACCAGAGAAGGCCAAAAAAAAGTAAGTGTGTGTGTGTGTGTGTGTGTGTGTGCCCGCGCATGCAAATACAGCGGAACCATGTTCAAGTTATCTAAAACCGAGCCAATGCATGTCTGTGCGTTTCACAGGTACTCATTGTCTCTTTTTAATATCCGTTAGCTTTGTATTTAGTGGAGATTCTCAAATGCAAAATGTATCTCCATCTAACTGTTGATAATCACAGTGGTTCTTATTAAAACACACTGTCCGGACTCATGACCAGTTCTGCAAGTCTCACCAATCATGCATCTAGATTTTAAAAAGAGACTGAAATATGACAATTTAACTGCCCTAAACATGCTTGGATGGTTTGTGCCTATGACACATTACAGGACAACAAAACACGGTCTCACTTTCAATTACATTTCATTCAACATGTACAGTATGTTCTCTACTTAAGCGCTTCTCCAGCAAACTTGGAGTAGATACAGTGACTCAGACTTTAGGTTGATGATGACCTAAAATTATATTATTTTTGTCCTCATAATTAACAAGGTTTGTAATGTAAATATGCTCAACTATTAAAGGTGGAATATGTTTTTTTTCTAATGAAAGAGTACATATCTTATCTTTGTGATTTTAAAATTATTAAAGGAAGCACACCAAGATGAACTAATTATGGTTATTTATTGAATATTTCGAACTATTGAAATGAAAGCACACATTGCTTGAAATGAAACTTCTGGTGAAAAAGTTTCCTTTAAAAACAGTTTAAAAGCAGTTTAATTTTTAAATATTGCCATGTCAAAAGTAGAAAATAATCAGCATATCTTGCAAACAAAATACATTTTTAAATATTGCCATGTCACAAGGAAAGAACAAGACTTTCACCCAGGAAATGGATGTTCATGTCCCAGGAGTACTAATTAAGGAGACCAGTGATTTAATCCAAACCACAATCTTTTTTCTAATCCTAACTAGTCGTTTTGATGTTTAAAATGAACTGCAGTCTTATTTTGTTGGCCAAGCCTAACTGCAACAGCCGCTGTCACGACCGCCACATGGTGACCGGTAACCTTTTGATGGCTAAACTTACTACTTCGGTGTTGTCTTTGCTGAAGCCAAAATGTGTACAAATGATGGACAATGTTTTCTTTTGTAAAAGTTACTCTTGTTGCTCAGTTGACTCTGTGTTTGAGCTCTCCTCCATGTTGCTTCCATGCTGCAGACTGGACAGGACAAAGTCACGTGACTACACAAGCGGTAGTATGTTTTTAAGGGGAAAGTACATGAACACACAGTGGGAAAGGTGTCACCGTCGAGTGCAGATGTGAGATGCACATGCTCAGATTTAAACGGTTTATGACATAACGTGGCATACTGAAATTCGTGAAATCCATGAAATAATAAACTTTCCTCATTACAAACAATAACAGAAGATGGAAATCATTTCAAAAATATTTTAGTTACCAATGATTGTTTGATTGCTAAAATAAGCCATTATAACCCTATATAAAGGCCCAGTCAGGCAAAAGAAAGAAAATACTGCCAGAAATGTAAAAAAAATAGGCATACTTTTATAATTTTGGTGAATACTGCCCAGCACTAGTACACTCTTCTTAGATATTATCTGGATCCACAAAAATAATATATTCTCAAAATTCCTTTCTTGAATTAATATAATCCAAGATGACAAATACAGTACAATTTAAAGTAGAACGATTAGCTTGTCTAGGCTTGTAAATGGTTCTTTGTCTTGTGGGATATTAAAGTGAATATCTTTGGAGTTGGGAGTGTTGGTTGAACAAAACAAGCAATTTGATAACATAACCGTGGGTGTTAGGAAATTCTAATTTTCTGATATTTTATAGGCCAAACAATAATGAGAAGAATCGATTGTAACCATTTAAAGTTCAACCCTTTCAACTGTGAATTAAGAGTTGTCACCCACATGACAAAAAAGATTTTACTGCATCAGTGGCAACATGTGTTTCATTCAATATGTCCACTGGTAGGGAAGGTCAGTCTAACACAGTACAGTGGCAGCGTAATAGTCAACAAGTGATTGTATTTTTAGGTTAAAGTCACACTAGGGTAAACAAGCACATAAAATAATGCTGATAAAACTGACCAAATTATTCAGGGTGCCCTTTTGTCTTCTCTGGGGAAACACACTAATACACCAGCACAGAGGGCTGTAAGGGGCAAATATATTTTAATAAAACCAGTGAGTTGCAACCTCAATTTCATTTTGATGAATTTCCTCCTGCGGGAGTGAGCCAGGCAGTAGGCGGGAGAGCGGAAGAACGGGAGAGGGAAGTGGGGTGATGGGGGCTGGGAGGCAGATAGAATTTTTATGATAGTTATTTTTGTTATTATACAGCGAGAGAGAGGGGGGGGAGAGAGAGAGAGAGAGAGAAGATAAACGGAGTTGGTTAATCTGCAAAGCGCTCCATTATCGGGCAGGTTGGGCACGTCGAGGGGGTTATTTTTCCGAGGGATCTTTGGCCCCAGTAATTAAGCTCCATTCACGAGGCCCTGTTCCCCAAATTAAAAATTTGTCATTAAGTGGAATTTACCATAATGCCTTTTTATCTGCCGGCGCTTCAGCATGCGTGCATGGATGTGTGTGTGGAGGATAGAGGTAAAAGCGGGGCTAAGGGAGGGGGGAAACCAATAAGGGGTTACACTGTGGTCACATAGAGAGAGAGAGAGAGAGAGAGAGAGAGAGAGAGAGAGAGAGAGAGAGAGAGAGAGAGAGAGAGAGAGAGAGAGAGAGAGAGAGAGAGAGAGAGAGAGAGAGAGAGAGAGAGAGAGAGAAAATTGAAAAACTGAAATAATCCTGGACAGCCGCACACGTCTGCAGGAGCACATGCACACACAATTCAAATCCACAGCCTTTGGGGTAATTAAATAATGGTGCTTTAAAGTTTTAATTTAGATTTGGTTTTTTCCTTCCTCATCCTACTGTATGCAGCAGACACACGGACACACAGACACACAGACACACACACAGTTAGACTTCATCCAGCGAGATAGCCCTTGATGAGCAGGGTACATAGGAGAGAGTAAATGATTGAAGAGCAGAATCTCTGTCTCTATAGGCTTTATAAAACAATACAATTATTAGTCTTTAATTAGAGCAGCTCCTCTGTGGGACAGGGGACAGACAAAGACAGACAAACAATAAAGGATTAGAAGAGGAGCTCCTAATATGGCTCTTTTATCAGTACATTCAAATACAGTTTATAAATGCATCCAGCAGTCCCTTCACTTGGCGAAGTTGGTAGTAGATTTGGGACAACAACACAATGTTATTTAGAGCTGCAACTAAACATTATTTCTTATTACTTCATCTATAGATTAAACTCCACCACCACCAAACACCATCAAACGCAACATCCCCAGTCTGAGTTTGGCATGGGACTTTTTTTGCATGTCATTCCCAATCTATCTCCCCTCATTTCCTCTCGACTCTCTGAAAAAGGGATAAAAATGCCTAAAATTAAAGAAAAAATTATAATTACAAATTCCTCTCTTAAACTACCAGGAATGAAAGTATGTCTTTGAATCAATTATTTTATCAAACAAATCAGTAAAAAAAAAAAAGTATGGGTATAAAAAACCTTTACTTTAAAAATTACTTAAAAAATAAATAGGTCATCAATATTGTCATTTGGCATATACATTAATAAATTAAGCATTATTAATGTTGAGGAGAAAGATGAACAATAGACCTGACAATATAGAACAAAAGGTCATACATTAAGACAGTTGCAGAAAACTGTATTTTCAATTTTCTATTGCAAGCAATAAGTGGGGTGTGTGAAAATGTTACAAAGCTAAAATACAGAAAAAAGGCTAATCAGATGTTAATGGATGTCTAAATACCAAAACCCACTAGATTGAGGATGCAGTAAGTAATATCTCTGAAGGTCAAGGTTTAGAGTCATATAGCTTTTATTTTCAGTTCTCTAAATGACTAACAATAAAAATGTATGATATAATGGGAGTAAAGAGAAACCAGCAGCCATACCCTTCACACTGTCTTGGTTTGCTTTCTGTCTCGGTTTGAATTGAAAAACATCTGACTTTGACCACTATGCATCTCCCACTGACTCAAGGAAAACACAAAATTCTCCCCATCTCTCTGAATACCATTGGAGAGTGAAGGTGGGGGAAATAAGACCCTAAATGAAAGGAGGGGGGTCTTTGGTGCTGGAGTAAGAAGAGGAAGAGCAGAGGAGGTGGAGGGTGAAAGGAAGTGGGGGGAGGAGAGGAGGGTGGACAGATGGCAGAGGTTATGCCTGGCTGAAAAGGGCAAGGCGGGAGGAGGCTGTTCCGGGCGTTCAGGGTGTGTGCGTGTTTGTGCGTGTTTGTGTCATTGGAGGAAACGCCACACTTTACACCTCCATTTCCCCTCTAGGTCCTCCTTCTCCCCCTTTTTTATCCCCCTCATTTCATTCCCTGAATTTCATGATTTCTTTTTTTATAGATGTCAAAGGTGCATCAAATCCATTTATATAAATGGATGACAGACTTTTCCTTTGATATCAAATCCAGTTCTTGGCTTAGTTAATTCCATATTGGCTGGAGATTCTATTCAGCGATGAACTAAATAATTAGGGCCGGCATCTGATTGACATATAAAACCTGGTTAAGGTAAACAGATAGAGCCAAACATGCTGTCAAAATCTGTAAGTGTGTTTGTCTCCAAAAATACAGCACATGGAGGAGTAGCAGAATGGCAGGGGGGAGAGTAGAGAGAGATAGGGGTCTTATTTACTGTCGTTTAATTTGCTTCCCTCTGCTCCATCCATCCTTTAGTTTTTCTGACAGGTAATAAAAAATGGAGCTTTCCTGACAAGCCCATTTGAATTTGGATTGAATAACATAACTGTAGGGTTTCCCACATAACGCTCTGTCCAAGCGTGCAACGCTGCACATACACTGGCAGCCCCTCTGCTTGCCAGAGTGCGAGTGGTGTGTGTGTGCGTGTGTGTGTGTGTGCACGTGCATCTATGGTGCTTATCACTGCAGACATGCACATACACAGACAAACACTCAGGTTCTTACGGCACGGTAGTTAATGCAGCAACAACAATAATGAATTCCTGCAGCTAGCCATCATGCCACTACTATGACAATCTCCAGATCTTTGCCCAACCTTTCTTTCTCTTTACCTCCTCTTCTTCCCCTTTATTTCTTTTTCCTGCTTCTGCCCAAGATCCCTTCATCCCACCTCCTCTTCTTGTCTTACCTCATCCACCACTCCCCCTCCCTCCTGCTGCTCTCGGTAGCTGTTGAAATCCCATTCCCCGTGGGGCAAGCTAAATTGAATTGCCGTGTTTATATTAACAACAGGGCCGTTGCTTTAATATACCTTAGAGTTTATGCCTAATGCCTCCCTGCTAATACCGCTGGAGCTCACCGCCCTCACTCAACACACGCCGCTTTTATGGACGTCATAAAAGAGACAGAACAGCGAGGGAGGAGGATGGAGAGATACTCTGGGAGTATACTTGTGTTTGTAAGCAAGAGGGAGAAAGAGAGGCCTGTTAAAACATAAGTTATCTGTTTACACACACACACACACACACACACACACACACACACACACACACACACACGTGAATGAAAAGAAAAGAGGGTAGACAGAAAGGGAGGCAGATTTTTTAGATTAGTGATTAATGCTGAATAAATATCCGGAGATTTGGTTGAGAGAGTTGGTCATGCTCATCGACTTGCAAACATCCTCCATTTTCTCTGTCTCCCCACTTCTTTCTCTCCCCTGTCCTCTTTCACTTCTTTCTGGCCCTATGTCAGCCTACAAAAGACCTAAAGTACAAAAGGAGGGAACCAGGCCTGAGACACTCAACCCAATTACTATTGATCAGTCTGCAGTCTTCACTCAGAGGAGAAAAATGCACTCACCTGCATGCACGCACGCACGCACAGCCATACAAGCACACAGCATAAATCTGTCTAGATTTTATACTAGATCCAATACTAGATACTAGTCCTGTAATGTCAGACAATTTTTTGTTTGCAGCTGATTTGTAACACTGACCACTCATGAAACTCTTTTCCAGGCTTTATTACTTTTATTGTTTCCGTTCTATGGCCCAAAGATCTAAGATCAAAGATCAAAAGTCTGGTTTGTAGTTTAGTTTTCATTCTTTGTGGGGTAAAAGCACAGTAACTCCAAACTGGTAAAGTGTTGATAAGTCTACAATATACTGTTATATCAATTTAGGTTTGTTCTGGCCATCTCATTGCTACTGAGTGACAAAACAGTTTAGCACAAAGAATTTAAACAAACATATGTGTAAGTAAGCTGTAAAAACAAGAAGGCAAAAGTGAAGAATGAAGAAACATATCTCTAGGTGGTATATTGGTGGTAACTGGGCACTAAACAAAAATTATTTCTGAAATGAATTGCATATATAAAAACCCTTCAATGCCAATACAGTTTTGATATTTGTGTATATTGGTACTGTAAAATTCTGTTAACAATGAACCCGACACTACATTTGCTAGTTTATAAATCACTACATGGTTTAGGGCCAAAATACATTTCTGATCTGCTACTACACTATGACCCCCCCAGACCTCTCAGGTCGTCTGGGACAGGTCTGCATTCTGTCCCCAGAGTCAGAACTAAACAGGGGGCAGCAGCGTTCAGTTTCTATGCTCCTCATATCTGGAATAAACTCCCAGAAATCTGCAGATCCACTGCTACTCTCATTTCTTTTAAATCAAGACTGAAGACCTTTCTTTTTGATGTTGCCTTGCTTTAAATGGTTGTTTATTTCTTTAATGTTTAATTTGTTATACTGCACTGTAACTTTTATTCTTGTGTTTTATCTGTTTTTGTGTAAAGCACTTTGAATTGCCCTGGTGCTGAAATGTGCTATACAAATAAAGCTGCTTTGCCTTACATTTCACAAAAAATCCTCTACCAACAAGAGAACTTTTTTTCCATGTACCAAAATTCTTTTTTTCCACCATATTTGGGATATTTACCTTCTTGTACAGTAGGTTTAGGATTTTCTATTAAACAAATCATATTTTAGAACAAATTCATTCATCAAAACCTGAATCCTCAAAGCTAGTCCAAGTTCAGACAGAACATTTAATCTGCTAAAAGGTAAGAAAACTGAACAAAAATCAAAGTACTTCTAGCATTATTTGTGTTCCTGACAAAGTGACTCAATACTCACCAAAAAAACCCTGATCAAACCTGCATTTAAGGTAGGATTATTTCAACCAGTTGGAATAAAATGAAATTATAAATTTGCTTCTTACACTAAGTAACCAATCTTTTACATTCATTTCACTAACTTTGTCAAAAGTCAATTAAATTCTGGTTGAAATTGTTAACAAATATTGTTCAAAGTAATGGAAGATGTTTGAAAAACAAATGTATAATGTATAAGAGGAGACCAGGGAAAAAAAGCTAAATCTAAATGTATGTAAGACTTCATAAAACCCAAATGCTTTTCTATTTGAGGATCCCAAAACCTTTCAAAGTTTGTAAAGCCCTGCTCGTAGGTATACACACATACTTTCACTGACACACAAAACAAGGCTCACATTAGTGGTGTGACGAACTCTGCTTGTTGTCTGGAAGCCTGTGCCGAAATATCAATGACTAAACTCCCAGACGAGTTGGTAACTATCTCATTCGCTCTGATTTTATCCACAATAATTAATTTTCTCTCCCTACGCCGACATTGGTTTTATCGGTTGCTCGCCCCCAGAATCTCAGCATTCCATTTAAGCATAATCCCCCGGATAAAGGGGTGGCCAGGGTGTGCTAATGCAGAGGCATGTGTGCACGCAGTAACACGTGCATGAGCAAAAACTTAAACTTCATTCAGAGACACATAATGTTATAAACCAGGTACATAGGAGGTGCAAGGACAAAAGTCATACTAATGCTGGGCCGTTTTTCCAACAAAGGAAATTTACCCCACTGGTAATAAATGATCACAGTTAGACAAGGAATGCAGAAATGAGAACACAGCATTTACTGTCAGGTGTGCAACCTCTCAAACAGATCCCATATACAAGTTGAATTAGCACAGGAAAGCTTATAGCATGAATTCTGACCCTGCAAGCCCAGCATAGCAACAGCCACGTAACCAGGGCTTGGTCTTGTTGTATGGAAGGATGGATGGATGGGATGGAGGGGGGGGGTGGAATTGAAGGGTTAGGGGAAGAAAGGTGTGCGGGTATGGATGCGCATGGATGTCAAATTTACGAGACACCCTTCGCCTGTGCTTGCTTTAAAAATATTTTAGAGATAATGCCGATAAATGAACTCCTACTGACGACCGCACTGATAACAGCAGTGTATTCTTTTCTGAAATATTCAATTGTGTCAGACACAAGCTACATCTTAGCTCAGCATGATTAAAAATCAGCATCCAACAAGCATGACAGTATACTGCCAGTCAAAATCTCCTGAACATATTATATTTTAGCATTTTCAGCACCCAACCCAAAAAGTGCAGTTAAAGAATAGATTGAAAATTATAAACTGGCCTTAATCCTATTTTTTTATTATTAATTACATTTTTTACAGTTCTTTTGTCCATCAGAGAAGAAATACTTGCATTTCATCTGTTAAGAGTTAGCATTCTCCTGTCATGACGATTGCTTAAGTCTCTAGTGTGTTCCAGCAAACACATACAGTAAATACTGGTATTTAAGGGCCTATTACCTGGCAAGCATTTGGATCCTAATGGGGCTCCTAATTAGTGTTTTATTGAGGCCAGGTGTGATGGAAAGGTCAAACAGTTAAGTGTACACATGTAAACAGAGCATATACCAATCAATTATCAATATGAACACCACATAGCAGTGGGTAAAATCAGAATACAAATACAAAAAAACAAAGGACGGAAATCAAAGATAGAACAGGGAAGATGAAGGGAAAGTGAGGGAGAGAAGTAGAAAGAGATTGAGGGCTGGATTGACTTAAATTTGGGGAGTGCCAGCTAGGCCAGACCAGGCCCAGCTGGTCTCTGTCTGACGAGTGCCTTAATTAAGAGACATGGGTAGAAGCCTTGGAATGGCCACATACACACTTCCAGAAGCCTCTGGAGAGAAAGCTGCTAAACAGGCACACTTGTGTGTCTATGTGGTACACTGCCAAGAATTTCACACATATACATGAACACACACACAAGGTCATCCTCTGGGACCTTGTGAAAAACATTTCCCCGGCTATTATTAGGCAACCCTTTGCATACCGGAGCAAGTGTACTAACCCTAAATGTGTGCATTGGGTGTTTTGGGTTCTCCCTCTTATCCTGTTGACTGTTTAACTGAACTTATGATTCCATAACAGCTCTGCTAGTGGTAATACCTACGGAAGAAGAGGGGAGAGGAAAAGGGAGGAGAATAATGAGGAAAAGGATGATTTTGGGGATTCGTGACTGCCTTTCTCCCCCCCTCACCCGCCCCTCTCACCCCTATTCCTCCTGTTCCTCATCCTAAAAAACCTATTAATATTAATACATATCCCTCCAAACTCTTCCCCTCCTCCAATCCCAAAAAAATATCACCACCCTAGGCTACCAGTTAATAAAGCCCTCTCGACGACCCCTCCCAGCCCAAAAAACAAGACAATGAGGAGAAAGTTCTCCGGCCAAACAAAAGAACAGAAATTAATACAGTCCCACAGGATGTCCCTCTGTCACCCCCCACAATAATTTGATTTCCTATTAAGTGATTGCTTAATTATAATGATTATTGGTAATTGTAATTGACATTTTTTTCTCTGCTAGTTTTAGTCCCTTCCCTCCAGTCATTCTCTTCAGATATTCTTACAAAAAGGACAAGACGGGGGGTGAAAATGCACAACGGAGTGGAAAAGACAGGGAAAAGGTCATACAATGCAGGATTAAGGTGTTGAGGCTTAGAAGTTTTATTTAATCATACATGAGTGTGTTTCCAAGTGTGTGCGTGTATTTGTCTAGATGTCTTATCCTGTAGCTTCAGGGCACAATGTCTGCTGGAGGTCTCCTTAGAAAAGAAATTCTTGCTCTCAATGGGATATCCTGGTTAAATAAAGGTTAAAGAAGAAGACAGGGATTCCCTATGCTACCCCCCCACGCTCCACACAACTACAGTAGGGACCCTCTGGTCTCCAGTTTATTACCCTTTCCTTCAGGCTACAGCTACTGAAAATGGGAGGTTGTATGTTTTTGCTATAAAAAAAAATAACAGAAATCCAAAAACCACAGTTCAACAGATCCACACAAAAACCGTATAGTGTTGAAATCTATTTCATTTTATGTCACATTCTTTCTCTATTCGGAACTAAAGATGGTGAAACTTCGTTCCAGTGGGCCAGGGCACGGTTATTGGGCTCACCTCAGGCGTGGTGAGGCTGACACTGGCTCTTACACATACACACACACACTTTTGTCTTTAGATGCACACACCTTCACACTTCAACACACACAGCATCAAACCTCGCATCACACCTTCACTTTCACTCTAAAATGTTTCTCTCATTTCCATGAATATTATTATCATCGTTATAATTGATAATAAGTATCTTTAATAAGAGTCTAAGCCATTACATGTTTTTTATAAGACACTCAGCCGGCAGAGCTTGTGTGTGTGTGTGTGTGTGTGTGTGTGTGTGTGTGTGTGTGTGTGTGTGTGTGTGTGTGTGTGTGTGAGGGTAGCTGAAATGTTTTCTTCTAGATACAAATGAGCACCTGCACCCGCAACCGCAGATGCCTGGGTGTTTTTAGTCAAAGTTTCCAAGAGAAAAATAGAGAAATTTTCATAGATTATTTTGACAAAGACTACTTTCAGAAAGGATGGCTTGTCTCTTCCAGATGCAGATACATGTGATATAAATAAACTCTACATACCAGCATAAAAGAAAGTCTGCAGTAACTAATAGCAGGGATAATAATTTAATAGTAATTCATACAAAGGCAAGTAGCGGTAGAAAAAGGTTACAATAAACAAGTCATACATTAAACATTAAGTTAAATGTCTGTAATGCAAATTACACAAATTCATTTCAGAATCATAAACTGTGACTACTGAAATGACATCAACTTAAAGCTTTAAACAAAAAAATTCAAATGTGGCCGACATTTCATAAATATAATACGGCTCACGAGATTAACAGCTGTTTTATTTATCTTAAAATACACAGCTTCAAAACCAGCACAGACAGACAGGCAGACAGACAGGCAGACAGACAGACAGGCAGACAGACAGACAGCGCTGGATGTCAGTGTGTGCAGCCAAAGATCCAGCTATACTCTGTTAGAGCCACTCTCTTAGATCTTAGCTTGGAGACAAACCGGCCCTGACCAACAGAACACCGTGGCCGATCCTTTTTTAGGGCCTGTCTCATTCACTTTAGCTTACCCACATATTTATCTCTCTCTCTCTCTCCCCGTCTGATGCTGAGCCCTGCTGTCTGTCAGTACGTCCGTCCACACAGATTTCTTTGGATGTAAACTGAAGTGCTGCTTTACATTCTTTCTGATTCAATCTAGATTTCTACTTGTTGTTCTTATCTTGTGTAAACAATCAATTTACCTAAATTTTATAGGAAAACTGTGGGAAAAGTAGAGGGCTTGGTTCTAAGGTAAAAGAGGGATTGAACAATTGACATAATTTAATTGATAGTGGATCTGTTCAGCAATGACACAAGAAAGGGACAATGTAAAGTCAAATGGAACAGAAGTAAAGGCAATTCATTGAAACTTCCTTCACGGTTGTGCATACTTTTAGTGAAATAGTTGGGTGAAGGTTAGTTCAAGGGAACCGTTTAAGGGCCATCTTGTACTAAACACTGTATACACACATCATAGTGAAAAACAAATAAAGCTGTTGCATCATACTCTCTGATGAGTATGTCCAAAAAAGTTAAATACGCAACCATACATCTTTTCAATGTGAAAACAATAACATCGAGGCCAAAATGTAGAATTTATTTTGACATAAGAAGTCAAGCCTCGAGACCACTCAAATGGCATGATAATGGACAGTACTGCTGACTAAGGGGATTTTTCATATTAAAATGAAACTGCCGTTTAATTTACCAGATTACAGTTGTCAATATATTTCAGTGGCCACTGGCATCAAATGATTGTTCAATCAAAAGCTATTTTAAAAATTAAAGCAGAAGGCTTTCAGCTGAAATTCTACGATTTATTTTGCATGCGCTATTATTAGGCCTACACAGTAGTCACATCTAATTTGCATATCCTCTGTAAAAACTGGATAATACAAGTCAAACTATGGCACAGCGATTTCATAGTGTGAATGTGTGTGTTTGTGTGTGCCTGTTCAAACACACTGTGCGGTAGTGTGGGTGTGGCGTTACACCTCGTGTGGCACTGGGCAGCCAAGATAAGAGCTGATCCTATCCATGCCTCCCTTCTGCAGCGCCTGCCCGCCCACCCACACACCCACTACACACTCACCTACCCCACACACACACCTAGTGTGGTACCCAACATGCAATTGTAATCTAATTTTACAATCCTGATGCCCACAGCCACAACACACACAGAGAAGCTAACTAAATCCATATTTCCCTCTGTTCGTACATTACACTGGCATGTGAGTTTAGATGCCACACACTTTAAAATATAGAAAGGCCAACAGAGGTCTCAGAGTGCAAAAATGTGCGAGAAAAAAAGCTTCAGGCCCAAAACAGCATCACTTATTCATACACATATGAAGGTACAGAGTGAAAACATTCATACTACTGCTTTTAGCACACAAATTTGAGATGATGAAGACATTTTTGTTATGCCTAGGCAATCTGAACAGTATAATAAAACAGTAAAGAACAACGCAGCAGAGCAAAAACTATGCTGGAGAAGAGAAGAGAAAGCTTACCTTAATTTCTGTAAGACAGAGAGATTTAACCTTTGGGTGCAAATATACTCCTTTCTCTCTAATTCACCAAGACTTTCAGTGAAGCACACACACACACACACACACACACACACACACACAGATGTTATCGGCCACCCCGATAGCAACCCAGAACTGACTCTCTAAGCCTCAAACAAAGTTTGGTGTGCACTGACCAAGACCGAGGGGACAAAAAAGCTAAGGAGAGAACTGGGGGAGAAAAAAAAAGTGTGACCACTGAGGGAAGTTTAAGCATTTACCATTCAAGTTTAGCTTCAGCACACCACGCCTACACTCTGGATTCATTCCCGGGCATGTACACGCACACCTCTCCGGGTGGGAAAGGCACTGAGCTGGATTTTGGAAAGCCCTGCTTTTTACTCTCTTGTTCCATCTGGTTGCTGCTGCATGGCTGCCGGACAGGCAGACGGCCCTCGCTCATCCCCCTTTTCTCTACTATCTTTTCCTTATCCAGTGTCCCTACAGATCCACCCACCAACAGCTGCCCCTATACAGCCAGGTGACAGATAGCTACTTGGGCTGTGTGTGCATCGGTGTGTGTGTGTGTTATATAAAAAGCATATGTGATGGAGTGAAAAAAGATTAGATTGTAAGAGTATGTGAACAAGTGACACCATGTAGTAGAGAGACAGAAAGAGAGAAAAAAGGATAAGAAGATTCAATTTCTGTTGGGGGAAAGGGAGAGACTAAGTGTAGTGAATGTGATTTGAGGCTGATGCTGAGATGGGGTTTAGGCGTACAAATACTATTAGTCACTGCTGTGCAAACCTGTTACTCAAACACCCACACAAATGTGAAAAAACAAGCTAGGCTTAAGCAGTCAACACACAACATGGCATATAAAAACAGAAATCAATTTTTATATTTATCCGACAGCCATGGATAATGGATCTAACGGTTATGGTAGTCAGAAAAGGTCTACCTAAAATGGGCCTTCTCTCTGCATTTCTTTGTAAAATAAAGGGCATGTGAAGATAAGTCAGTGTTCTATCTCGACTACCATCAGAGGACAAGAGAAGGAATAATCAAAACCGCGCCTCCATAGAACATACTAATTGTATACAGTATATATATAAACTATTTTATAAATGAATGCTAAATTGTTTTTGTAAGTGCACATTACAAATTTAAAAATAGACTACTTTGTACCGAAGGGGAATTTATCACAAGCTGACAGATCAAACTGGGATTTTGGAATGCCACTAGGGCTGCAAACAATTATTTTCATAGAGTAATCTGATTATTTTCTCAATTAAGTCAATTTTCCGTTTTGTCTATATAATGATTGAAAAACGTAAAAAAAGAGGAAAAAAATGGAGAAAAGCACAAAATCCTCACATTTAAAAGGACCATCAACATCAATATTTATTTTTTTAGTATGTATTTGGTTTTGAGTAAAGTAAAAACCCAAGGTTGGGCCCTAAGTAAAAAGTTTAGTAGAGGTTCTTGCCACCCAGATCTTCATGTCCCTTATTATCAACTTAATCACCTTAAAAATAGCACCTGTTTTTTTGTTTAACAATTAACATTTTATTTAATAAAAATCTATTGATTTTGATAAAGTTGGCAGAGGTGTTTTATTTTTTTTAGGATAAGTGTCCCACTTTAGCCTTAAAGTGGAACTGTTATGATTTACTGTATTTCCTATCATAATGTCATGTTGGATTTTAATGTTAAAACATGGCCAAAATAATGTAAGTAAAACGTTTTCAACTGTTTGAGCGTTTCAACTGTTTTTTTCTACTCTCAGCAGAGTAATATGCAACTCCAAGTCGTTCTTCTATGATTGGTCATCTGCTCCAGGTAGGCAGGACTGGAGTGTTTTTTTTTCCAAAACAATGTTATGTAGTTGCATGCCAACAGCAGTAAAAGATGTAATCTTGGCTGCCTATGTTGTTAAATTCTCCCCAATTCCGAGTCACATTACTCCTGAAACATTTCCGGTTATGTAGTATTTGGTTGAGAAGGCTTTATCTTATTTAGGACCGTAGAAAGTGCTGCTATACTCCATTAGTGTGTCACTGCTAACAGTAGCCTTTATTGGTGATTTTTCATGGCAGAAGGTCCACAGAGCTACAGTGAGGAAAATAAGTATTTGAACACCCTGCTATTTTGCAAGTTGTCCCACTTAGAAATCATGGAGGGGTCTGAAATTGTCATCGTAGGTGCATGTCCACTGTGAGAGACATAATCTAAAAAAAAAAAAAAAAATACATCCAGAAATCACAATGTATGATTTTTTAAACTATTTATTTGAATGATACAGCTGCAAATAAGTATTTGAACACCTGAGAAAATCAATATTAATATTTGGTACAGTAGCCAGTTTGCAATTACACAGGTCAAACGTTTCCTGTAGTTTTTCACCAGGTTTGCACACTGCAGAAGGGATTTTGGCCCACTCCTCCACACAGATCTTCTCTAGATCAGTCAGGTTTCTGGGCTGTCGCTGAGAAACACGGAGTTTGAGCTCCCTCCAAAGATTCTCTATTGGGTTTAGGTCTGGAGACTGGCTAGGCCACGCCAGAACCTTGATATGCTTCTTACAGAGCCACTCCTTGGTTCTCCTGGCTGTGTGCTTCGGGTCATTGTCATGTTGGAAGACCCAGCCTCGACCCATCTTCAATGCTCTAACTGAGGGAAGGAGGTTGTTCCCCAAAATCTCACAATACATGGCCCCAGTTATCCTCTCCTTAATACAGTGCAGTCACCCTGTCCCATGTGCAGAAAAACACCCCCAAAGCATGATGCTACCACCCCCATGCTTCACAGTAGGGATGGTGTTCTTGGGATGGTACTCATCATTCTTCTTCCTCCAAACACGGTTAGTGGAATTATGACCAAAAAGTTCTATTTTGGTCTCATCTGACCACATGACTTTCTCCCATGACTCCTCTGGATCATCCAAATGGTCATTGGCAAACTTAAGACGGGCCTTGACATGTGCTGGTTTAAGCAGGGGAACCTTCCGTGCCATGCATGATTTCAAACAATGACGTCTTAGTGTATTACCAACAGTAACCTTGGAAACGGTGGTCCCATCTCTTTTCAGGTCATTGACCAGCTCCTCCCGTGTAGTTCTGGGCTGATTTCTCATCTTTCTTAGGATCATTGAGACCCCACGAGGTGAGATCTTGCACGGAGCCCCAGTCCGAGGGAGATTGACAGTCATGTTTAGCTTCTTCCATTTTCTAATGATTGCTTCAACAGTGGACCTTTTTTCACCAAGCTGCTTGGCAATTTCTTCGTAGCCCTTTCCAGCCTTGTGGAGGTGTACAATTTTGTCTCTAGTGTCTTTGGACAGCTCTTTGGTCTTTACCATGTTAGTAGTTTGATTCTTACTAATTGTATAGGGTGGACAGGTGTCTTTATGCAGCTAACGACCTCAAACAGGTGCATCTAATTTAGAATAATAAATGGAGTGGAGGTGGACATTTTGAAGTCAGACTAACAGGTCTTTGAGGGTCAGAATTTTAGCTGATAGACAGGTGTTCAAATACTTATTTGCAGCTGTATCATACAAATAAATAGTTTAAAAAAATCATACATTCTGATTTCTGTTTATTTTTTTTTTAGATTATGTCTCTCACAGTGGACATACACCTAAGATGACAATTTCAGACCCCTCCATGATTTCTAAGTGGGAGAACTTGCAAAATAGCAGGGTGTTCAAATACTTATTTTCCTCACTGTATATACTCCGTTGCAGTCAGGCTCCAGAATGAATCAACACAGCGGAGATCTACCAAGACTCACGGACATGTGCTGGCCAATCAGAGCAGACTGTGCCTTTTTGTGTTATGGGCTTAAGAGGGTGAATACAGGTGCAGCAGCCATGGACAGTGGAAATGGGGAAATGGAAGTGCTTTTTGAACATTAAAGCATGTAAATGTTCGAGAAGAATCAAAAAATCAGGTATGAACCTAAAAATGCTATATAATAATAATAGGTCCACTTTAAAACACAACAGAAACTCTTGCTGGCAGATTTATTTTGTCAACAAATCAAAAAGAACAAAGTTTGCCTCTCAATGCTGACTTTCCCACCCTGTCTGTGACTCTTCGCCCAAGCATTGTTCCTACTGAAGATGTAAATCTAAAGAAGAAAAAAAAAACGGCTCACTAATTTCCAAAACAGCTGGGCACTAATTATTACATCACTCAAACAGAAGTAATGTAATGTAGAAAAGCAGAGTGTATTTGTTGGGGAATATTTTCAGCTGTGAATTAATACACATTTGCACTAGTGAGCGTAAACAGCTAGCCTGACGTCATCATACTCAGATTCTAGTCAGAATATGAGTCTGATACTGTTCCATTGGTCTGTGATTATGGGACATATTTCAGCCGAACCAGGAAAGAAAATACCTCTGCACTGAATTGGATAGAGCTACAACCAATCAGAGCAAGGGAGTATGTGACGTGTGTTGAATTTTTGCCGAATCCCGTAGGAAAGACGGCAAAAACATATTTACAATCGTCAAATGCCTTGATCGCGGTTGTCTGTTTCGATTTTAAAATTAATGCACTGTCAATATCTTCTTTAACAGATGCTATGGCAGAATCTACACATCTCAATTCTCCAGCGGCAGCCACCTTTGTTGTAAACAAATTCAACTCCACAACGGATCAAGTCCAGACTGATCTAAGTTTGGCTGGCATCCAGGCTAATTTACAGCAGCAGGAGTGACTAAAATAAACTAAACAGCCTATATTAATTTTTATGAATAGACATGTCACCCAGTGCGGCTCACTGATGTGTTTTTAATCATTTTCGGACAACAACAAAGCTCTATGGCACAGAGGAATGAGCTATATCGGGCAATACTTGTTTAATCTCGGCTACTTCTCTGCAAAACGGAGATCAGGGACAACACTTCGTCTTCCATGTGCTGGTCACGTATTACAGTTAATACTTTTTAGGTCCAGGCGATCTTTCAGCTAATCTCTATAACCATATCTGCATATGAACGCAGATAAATATATAAAAAAAAAACAATTAAAAAGTTAAATCGTAGCTGATGGGTTACGAGACTGAATTACGGCCAATGTGTTTCGCCTCTTTTGCTCTCCACATGGTGTTGTGTTTACAATACTACCAAAACACTTTCCATACAAAATTCTTGTCTGGTTGCCTAAAGAATCTTCATAGAATATAATACTTGTTATTAATTCACTGTTGGTTATTGTCTTTTCATGGGATCCATGATAATAGGAAAAACATATTTTGCCACTTTGCCAGGGTGAACACACACCACATACTCAATCCCTGCTCCTAAGTATTACTATGTAGAATCAAATTATTGCACAGCTCAAGACTATTGAGGCCCGTCCCTCAACATTTCTTTGCCTTCAATTCCTTTTTTGTGGCTAAAACCTTCCCCCAATCCACTTTAAGACCCCTTCCACACCACATCCATGACCCCCCATGTGCAGACATGAGGTCAAGCTCCAAAGATCAGAGAGAAGCCAGACGAGAGAGAGAGAGAGAGAGAGAGAGACCTAAAATGCTTCTTTCTGTCCAAAACCAGGCCAAACCAAAAGCCTTCCCAACAGCTCCAGACCCCCTCCTTTAGCCCAGTTGTGTGTAGAGGAGGCAGTGAGCATTCTTGCAGAAACATCAACCCACGAAAATTCAAATGAGGAAGAAACAGTGAGAGAGACACAGAGAGAGAGAGGGAGAGAGAAAGAGCACAATAGTGAGAAAATAGGATAAAAGAATGAGATTGGGGAGAGTTAGGTAGGAGGGAAATGGGGGCTGGAGAGGTTGCTGAGGCTGCAGGTTGAGATAATGTGTAGATCTGAAGAGATTTGCAGTTAACATTTTTATTCATTTTTTGATTACTCCCATCTCTCTCGACCTCTCCTCCCGCATTGCTGTCTCTCCATTTGTTTGTTTTTGGCATTAGCGTTATGACTGTTGGCATGCGCGTGTATGTACACATGCATGCTGATTAGAACTAGAATATTTTATACAAACAAATATTCACACTCACACAAGCCTTCGCGCACATATCAATAAATAATGCACACAAACATACTTAAAGATGCATCAGAGAAGCAAGCAACTGGGCAGACCGCGCCAGGAATGCTAAAAGCTTACAAATTCGTAAACATGCAGACAGAGATGCTACATATGTACATACAAACATGCACATACACAGGGTTCACAGTGTAGCCCACCACTGTGCCCGCTCCTTATCAATGTGCTGCAGGTAGGCTAAGTGCTCTGAATGAGCTGGACGGAACCAAATTACTTACTGCTTCCATTTTCCACACATGCAAATACACAAAAACATATTACAAAAGTCTGCACAATGCACAACAGACCCAGGTCAAACCCCACACCAACCCACCCACACCCACCTGTGTTGTTGTCAGACCCTCCCTCTAGGTTGAGTGAGATGGACTGGTCTCCATCTTGGTTCCCTCGACCCAGGATCATCCAGTTCTCCAGACCATCAGAATCGGAAGAATTTGACAAATCAGACTTTGATTCCGACTCTTCTGAATCTGAATCGGAGCTGCTGGAGTCCACAGTCACTGGCACACGGACACTCCTTTTCTCGGTTCCCTAGATGACCAAACAACAACCATACTGTAGATGTCCATATAAAGTAGCTTTACCACCCATCCCTTATGATGGGCAAGCAATATTAGCTGAAAACAAAAAACATCAGTAGTTAAGCTTTAGATCTATCCACATGTTGTGTACACGGTGCGTAACAGTAATACTTTATTTTTGTGGAAAGCTTTGTATTTCTGTGTGTTTTTATTGTTATATGGATCCCCCTGAGTCTGAAATAAAGTTTATCTGAAGAGTTTGGAGGTTGGTGTCTTCTTTTTAGCCTTTTCCAATAGAAAAAGCACAAGAGCAAAAGAGTAGGTTAACCTGTGCGTTTATCTGCTCTAAAACATGCTGCAACTGTTAGAATCTCTGGCTAACTAGCTTACTACAGAAGTGACCTTACCCAGCATTACTTCCATGGCCAAGAAGCACACCAGACTACATTAGTTTGTGGAATTAGACTTAATTTGAAAAGCCCCTTTCATGAGTAGCACATCCCCTATGTAGTATTTATGGATATGCAGAAGTTTACACTTAAGCAACCCCAGCAATGTTACCCGAGATAGCGTTATGTTTGCCAAACACTTTGGTTATGCCTCATCCTCCACCCACACTGCTCTTGCAATAAAGTTGTTCTTTATACTACAAGTGTTGCTGAAGTTGTGACTTATGTATTGCTTAAAACTAAAGCATACTGTTGACTTGAATACTGAAACTACAAAAAGTAGTCCAAGTAAGATAAGCAGCCAAACAGGGTTGTGTTAGGATGGAATAATCTTATTATTTCTTATCATATTTATAATACAAGGACTAACTGCCAGTCCAGTGGAATACAAGAACAATGTTGCTTCTTTCTTCCCTACATGAATCCTTAACTGGTGAGGATTCACTGTTTGCCTGGGAAGTGTGCCTTTAGTCGTTAGTCTTTTAGCACAATATCATGGATGTAGCCGTGAAGTACAGTACATATTTAAGACACCTGGATAAGACATTTTCAACCAGCCCATGTAGCTAATGTTAGCTTATTAGCTAGGTATGTCCGGTAAAATCAGACAGTGAAAGTTGTTAAGAACGGCAAAATCAACAGCTGGTGGCTGGAAATGAGGCTGCTTTTGTCTACCACTGTCTAAAATCAGGGATAGCTTTAAAAATGTTATTATATAAACTCCATATGTGCCGTAAATAGATGGAGGGCTTGACAAGAGTAACAACAGTAACTAAGGGGGGTGAGGCTTAGCGGACAATCATTATCTACACAAGCACAACTTATCACTCTTTGCTCTCTACCTGTTGGGCCGGGGTAGAAGTCTGCCGCTGGTTTAAGCCTCGACCCTTTAATGCACAGACTCCTTTATCCTCATCGGTAGTGTCATCATCAGAGATGGAGATGACATCAGGGCTGGAGTCAATCACAATGACCTCCTCAAAAAAAGATGACAACAAAGACTTCTGACCTTTAGGGTCACCTTTTCCTTTCCTCTGTTTATCAGGTTTCTCTCCCTTCTTTTTGTTCTTCAGGTGCTGCAGTAAGTCGCTCAAATTAGGTGACAAAGTCCTACTTCCTCCAGTCTGTTCCTGTTCTCTGTCAACATCTAAAGTCTTCTCAGGCACCTCAAGCTGCTGGCTGTTCTGGCCCTCTGCCTTCTCTCCTCCTCTATCCTCCTGCTCCTCTAACACCCCAGCATTAGAAGAGTAGTGGAGCTGGCTGTAGAGGTGGAACTCCAGCTCGCTGTTGACCTCTGACCCCTCAGAGTCCCCTTCATCCTCTTGATAGAGATCATCCTCCAACTCCTTCCGATCCTGGTACGTACAGTACATCACCCCAAAACAGACTCAATCCACACACACATGCACACACCTTAATAACACTCACACCTGGGGAGATGGTGAGCTCAGCGGCTGAAGCAGACTGCAGGCATAAAAACACACAAAACCAATATGAGTTATTACTGTTATCACAACTCCTCACAATTGAAAGCAATGTGCAATTAACAACTCATAATATTGTAATATTGTATAAAAATGACACTTAGCGGAAAAAACAACATTTTATGAATATTATTTAAATGTACTTGCAACTTAATATTATTGTCATGGCAACCTTTCATAAGCATAAAACATGCAAGGCTGCAATTAATTATTATTATTCATTGTCATTCAAATAGCAGTATTGTCTAATGTTATCAAATTTTTATTAGCCATATTTTTGTAATATTTACCATCGATCTGTCACATCTGGCTGATGCCCAATCCACCAATACCAATTCAGGATATCCAATTGGTATATTATTAAGTGGATTGTTTATTAATTATTTTCTCTCTAAACTATCCTCCTTAATGCAAATATGGTTATGTCAACTACAACCCAATCTACAGCACTGAGGACTAAGGAAAAACAGGCCGGTGTCAATAACAGTAAAGGCACAGACTTAGGTCTTGTTCTGAAATCCATTGGGGTTTATTAACAAAGCTGAACAAGAGAAGGGATCAGCTGTCTGCAATCAGATGTTGATTTACTATTTTACCAGATCGTTGCTAAAAAACAGTTTGGATGTAGTTTTATCACCTGTTAGGTGTCAACAACAAACAATTTAACAAAATATAATCTGAAATCTGGAATCTTTGAAAGATTATGTTATACACTGTGAAATGATCTTCTTACTACACTCTGTAAAACACACCGTGTAGCTAATTTTCCCACTCTCGGTCACACACACACACACACACACACACACACACACAAACAGGACAGAAAAGGGGCACCGGCCCATTGCTCTGTCCAGCCCTGCGTGTCTGTGCCATGATGGCTGGAGATGATTGGCTCCCGGACCGCACAAACCGCAGAAAGGACACGCTACACGGTCACAAGTCGGCAGCTGGGGATTACGGGACAGAAAGAAGAGTCTTACCCATCAGTGAGAGAGAGAGCGACGGTTTTGAAGTTTTAGCAGAGCACAGAGACCTGAAACCGACAAATGACTGACTATGTTGGTGGAATGTTAAGCCCCAGCCCAGTCATCTCTATGGGAATATATGGACCGTACTTGATTGGCATCATCAATCCCAGTAGGCAAAGCACAGGTCTAAATCATAAAATGAATGATGGTTGAATTCAGTTTAGCTGCCTCGGTTTCAGGGTCCTGGTATTGTTTATGTTGGCTCATTGTCACAGGTTACTGGTACACCTGTGCTTTTCCTACTAATGGTACAGTCACATTAGCCTTTCCTTCAATGCAATTACCCAGAACTAAGTAAAATACATAATGCCACAGTTCCAAATAGGGTAATAAAAATGATTTGATCAGAGTGTTCACAAACAATCTGTGACTGCATTGTCTCAGTCTGTAGTCTGATAATGTAATGTTGTAGTAATGAAGTTTGTCTTTTTGTGTGTGTAGGACGTTAAATACAATTTGGAGGTACTTAACTCAAGTATATCAATTATATGCTTCTTTTTACTTCAATTCCACTATATTTCAGAGGAAGCATTTGTACTTTTTAACTTTAATGCAGTTATTTCACAGCTACAGTTGTTTTGTAGATTAAGATTTTACATAGAAAACTTATGCTCATCTTATAAAAAATAGCCTAAGATGCATTGTAATAGATTATACTACTCAAAAGTAAATATAGCTAATCAAAAAGGAATTATTCCAGCACAACCAACTACAACATTAAAGTAGAGCTTGCATGTTAATGCATCAATGATGATACTGATCTAATATAATACAATATAACATAACAGGGGTCATATGCATGAGTACTTGTACTTTTGATACAGAAAATACATACTGTTGTCAGTACTTATAATTCAAGACTGTTATTTTAGTAAGGGTAACGGAAACAGATTGATGAATTCGGTGACTTTAAGGTGTTTTTTTGCCATGGTGTTTGGTTGTTCAGGGAAACACAAGTATAGCTAGAGTGGTAGGATGAGGTATTGAGCACAAAGCTCACAACTACCTAACACGCTACTATGACAAGCAAAAAAGCCGGAATATCAGTTTATTCCAGTAGCTATTCAGTTTCAGTAGCTGTGCACTCTAACTGGAGTTTTCCTTGTGGTAGCCCCGGTTTGCTAAATGCTAACGAGCTAGCAGGTGGACTGAGGCAGAAGTTAGCTCTGCAGGAAGCTACAGTTGTAACTAACGTTTAACTGGCCCCTACAACACATAGCGTTAGGTCACGAACCACTGTGGCTTATGTGGCTGCTTCTTGTTACTTCCACATGTCGACAGTTAACATGTGTCCCTCCTGTCTCTCCACGTGTCTATAAGCAGCAGAGCAGCCGGTCGGATGTAAACAAGGAAGCACTTCAGTCACAAACACGCATGAATTAAACATGTAGATGGAAATAAAGTCTCTCTACTCAACGCCATAGCTGTAAAGTTTTTTCATATGTAATGTCATTAAGTATGAGCTCACCTTTATCCAACAAAATGGAGAGGTTACAGTCGCAGGAGCTGCTCGCCTGCCTGCTTCCAGCCAGAGGGAGACAGACAAACAACTTCCGGGGTTGTCAGAGGAAAATTGGTTGGCCGACCGTAACGTTTCACTCCGTCCTGCTGTGATAGTCTGACTATGACCCGATTGTAGCAACAACAAAGCGTCACTAATAAATATAAAGATTAATTGTATATTGTTAGATTACAGTATAAATAGCTGGGCTGCAGTAAGTTTTGTATTTAAGTTTTGTATATGAGTTTCAAAGGATAACAAGCCATCATATGTCGCTAGCATTCCATTGACAGCCATTCATTTTTGTGTCACTTCTCAAACGTGTAAAGACTCTATTTGTCCATTGTTTATTTCTAAAGAAACACGAAAAAGTACACAATTTGTATCCCACGCAACAGCCTAAGGAAAACAAATATACACAATAACATAATTTATCCCTAGTGGGGAAACACCTGCTCAGGACCTATTCATCACTAATGGAGAGATGCCAGAATGAGCGGGCTGCCCTGAGCAGCATGGTGCAGGAAGAAGATAACTAGCTAGTCTACTCTGAACATATTTGGTTTCTGTTTGACAAACAACATCAGCAGACATCTAGCAATGGACTCTACATGACAAGATTCACAACTTGGATTCATTTTTTATTCTTTTGATTAATGTACACTGACGGATTATTGAAATATAAATAAGCAAGGAATGGCCCTGTATTCACTTTTATGACCACCTTACACATAAGGAATTGCTTTTCCAGCCTCTTTTGAATATCATTATCTAGTAAATCTGAATGAATCATGCTTTTGTGCTCAAACGTTTCCATAAAATTAACTGAACAATTGTATATTGGAGAAACTAACCAATCTCAGGCCTCATGGCATTATCAGGTGATTTGAGGATGTCATGAATAGTTACGATTACTTTTCTTTCTTTTAATCTCTAGGCTCACCTCTTACACCGGGCCCTACACTGTTTTTCACTATAGACTATTGTCATTCTGATGGATGTTGGCCATTTTCACCTTCCTCAATAAGGCTCAAATATTAGCTATGAAATGTCAGAATATGTGTATGTGCACACTGGTTGTGTGCATGCATATATGTGTGACTAGTAAGGACCTTCAGGCCTGTGCTATTATTACATGTTGATGGGAATGTAAATCTATATGTAAATGTCATTCAACAGACTAGCTATCGCCATCAGTCATATTTATAACACGTAAAATACAGCAAAATTATAATAATACTTTCATGAAGACTGTGTAACATTAACATCCATCTTTTCTTCCCTTCCATATCACGAGAATAATTGTGAACTCTGTTTATCCACTATAGGCATCGCCATCATAATACTAGTGAGTGAATGGCCCTATGATAGGGAATCAGAGGGTGAATGCCATCTGTTTCCAGAGGTTTCTCCATGCGTGTCAACACAGGAAAGGCCATCACAGAGTCGGATTATTTCCTTTCAAAGGTTAGGCTGAACCTCATGTCTCAACACTATCACCTCTTTTAGCGCATACATCTGACACACACACACACACACACACACACACACACACACACGCATGCATACACTTAATTTACTGCATCTGTTTTGTTTTTGGGAAGTGCATATGGGGGCCCTCTGTCTCCTTTGCTCCACATATCTCTCTAAATTGGATGCAGGCTCAGGATGCCTCACTGCCTCAGTGAAATTGTGATGTGGCTGCCTGATTTTGGGTTCCATGCATTTGATGGTATTTACTATTATTATTTTAAAAAAGGTAGAGGAGACCGGCTGAATGGAGGCATCTGGTTCAGCGGTTCATCTCTGAGCATCCAGACCATTGGTGTGTTGAAGATGGATGGAGGGTCCTGGACAGGGATTTAAAGTCCGACGATTTCCAATCACACATTCCACAGGGAGGGTTCTGCCTGATGAATGATCTTTATTGAGGAGAAGGAGTTAAAAGAAGCATGTCATTGCTCTCATTTGACAGTGTTTGTATGTGCCATGGTGGCTCCTACTTTCATTTAGTGCCAGACGCTGCAGCCAACACTTTCGATGGAGTGGTTTATCAAAACAGGATTCCTGTCAGCTGCTCTGATGTATTGGCAATATTCTGCAACTGATGGTCATTTGTGTACAAATGTACTTTTCAGAAGACAAGAATGCACCAAATGTGTCCTCGACACAACTATTTCTTGGATTTAGGCTAGTCCATTTGAAGAAACACATATGAGAGGATTTTACAGAAGCTGCACTAAAATACTTTGTTTGCTTTGGTAAATCTTGACATAGGTGCATCTTAAGAAATGACAAAACAAGTTTTTCTTAGTACAGTTGAAACAATTAGTCGATTCATCTTTAATCGGCCACTAATTCAATTGGTTTAATTGGTTTCATCTTCTCAAATGTGAATATTTTCTTTTCTATGATAGTAAACTAAATATATTGTGCTTACGGATTGTTGGTGAGACCAACCAAGACATAATTTATCTAAAATAAAGAAATAGTTAGTTGCAGCCCTAGAAATAATTAGTAAGGTGACTGGAAGGCATGTCTAGCATCTGCTCAGATGCAGACTCCAACTGTAACTGGTTGTATTAGCTTGTTTCAGTTCTGTAACATGAGCTCTGTTAAAAAAAGAAAAATCTGCTTCCTCTTCTGCTGTTGGTGCAGGCTTCCTTGTTACTGTATCTATGTAAATACAACCAGCCAGCCTGTATCAAAGCAGCCAGGCAGAAGGAATTCCCTCTAAAAAAAAAAAAAAGACTCGCCCTGGATCAGCGCTTCTGAACAAAAATGGCTCCCAAGCATCACCCATATGGGGCCCTCTGTGCTGGAGTCATTCACATAAACCGGATGTACATTTAGCATTTGTACACCTAAAGCCCCGCAAATAGTGTTTTTCTTTCACTGCATCACACAGACTCTGTTGAATTACTGCCATGGAAGTTTGATTTTTTCAATCACATTGGTGTTATAGTTTCATTAATTCATAGATATCACAGCATAAAATAGCTTTGCTGGATAAGAAACTGCATGATGTATTAGAGAGATTCAGTTGATTCTGGAGTTAATATGCTAAGTAGAGCATGTAGTAATCAGTGGCAAAGCTCATGCAGTATGAAACAAATGACAAAACACAGCTGGAGGGGCATGGGGACTTGTCACAGGGGTGTAGCCTAAAATTCTGTGCCATGTAACAGAATATTTCTTATTTATTATATATATATATATATATATATATATATATATTTTTTTTTTTTTTTTTCTTTAAATATATATATATATATATTTCAAATATACATACAGTATATATATTTTCTTCTATAGAGCCCTTTTCAGACATGCTATAGGTAACATTGCTTGGCCCCTAGAATTGAAACCGTCATTTACTCCACTAGCGTTAACACTGACTTAACATAGAATAATGGAAAAGCCCATTCACATTCTGCTGTTTTTTTTTATTTATTTACTTTTTGCTATGTTAGATAGTAAAAAGTACATAGCTTACAAGAAATTACATCACAAATGCACAGTCAGTGTCTTAGACCAATGGTTCCCAACCTCGAGGTCAGGATCCCAGAAAGGGTCCCAAGAAAAAATTGAGGGGTTACTAGTTTATGAAGTTATTGGAAATAAAAAATCACTCATGTTAACAAAAACTGTCTTTAATGTAGTTTGTTCTTACTGGATATATGTAACCACATTTTTGGATGAAATCCATTAAGAAACCATTTTGGATGAATTAATCAGTTATATCCTTTTTGTCTGTCTAATCCAAAAACACCTGACAAATACTTCAAGTACTTTATCACATTAATGGAAAAATATTATAAAAATCCAATTTTATTATTATGTATTAATAGTCTTGCAAAACTGCCCACAATGGCTTGACAGTTGGAAGGTTTATATTGTCTGATGGTATTTATTATATCGCCCAACCCTAAGCTACTTTAAATTAAGCACTTTGAGAGGACTTTGCTTGAACTGCTTTCAACTAGTGTCCAAATTTAAGCCTTGTCCTCCAGTGATGATGGGTCGTAGATGCCTTATTTTAAGGGATCACATGCCAAAACAGTTGGGAACCATTGTGTTAGAGCCCTAGGAAACCAGGATGCTCCAGGGTTAATGTACTTTGTGGTCCATTTGTATTTGGTCGTTAGATTTTATACTTGCTTAAAATCTTCTGTTGTTGTCTGACAGCACACACACACACACACACACACACACACACACACACACACACACACACACTCACTCCAAGAAACACTTGTGAACCTCTGTGATCAACAGTCTGTCAGTGCTTTCAGCAGGAAAAGACTAGAACAAGAACAAGCCTGACAACACCTTTTCAGACCGGACCAAGTGACTTGTGTCTATGGGGATTACATTTGTTAACAGAAGCTCTATGCACTCTCGCACACACACACACACACACACACACACACACACACACTCAAAAAGTCCCACATACACACTGCACATTGCCACACATTGCCACAACACCTCTTTCTCAGCTGTGAGTATAAAACACATTGACAGGAGCCTTGTCCTCTCTTGTCGAATTGTCACGCTGAAATGTTTACCTTTACATACAAATGGCCTGGTGTCATGTTGTGTCACATAATGTTTCATGGACAAATAATGTGTCCCATTTCTCAATCCGCCCTGCAGCCCTTAAGCCCCCTTCTAGCCTCTATAGTCACAGCAACACCCAGGCACTATGGCTGCAAAAAAGGAACCTGGTGTCACCACAGTGAAGTGCCACTCTGAATTAAATCCCAGGGATATAGAAGTAAGCTCAATCAGCACTGCGGCTCTGTGTTTTGGGGAAAGCGATCGCAAACACATGAGCACCAGAGACAAGTTGTTATCAAAGTGTTTTTAGTGGATGTTTCTCTGTCTTAAATGTGAGACAAAGTTGGATAAAAAGTTGTATTATAACATCCCCTTAGGAGTACTGTTTAAGCCTTGCATGTATTGCTTCAAGTATGAGTAAAGTATTGAAACATTGAGTTAAAAACATTGAGTTATTTTATACCTTCTGGGTATGAAGTAAAGGTTTATTCATGTAGCATGTTTCAAAACAAAATGTACAAAGTGCTTCATGAAAAAGAGAAGAGAACAGCAAACACAAGAACCACAAAAAAGAATTAGCAAAATAACAAATAGCAAAAATTGGTGAAAGTGGAAATATTGGTGAGTCTTGGGAGATTAAATAAAACAACACTGCTACTGTGATTATAACAGATATAATAAATAAATATACATTCCATGATCCAAAATCATGTTTTTTGGTTAAGGAGCAACCAAATATATAAATATGCTGTGGCTTTAAAGTAAAATCTTATACTTGACAAGAACTAAGAATAGACACATGTACACCCAGTATGTAAGTTGTTTTAATAGGTTCATCAGTGGCAAAGTACAGATTACTTACTATACTTAAGCAGGCTACAGTTTTGAGGAACTCTTACTTGAGTATTAAAATGCCTGCTCCGTTACAATTCATAAGTAAATATTGAACTTTTTAGGCTATATTTATATGCCAGATAATCCCTTTGCTTATTAAAAAGGGTTTGCATACAAAACATATGAGTTTATAAAAACGATTTGATTAAACCCAACAGTATTATAATAGTATGTCCACTTTGAAGCAACCTCACACGCTGCTTATGTTAATGCAGCAGTAATTACCCAATAATATATTGTTTATAATATCACATACTGACATAATAATTAACACAACATAAGGAAAGGGGCCGTTCTACATAGGCTATAAGTGCATTTATTTCTACTAAAGTGCTGATTAAACTTAATGTAGGGTTTTGAGGGCAGGACTTACACTTAATATAATATTTTGACATTGTGCTAGTGCTACTTTTGCTTAAGTTAAGTTTACAAATATTTGTTCCACGACTGTTTATGAGCTTCAAAAAAACAGACAGACCGCTCATGCAGATGTAATTCTTCATTAACACACGGAAATCATTGTTTCTCTTCAACACAATGAACTCAGGTCTTTCAGTTCAGTCTGGATGAAAGCCAAAAAGCCCCAGAGAGACCCTGAGGCTCTCCGCCTGTGTTTACGTGTTTACTTATTGTTCTCATCTTCCGTTTAGTTCTTCTTTCTCGCCCTTTAATGCGATTTTTCCGGTTCCGCTCGGTCAGAGCTCGGGTCACCGATCCAACTACTCCCCCCTCATATTAATTACATTAATTAGCACGGGGGTGAAAAACAAACAAGTGACAATTAATATATCTAAACTATGGCGAATTATTTTAGGAGGTCCTGTATAGGCAAACCAAATGTTGAGCGACCCCCGAGGCTGCAGGAGACAAATAAATGTGGTTAGAAAAAGTATTAAATAATAAAAACGGATATAAGTAGATATTAAAATTATGTCAGGACATAGGGGTTAAGTGTTTGATACAGTTCAACTAATATTCAGCCTATTATTTCTCAATATGGGCAAGTAATGTTTAAATTGATGCTTTCTTAAACACTTTTAAAATATAAATGTGAAATGGTGAATGCTATTGTGTCTTTTTCAGAAAACAATAAAGACGATAATATTACACTGTCCATGAGAAATAATATGAATTTATATTAAAAGCATGACTGTGTTACAGTATATGTCTAGATTTTGAGTTGTTTATTAAAAAAACTGTGTCCAGTATTACATACATTTGCACCATTTAATTATGGTAAAGCTCAATCAGAATAGGCTTTATTATATACCTTATTTCCCTCAAATTGTGTCAGTCTGAAATATTCATTTTTTAATGTTATCTTTCTTCTCCTGCCCCTTATTACATTTGGCAAAAATAACTAAAATTAAAACTTGGAGAATGTAGAATAAGTAGATTTCTTCCAACAGCTCAATAGCAGATCATTTAGGGAATGCACTGAATAATCCTCTGCCGTGGCCATGCATAGGCTACAGATTCTACTCTCGGGCCTGTAAAAAAGATAAGGATGAGGCAGGACTGTCGAAGATTTAAGATCTTCCCCCCTGTAGGAAAGAGAACAGAGAGGTAGCTATATAACTCTATGGTCTATACACAGATATATAGGCTAGTGCTGTTTTCAGAGTTGTACACGTATAACTCTGAAAACAGCACTATATCAATATATATTTGCAATAGCTAAGCTAATAATTAGGCTGTGACTGTTTATTTTGATTTTAGAAAGTAGATTTTAAAGGACTCTCAAAACGTCATTAACCTTTCTATTTGACATTTTACCCACTTCACAGCATTACTGTTATATGTTTGACTTTTAAATTCCCTACATCATCACCTACTGTAAGTTGAAGCACACATTATTATTTTCCTGACAACACATGCATAATGGATGTAGCCTAGCTGAGGTTGTTTCTCCGCATAAAGGGCAAAGTTGGACCTCCTTTTTGTTTCCCGCCATCACATGCAAACATTAGTAGCCTATTTATGTTTTGATGTTGTGGGCGCGAGCCGGAGGTCAGGGTCGTAGTGTTGCAGCGCGAGGCGACAAGTAGAACAAAATGGCTCGCTGTCTCGCGCTTTGTTCCGCACTCAATTGTCTCGGGGCTGCGCGTGAACCCTGAGACCTGCAGCTGTCTGGAGGACATCAACTAAACGGAAGAAAGGATGGGTTTGTACAAAGTAAAGCGACACAGCAACTATTAAAAAATTCAGTTTTACATCATAATGCCCATCTCTCACGGCTTTTGGTGAGGCCTGGTAGGATTTTGGAGTAAAATCGTTCATATCAACGATGACAGACCGAGGTGAAGGACAGTGCCTTCATCTCCACAATCATTCTCTCCGTTTTCCATCTGCAGGATGTTTGATTTATTTCGTCTCATTTTCATATATTTTCACCATGTGTTAACATCTTGTATGTAAATATAGAAATAGAAAACGCAAATATAGAATATATATAGGCCTATTGTTTGGGCTATCTGACAAAAAGACATCTTACGTTAGTTAAAATGTGAATGTGAAAAAATTTCTCCCCAAACTTTTGCTATACTTTAAGCTTTGTGTAAAACTGGGATGTCATAGCCTTTTTTTGTCACATTTCTTTAGGGAAAAGTGTTTTTTAATGTAGCCTATTTTATGTTTGTGTAATGTGTGTGAGCGTGTGCATTTGGTAAATGAAGGTGCAGGGACATGAAAGAGGGGCTGTCTTGTTCAGGCTAATGATAAAACCCACACCGGTCTAGTTGGTCTAAACTGGCTGTAAAATTCTGCCTTCAGATATTTTTTTTTTTTTTTTTTAAACGGAAGAGCCAAAGAGAGCACACATGTTCAGGAAATCTTGAATGCTATTGTTCTCTATGAGAACTAAACAAAACGGTGAGTATCAGTATGAGTGGAAATTTTCAGTTGGCAAATTAATATTTAAATTAAATGTTATGCGTTCACAGGTGTGTGTGTGTACGTGTGTGTGCGCGCCCGTGCTCGTTCGTTTGTGTGCGTGTACGTGACGTGTGTGTGTGTATGCGAACAATCGGTGTGTGTGTGTGTGTGTGTGTGTGTGTGCAAACAATCGGAGCAGAGTAGGCCTACCGGAACTATCCGTTTAGTAAGAAACACTTTGCACACAGCAGGGGGAGAAAACTGCACTATCCAAAAGCGGAGCGGTGAAGTTGAAAGTGTAGCTCTGTGTATTGCACTTGCTCCAGTCTTTCATTCCGTGCGTAATGCGTAAAGAGCATCGTGCGTAACAGGTGTATACTGACAGAGGAGGAGAGAAGTTTGGAGGAACTCTCATAAACGCTCTTTTGGAAGTTTTTGAAAGGTCCCTGGATGGACATGTGTCCCATGTGTCCCAGAGGAAATTAATCTAACATAAAAGAGGTGGAGAAGAAGAGTTAGAGAAAGATAGAGAGGGAGAGTGGAGCGGGGGCGGGAAAGTTTAGTAAAGTGGAACTTGGTAACAGATGCGAGTGAGGGGGGGCGCGGCCCTGCAGGGAAGGGTGGAGGTTGTGTGTGTGTATGCTTGGCCGTGCGGGTGCGCGTGTATCAGTACGTGCACGTGAACGTGTTTGTGTGTGTGTGCAAGCTTGTGCAGGAAAAGGACAGGACATGGGCGCACATTGAGCGAGCGGCTCTTTTACGCGGCGTGATCATTTCACGCTTCCCCCGAAGCCTTTTTTCCACCTAAAGCGTTTAGTTGCAGCTGACTGAGCACTTGCAGGGAATGCAATCGGGAGCGGAAGGGTCGAATTATTTTAACCTACAACTCGCCCCAAAAGTACTGTAGTGGGGGGGAAAAGAGAGGGAGTGAAGAAAACAGTGCCAGAGAGCGAGAGAGTGGGAGGGGGGGTAAGAGAGAGGGAGAGAGATAGGGAGAGGGGGACACTGGAAAAAAGTTTTTGTTCTTTTCCTTTTTTTCTCCTTTCATCGCCTCCCCCTGTTCTAACCGGGCAACATGGACCAGGGTCCCAAGAGTCCTGCACTGCGGCTGGGGAGAGCAGGTAGGGTCGCACTGGCTCTCTTGAGCTTGATTTAACTTCTATCTTTAATAAGTGAAACACGATTTGGTGTTGTTTGTTAGTTCACTTTTTTTTTGCAAAACTTTTAAGTTAAGTTAGTTAAGTTGTCGAAGTTTGTTGTGGGGATGTAATGTCAGGTGTAACTCTTTTTAGTAGCCTATAGTTGCCTAATCCAAATGATCTGACGTTTGTGACTGTATGGCTTTTGTAGGCCAGTGATGAAAGTTGAGAATGATTCACTACTGTTACTGGAAACACTTCGCTGTCTTTAAAACAACAATTCCAGCGAAAATTGTGTGTGTGCACTTTTGCAGTTTAGGATTTATAATATATTTGCTAGTTTAAAATATGGTTTTTGAGGTTATAATTTATTAATTGTTTTTTTTAGTTTTTCACTTACAACTTTTGGCACTGAACTTGTCGGTTTGGGTTGGCGTGTTGGTCCGTGCACCGGAGAGGGGTATTGATACCTTGATTGATCCTTACATTAAAAACCAAATAGGCCATAAAAATGTTGCGTTATGAGGAATGTGACCATTTGAGATGAAACGGATTTAAAGCTCGTGTTCGTGTTTTTGTGGACCAAAAGTTGAAGTTGCATTCCGGTTCAGTCAATAACAACTCTCTAAAGGAGTCTGGTTTCCTGCGTGTCTCCATTACTTCATTCAACAGGTTCATCTCGTACAGGCCTATTCATAAAGCAGCGGGGTCTGGTACAGCAATGGATCAGGCCATCGACCTTGTTATGGCACCCAATGGTTATCACATCATTTCATATTGCTGCCCGCTGTGTCTGCATTGATAAAACGTCGTTTGTCATTAAGAAACGGTGGGCAGGTGATACTTTATGAAAGGGCAATGTGCTCACTGCTTCGTGAAAAGCCTTTTCTAAAAAAAAATCTGCTTTAGTGATGTTCTTTGTTGCCTGTTACAATATTGTAATTCATGGATAGTAGATGTTTATGTAGTTTACATACATGTGGAGACTGCCTTTTGTGTTTTTTTTATTTTTATTTTTCACAATAAGAAAGTATATTCCAGTTTAGACACGTTCTCTCATAATATAAATACATTAGCTTGTGTCCGGCCTTCTACGGAAATGTGTCATCAACTAATGCCTATGGTCTGCAAGACAAATAATGCCCCCTTTGCAGACTTTTGTGGAGTGGGCCTTACCCATGGTAAACGCTGAAAGCAATGGGATTTGTTGAAATTGGATAATAACCTTTTAACCACTGAGGAAATCAGAGTTCAGAGGAGGCCCTCCCCGGTTGATGTGTAAAGTCTATAGGGCTCAGGCCAGGCCTATACCTACAGCCTCTCCATTTCCTCTCACTTTAAGAAACGTGCTCGGGGTACAAAGGAGAATCTGTGAGAATGAACATGGATTTAATGAGACTCCTCTCTCTTCCCGCCCTGTAGGTTGGCCGTGCGTAAAAGTGCGTAGGCCGTCTCTTTCCAATAAGCGGGGCAGCCATTTCAGTCCCTGTCTCACGACCAAGTTTGGGTTCAATTCACAACGTTAAAACTGCCATCGTTTTACAACGTGCGCCTGTCACTGGCGCGAGGACGTGCAATCCTGGAGAAAATACTTTCCCTCGAAACATAATTGAGAATCCAGTTCATTATGTGAACGTAATTTTAAGTGGGGCAGTGGCTGAAGTTAAATTTATATTTTACTTAGGCCTATGAGAAATAAATAGACGTATAGGTCACTGATCTGTTCTGGTCTTTGATCCTGACCCTTAGGATTTTAATATATGGCTTATACATATATGCCATCTCCATTACATCAATAAAACCCCACACAACATTGGATTCCCTATATGGTCATATTCTCACTGAGAGACACCATTTAGGTTCCAGCTTTGGTACCCAACTGTCACCTTGAGCCAACCTTTTGTATGTATGCGTCCCTGCAGCTTATGACCAAACGGTATAAACCCTAAGCTCCTGAATATTAAGGCTCATACATAAAATCTTTTTTTCATAAACAATATTTGATTCTGGCTGTAAAGTCGTTGCCCAAACATGTAATAAACAGACATTTCACAGTCAAATTACAGGCCACATAAGCTTTGTGATGTTGCTGATACCAAGTAAAGCTGTGATAGAGAGAGATGGAGGGCTGAGGAGAGTAAGACAGGAGGGAGGGGAGAAGGGAAGAGAGAGATGACCTCACATGGCATAGCCTAATTTCGTTTTGACCTCAAGTGCCCCATCAAAACACAGGAGATGGTCTGACATTATGGGCAGCAGGGCCTTGTACTCCACCTGACAGCTGACAGACTGGTCTTTACTTGCATTATCATCGAGCCAAATGATTACAAATAGGTCCATTTGATCAGGCCTGTGGGTGAGTGGGAGAAACAGTGAGTGTGATTTACCTGCTCGGTACGCAGTCGAGTTCCACCTCAGAAAGTCCAAGACGGTTCACTCTCTCCAGTCCATATATTTTATTTATTAGTGATGACTTTTATATTTTATAAGCAAATGAAAACTTAAGAAGAGATACGGGAGCTTTCTCATTATGTTTACAGTCAGCGGGCGTGTAATAAACGAGCTGGTGGAGTTAACATGCGCTATTAATTTTTCATTGCTTTTTCGTTTTGAGGCTCGGGCGCAAGAAGCAAAACAGCCGAAGCTTTCATAGTGGATGGAAGGAAGGGAAGGGAAGGAAAGGAAAGAAAGAGGGAGGGAACACGTAAACAACAACATTGTCTCCAATTTGCCTCCAAATGATTATGAAAACTCAACCACATTCTTACTAAAGTTTAAAAAAGTATACACCCCCTTCCACCCCCACCCCCACCCCCCGTCCTCCCATTTCCAACACTGGAGAGGTAATGAAATATGGTAATGGATTTGGACCCCCGGATTAAAGTCGTCCTACCCTGATGGAAGTTTTCTCTAAATTTCCAACCCTAAAGCATCAACAATTTGTATACATGATTGATTGTGTTTGGATTTTTTAATTGCTTATGTATTTAATTTGCAAATTGAAGAGACAGGGGCGACAGTTTTCTTCTGGGGAGAAAAGCGTTCGTGTCTATATCTCAATAAATGAAAACAGACTTATTGCAGAGGGAGAAGGAGCACAATGAAACGATAGGAATTAAAATCCACAACATATGATATCGTTATGCTTTTGTGTCCCTGTCTGGAGACCTCTAGAGCCAAATACTATGTCAATGCAAAAAAAAAAAATTAAAGTTACACCCTGTCTGTAAAAAAAAAAGATTATTTACCTGGATAAGGAAAGCAATACTAAAAACATAGGAACTGTAAATGTAGAAGCTGTATTTTATTATATGCATTTATAAAAAAAAAAAAAAACGAAGTTAGCCAACAGATTTCCCACTTTCCAGAGACTCGCAGTGTCTGTTATAGCCATTGTCTGTATTCGCCTGCTTTTGCTCCTTTCATTGATTTGTGGCCTAAATGCTGTGTGGCCCTGGTCTTTGGTTCATGATCTAAATATCTAAGTTTCATTTTCCTAACTGTAATCTGGTCTATTAATATATTTTGTCGTGTTTTCATTGAAAAAAACAAACAAACAAACACGCAACGTGATTTTCTGTTTGTCAGATTTGTATGAGGCCCCAATTCATAAATACTCAGGAAAGAGATATGTAATATGAATGAGGATTAGTGTGTACTTTACCGTCAGTGGATTATAAAGCACGGACGTGGAATCAATGACGATTTATGAAACCGTATAGGGGTGAACATCTGGGGGAGAGAAATGCTCACAATGAAACCACAAACACAGTGATTCCCTATTATGTATTAATAGTCTTTCATGTATGCTTTACATTTTTTGACCAGTTTAGGGCCCCTTTCGTCTGCTTTGAAGACTCATTAAATTTAAGTGTATTGATTGTAAAGGTCCTGTATTGTATTCGCGCGTGTATAGGCTATCTGTGCATGCGCCCGTGCGTAAGGGGGCCATGTACGGGCACATAGCTCAAGGTTATACGCCCCCTTGTGGTCCGAGAGAGAGAAAACCATAGACAAACCCATCCAAGGGGGCAAGGAATCTACAAATAAAAAATCAGAAATTATCAATAATATCATGCAGTGACCTTTTCGGTATAAGATGCATTGCCTTGAAGTACATCAAGCATGTTAGTATGTCTTTAGAGGATAAACCTGAAAACTATAAGAATAAGGGAAAGATTGTTATTGTTTTTTCATTAGTGAGTAACTACGTAATTATCAGCTTTCTAACTATAACAGGTGTCTTTATTGATATTGTTGTGTGTAGCTCTAACTATGTCTAATCTAAAGTTCATGCGTGCAGTAAACACCGAGGAACTGAAATAATGAAATGTCTAGAAACAGGAAAAAAGGGAAATAATACTTTTTAATTTGGCTTATGCTTTAGGCTATTTGTGTGTTTAATATTACAGGGGCGAGGCTTAGATATGCCCTCTCAAATCAGGTGGGACGAACATGTAATGAACCTCTCTCTCACTCTCTCTCTCTCTCTCTCTCTCTTTCTCTCTCTCTCTCTCTCTCTCTCTCTCTCTCTCTCTCTCTCTCTCTCTCTCTCACTCTCTCTCTCTCTCTCTCTCTCTCTCAGTTTGGAGTGCAAATGCTGAGCTCGCCAATTGCATTTCATTAAAAAACGACATCCGTTTGGATCCGCAATCAATTAGGTAATGAGTGGGAATGCATGTTTCATGTTGTTTCTCAATTCTCCCCAAGCTAAACATTTCTAACATTGTGCTGAAGGAAGGAACTTACACAGGAGTGATTGTTTTCATAGCACTTGTCAGCGCTTACTCCTGTAGGCCTACAAAGTCGGTTAACTTGCATGTGCTTCCCTGAAATGCTGTGGGCCTTAAAAAAAATCTGCTTTTCTGCTGTTCTTCCCACCCCCTGTTTTCCCCTATATCCCTACAATAGGCCTATAAACAATTACAGTTTGAGTTTCGGAGCATTCCCTCATTTATAAAGCCTTGCTGCAACTAAGCCTCATTTTTTAGTAATACTCAATTAATTAACCATTTAATATTGACATGAATAAATTTAGCGCAAATGGGTATAAAGGCATGACGTTTTTTACTTCGTTAATTGAAATTAAACATATGATCATTTACTCCCCGAGCCTTGCGTCGCTTCACTGAGCCTCGCCATTGGTGGACGGACAATACATGCGGGGCGTCATTGGTCCACGGGATTCGCAGCAGCCAATCACTGCGCTCCCCCACCCGAATCCACCTGGGGTTGGCGGTGACGTGGCGGCAACGCTCGCCTGGTGATTGGCTGGATCCGCTATGAGTGACGGGAAGCTGGCCGGCGCGTGTAGGTTAGGGTTCCAGGGGGTTGGGAGCGCGGGCGCTGTCCGCACGAGAGCAGGTCCTGAAACGCGGCGTGCGCCACCGTGGACGCTGTGCGCAGGCAGCTTCTCTCTGTGTAGTTAAAGAAGCCTGTATGTGTAGATATTTACACCACAATCTTTGGGGTCTTCTGGCGTGAGCGCGAAGAAAACTACCTTGTGAATTTGGACAGGACTGTTTTCTTTTCCCAAGCGAAAAAATGCGTTTCCAAACTCACACATAAACCGGGAGTCCAAAAGCTACGTTTGTGCAGCGAGTCCTGGTCAACACAGAGGGGAGAAGCGATAGTAGAGAGTGACCAAGATCTGCCTTTCGTTCATACTTAGAAGATCACAACTCTCAGCCTCAGCAGCTTTTTCTCAAACCACAGTTTTTTTTCCTGCTGCGTAATCTTCTGTATTTTATTTCTTTTCCTTGGCACGGTGGATATGAGATATCAAGATGTGAGCACTCATCAGCTCTCTATCGTTTTATTGACTGGAGATTACCAAGTGCGAAAGCAATTGAGGAGGACGATTTCTGACAAGAACATGTGCAACATATAACCTGGAAGAAATATAACCGTGGATCTGTAAAGAACCTATTTTGTTTAAACTGGGTTTTGTTTGAATTTTTTTTCTTTTTTTTTTCAACATTTTAATAGACTGAAAGGAGAAAGTTGAGCCCCCCTCCCAAAAAAAAAAAAAAGCCGAGAAGGGGAGAAAGGAAAGGGAAGGAGGCTAATTTGTTCGCTTTCCCTGTATTTTTGTGTGCCAAACTTTGAATCTGTTTTCCTTGTACTGAGGCGACTCGTTGTAGACGAGCAGCTGAAGGAATGATCACTATTGCTGTCGTTTCCCTCCTCTGGTCTTGGAGACGCCAGAACAGACCCGGAGTGGTGTCCCGTCTCCATGAGGAGGGAGCCCGGCTCTGATTCATATTTTTGACACCATTATTTCCCTCCCTTCCACCTTAAAGTCTTTTTATATTTTGTATATTTTTTTTGTATTAGTTCGAGTTAAAGTACAACCTGTATCCCATTGCCAACCCAATCATTTTTTATGAATTAAGAAAAACAACCCTCTCTTTGAAGGGAACTAGTAGGCCTACCCCGTTTCATTAATTGGACGTCACGGTGTGTCAGTACAGTGGCCGACTGAAGCGGGGCGTCCGGTGGCATTTTTGAGACTCCTCATACTCGTACCGGGGCCCTGCAGCCCTCCACCTTAATGATGGAGATTCACTGTAAGCACGATCCGTTTGCAGCAATGCACAGTAAGTTTACACGTTTATAATTCCCTTCATCTGCATGACCCCATCTGCCCTGAACTGAAACAACCCCCACACCTCCAGCTCTGTGTGAATATGCAGTAATAACAGCGGAGTAGCACAAAAAAAATCATTGATTTGAGTCCTACGTCTTTCCTTAATGCAAGGACTTCTAAAAGTCTTCGACAAAGCACTTGCATTTCGCTAATGGAAAGCTTTTATAAAATAACGTTTTGATTTTTAACTGTTCTTCATTTATTCAAGATATTTTTTGAATACTAGAAACAGACCGGGTGTAACTTTGGAAATGTGTTGTGCACGTGAAATACATATTCCTATAATAGCACACATTGTTATATTTAGGCCTAGTTGGTTGCTCTACGTAATTACTTTTTAAGAGATGGATATTTTTGGCAGTGTTTGAAAAATGGATACACGAAAAGTTTAGGCTTTTTATTCTTACTTTTTATTTATAGTCTCTTGCAGTATTTTATCAAACAGGTAGGCAGCATGTTGTAATTGTGAACTGCATTGTAATCCAGGATATGCCTACATTTTGTTGCATTTGTTGGTGCCTTGTGTTTGAAACGGCATGTTGTTGTTGCCTCTATAAAGGGAAAAGGAGGAGCAGGGGTCAGAGAGAGAGAGAGAGAGAGAGAGAGGGGGGGGTAACAAGGCATGACTAAAAGCTGAACTTGATCCACAAACAGTAACAGTGTTTCTAGCACATAACCAGTTTAGACAGACACACTGCTCTTCACGCACACAGTTGCAAGCGGAGATACTCGTTTTAATAATAACAAGGTGAGACTCTGTTGATCCCCCGCAGGGAAATTCTCCTTTCACTGCCCAGCAGGTCAGAGATCACACAGGTTCAGCCTCGCAGCATGCAGTAGCCAGCAGTGTCTTGCTCAAGGACACTTCAGAAGAGCAGGTGCTTGGGGACATGCAGGGTATAGGCTGCTGGTGGCGGTGGTGGGTGGGGGGCACAACTTGTTCATTCAGTCGTGACATGGCGGGCCCTGCTTTGTCTTTTCAGTCTCCTTTCCCTCCCCAAATACTAGCTGCTTCTCTTCACATGGAATGCTTTTTTGTGTTAATATCGACAATAGCCTAATTGAAAATATTTCTGTCTTTGAGCACAAAAAACACTGAGCTCACAAAACAATCGTTATCGGTTATAGGCCTAAGTCCCACATTTAATATCTGAAATTAATATGTTCCGTTATAATCAACTCCAAAGGTTGGCTTTAGAGGCCCACATAATAGGACATCATTAAATTAAACTTTAAGTGTTCTTTTAACAAGCTTAATTAATAACATTTTCTAATGTCCAAACACTTAATATGAAAGAAAATTGTGATTTTAATAAAGTCCGATATTCGCCACCTGCGTGGTAGCTCTGCACATAAAATTTCGCCTCTGTACTTAAAAGTTGAATCAAGCGGACTGCAAGCATTTCAGATTATGCATTATATATATCATTATATATATTTTATTGCGGTTTAGTCCCGGAGAGAAGCCGTGTAATGTGACTGACAGAGGTTCCCACAGTGCGTTATCCTGCAGGATTAAAAAAAGAAAATGAACACACACACACACACACACACACACACACACACACACACACACACACACACACACACACACACACACGCACACACGCACACACACACTGTAACGAATCACGTTTCCTCTTCTCTGCAGTATCACCAAACCCAATGAACCGCGGTGCTGACGGTAACAGCGGAGCTAAAGTTATATATGTCAAAGCCCGGAGACGCTTTAAAACGATTACACCTAAAAAATGTCAAAGGTAGAGAGAGAGGTCGGGATGAATTGACTGTGACGCGTGGAAATGTTGGTCGAGAGAGAGAGAGAGAGCGTGTGTGTGTGTGTGTGTGTGTGTGTGTGTTCATAAAATAAGTTAAAGTTCACAACGTGAGCCTTTGCTGCACATAATTTGTCGAGTTAAGGTAATACCATTGATTTTAAAGTCTAACTTGAGTTTTGAATATAAAACAAATGTATGATTTGTGCACACTGTGTGTATGTGTGTGTGTGTGTGTGTGTGTGTGTGTGTGGGGGGGGGGGGGTCCAACCTTAAAAGCTGGCAGTTAGGTTATTTCCGCATATTTATTTTTTTGATTGTTTTTACCTATAAGGTTACTTTATTTCTGAGTTTGAACATCCCATTCATTATGTCTGTTTCGGGTGTAACAGTTTTCTATCTTGACAATAACGTAAAAAGTTAATTCAAATCACTCGCCTTTTTTTAGAGGCCTAACTTTGCAAACTTTGGAGCGCGTCTTGAACCATAAGCAACAATATATGGCAGGGATGTTTTCTAACAATCTATTCCAGGTAATTGTGATGATAATGAGCTGAATTTCATAATCACGTATTGTAATGGTAATAGTGGCATGCTGAATAAGTAGGCAAGGCTGTGGCCTACCTTGGTGATCGACTCACAGAAAAGAGGGAAACAATTGACCGGCAAAAATACATAAACATTCACAATGCACAAAACACGTTTTCTAAATGGAAAAAATACATAGGCCAATATTTTATTTGAAGTACACTTTTTCCCGAACACTGTCTCCTGAAGAAAACGAAAGTAAAGAAATAGCAATTTATAAGTTAAAGTAGGTTACGTTTAATTTATGCTGTCAAAGTCTCTTTTCAATCAAAATCATGTTTTTTTCTGACGGGACAGTCTAAAACTGACTCATTTATAAGATATAAATATGATGATATGATGATAGGGCAAATCTAACCGTTTATTAACAAGATTTATTAACAAGATGCACACTCCGTGGAGAGAATATAAATTACTCCACCTTTCAGAAAAAAATAACACTTAACGTCCAAAACGCCTGCCTGGCACATCTCACTGATCTATTCACTGTTTGCTCAAGGAAATGTGCTTCATCTGTATTCTCGCGGGGAACTTTCCAAACCGGTTTTCAGCTAAAAGTAATTTATAGTTCCCAATTTTCTTTTTTTTTTCAAGAGACACGGAGAAAGAGAGATAGAGAACCGGTGGCGTTTTGTTGCGATTTCCCTGTTTTGCTTTATTTTTGAGTCGTCAGGCCGTGACAAGGCAGATGAGAGAGAGAGAGAGAGAGAGAGAGAGAGAGAGAGAGAGGAATGTTGGAAGAGGGAGACAGAGAGCCTAATGGACTTTATTTTCTGGATGGGGGAGCTCGAATATAGTTTGCTTTATCTCTGTATTTTTTCCTCCCGGAAACAGTGAGTCAATCAAACATTTAAGAAAGTGCTGGGTTTTTAAGTAAGCTCCTATAAAGGGTAAATAAATGAAATACAACAGAGCTGCACAATGACCCCTGGTCCCCTGGCTGTCTCTGTCCCTCTCTGATTCTGTTTCTGAAAATGAAGCTGCTGCCTCTGCCAACAGTAACCCCCCCCACCCCACCCCCAGACAAGGTACGTTCAGCTTTTAAAGAAAGACCTTTTAAAAGCCAAGACCCCCGGCCAATGTTGATTGAATTTCCGGGAGCAAGTGGTTAATTTGTTTGGTCAGTGTGATGAATTGCTGGACCCTGTTACTAAACTCACACAGCTGTGAGGGAACATCAGTCCTAAATTCTTTCATTAGGTGACGTGTTAAGGAATACATTTTTTAGGCAAAAGAAACATGCAAGACAGTTTTGGGCTCTTTTCCTATATAATGATCAAATCTGCAAGATCAAATTTACTGTATAGTCTCAATCTATTCCTGCAGGCATCTAATGCCTAATGTGTAAAAACATGACATATATGCAACTGCTACTTATTTAGAAAATTATTCCACAATGGCCGATAAACAAATGCCTTGATAGAATGTGTAAGTTATTCTGTTGTTGCAGTATTTATATGCTTGGAAAATAAATTTCAAACACATAATCCCCATAACCTAACCCATGATGGTAAGAGCCTGAACGTCTAAAGCCAACAGTAAATACACAGATAAGTGAATAAATAGTTATCAGGAGGTTTTGTAGGTCACAAGTCATTCCTCTCCATCTCTTTACAAAGCAAGGCGTATTTCATGCCCTGGCCCAGATAGGAAGGGTGAAAGGAACCATTTCATTTACTCTTATCTGAGAAAGCGGGATAGTGGGGGAAGGAGAGGAAGAGAGAGTATTCACTGCAGATACCTGTGGTGAGGAGGACGTAGCACAGTCGGCTTCTATAAACGACCCTGCAAAAACTGTGCTTTTATTCATCGAAAGGTTTTGGGACATAATAATAAAGAGAGGAGGAAGGAATAATGCCTTCACACAAAACATTCACAGAGAGTGTGTGTTAAAGACTTGAATTTGTCCATGTAGGTCAGCAGGCCCGTTCTTGCTTTAAAGAATATCTGAAAAGGAATGTTTGTTTTGTGTGTGTGTGTGTGTGTGTGTGTGTGTGTGTGTGTGTATGTGTGCGAGAGGATTCTAAACGACAGAGAGAACCTGACCATCGTGGGAGCTAAACTGTGTGTGTGTGTGTGTGTGTGTGTGTGTGTGTGTGTTGTGTGGGGGGGGGGGTCATGATTTCCAGTAAAATCACAGGATTACAGAAAAGATCACAAGAACAATGCGGTTCAGGTGGGCTACGCTTGAGGTGCGGACCATGATCAGCAACACAAGTCAAGTCCAGCCAGGGACCCTCCAATCATCTCTCTACCATCAACTTTTTAATAAAGGTATAACATGTCTCAAACATGTTAAAAAAACCTATGGGGTTCAGCAGTGACAGAGTGGGGTGGCTCTCTGTATCTCCAGTGAGTTGAGGATCTAATGATCTAGTCTGCTGTACTGCTGTAAAGCCCTTTAAGGCAAACTTGAGAACTGTGATTTTAGGCCATGCCTGTAAATAAAATTGACTTGACTCTTCACCCTGCACTGGCCAAGGAGCAGAGTAATACCCGCTTACATTAAAAACCACCAACAGGCTCACTCAGCCAACAAATAATCACATGCTGGATATGCATCTCTGTTTAACATTATTTCAAAGAGCCGATGCAGTTACAAAACAGTTTTCTGGATGTATGCTCCAAATTCTGTGCTGGAGCTGCTTTTTCTATGGCTACCAAATAATCCAAATAAACCAGTTCACCGAGTTGAAATGGTAAATTCGCAATAAAAGATCATCCTCATTCAGAGACAAATCTGTGTCACATGTGATATTCTGGCCATCAGAGATACTAAATGGAAAAGGAAATATTTACACACTCAAAAAACATGTATTACCTAAGCTCAGAGTGACGTTGATTTACTAAATGGGTGAGATTTAGTATTGCATATCCATAAAGTCAGGGGGACTGAGAGATACATTTTAAAAAGAATAGTCAAAATCTAACCCACAGACATCATGACTTTTAGTCCCTAGTTTGGGTAAAGCTCTAAAAACACTGGATCCTGCATTTCCCATAATGCAAATGCCTTAGACAAAACTGCATTAAAACAGTGTTTCTGTAATTTGTAGTTCAACCCAATGCTGGGATAACTGACAACATCAGGAGGATTATTTTCTCAAGACTTGACTTTTACAATGTTTTTACAAGCTGAGTAGTGGAGTGCCCCTTTAATGCACCTGCCGTACCACAGCCATGCCAACACAAATATGGAAAATGAAAACAGCTAACCTTTAATTTAGTAGATTGCTCCACAGATTTTATAATAGGACAAATGCTTTTGATACAGCTGATGTGATACTATTGTCTTTAAAGTTCATGCTGGTTGTTACATTTCATGCCATTTAGACTTTGAGCCTTGGTTGAGCCCAGCTTTCAAACTGCATAAATATGACTCTGTCTATATATTGGTGCCTTTTGTAAAGAGTGATTGCTTTTCAAATGGTGCTGTCTGCAGCAGGCATCTGCATAATGAGGCTTCTTCTATCTCAAAAAATAAAGTAGTAAAGGAAGAGAGTGACCGCCCACATCAGCCTTTTAGAAATAGCTTTGTTTGATTTCACAGAATGAGACTGTAGGCTTCACATTTCTGTTTTCATCCTTAATGTATGGATCTATTTATATTTGAGCTGGAGAGAGAGAGAGAGAGAGAGAGAGAGAGTGTGTGTGTATGTGTGAGTGCGTGCATGTGTGTGTGTGTGTGTGTGTGTGTGTGTGTGTTGGTTTCTTTATTTTATGCTGATGGAGGGAAGAAGAGAACAGGGGGACAGGTTCAGGGAACAGCATTGTGTTTAAGGGGCTATCCCTGCTGGGGTAATGTGTTTAAAATCTATTACCCCCACAGCTAGGATGTGTGTGTGTGTGTGTGTGTGTGTGTGTGTGTGTGTGTGTGTGTGTGTGTGTTTCCCCTAAAGACGTAATCACTATGGTAATACAAAAGCCAGTGGATTATGTGGTAGAAACAAATCTGCTTGATTTATACTCTGCCTTTTGGTGTATACATACATACATACAGTCACACACATTTTGGTGAAACAAACACACACACACACACACACACACACACACACACACACACACACACACACACACACACACACTATTAGGGAGCGAGAGAGAGAATGTGGCCCAAATAGTTCTACTTATTTTCTCCTATGTATGCCACTACTGCTACTGACTATATCATATTATTATATATAAATATATTGGCTGATACGGTTAACAAGTGTCTGCAGTTTCTGATTTGACATGGCTGTTTCGAGCCTTTCATTGAGAGTTTGCACAGGTGTGTATGTGTCTGACTGCTGACCCAACTGAGGTCTACCCCCCAGCATGCTCCAGAACTGGTATTAGAGCTGAGTTCAATTTGTTGGTTAATCGAATAGTCTATTGACAGCAACAAATTGGCAATATGTTTGATAAACCTTAATCTCTTCATTCGTTTTTGAGCAAAAATGGCAATTATTTTCTGGTTTCAGCTTTTCCAATGTGATAGCTAGTCTTCCATGAAAGTGAACTTAATACTGCATATTGGGGTGTTGGACGGACAAAACAAGTAGTTTAAAGATATTTATGTTATATTCTGACAAGATGGATGCAAACTATATCCCTCTTTATACTTTGCTCCAATTCCTAACCGTTGTTCTGCCCATTGTCCCTGCTTCTTTGCTGCTGCTATTTAAATCTGTTGATCACCAATTGTCAGATGGGTTACTGTAACAGGCAGCATTTCTATGTCGAAGTAGTTACAGTAGCAGAAGAGCAAAGTCTTCAAAACGTTTTCAACAATCCCACAAACAGAATTATGCAAAGGTTCAGCTTGTATTCTGTTCTATTCTAGCCTATTCATGTGTAAACCAGTCTTATTCTCGTTTATTCATTTTCCCTATACTTTCGTCCCTCAGGGGGAATATTAGTGGTATCCTTCTGAAAATGGCCAGGGACGGGCCTTGGTCAATAATTAATTGAAATCCCCTCATTTACTTAAGATCTTAGCGTACTCTGCCCTGGGTGAAAATGGGCAAAGTTTGCTCTTTGGAATAGTCAAACTGGATTTTATTATGCTGAGCCAGATAAATCTGTGGGAAGAGAGTGTGACTCTGCTGAAGTTAATATTTCTTAAACCTTAAAATAATATATACTGTATACACACACACACACACACACACACAGAAACTCACAGCTTCATAAGATGCTTTGTTGTACATGCAATTATATTTTCTGTTTGTTAGTGTTTCAAGGGAGCTGACATGCTTGGATTAAGATATTTTCATGGGAGAATACAGCTTTACAAACTGAACTGTTGATACACCAAAACAACATGTTGATGGCAAAAACAGTGTGTTTTTGTTGACGCCAGTGGTCAGTACAGCAATGTAACTCCAACTGCTTCAATGGAGCTGTTCAGCAGTCAGCAATGGAAGACTCAGGTCTCAGTCAGTCTGTCTTTTTAAAATATGCTTTTATTTAATCCAGTACGAGATTACACAAGGTTGACATGAAGAATCAAGATCATGTTGGAAAAGCAAGAGTAACTTAATGTGCAACATGTGTGACATTCTTTTTCTGTGTCTGCCGCGTCCTTCAAATAATCTAATTAGATGGAAGACCGTGCCTCGGACACTATTGATGGAGTAAATGTTTTAGTTTTTATCATTGATTTTGTTGATCAATGTGATTTTATGTGATGCACATGTAGCTAAAGCCACAATTGTTTAGTCCTCCAAAATCCTTGTCTCATCATTGCTTCATCAACCTTCATTTGGTCAATTACATTTGAATATGTTTATCTTTGTGTCTTTATTTTGCCTGTAACCTAATTAAATTTTTAAGCAGCCATATTATTTCTCTCTCTCTCTCACTCATCCTTGACCTTGATTAATTTAAAACTTCCTTTTCTCTCTCTGTCTTCTAGGACATGGCGGAGTGAACCAGCTCGGAGGTGTGTTTGTAAACGGCAGGCCCCTCCCAGATGTGGTTCGACAGCGAATAGTGGAACTAGCCCACCAAGGGGTTAGACCCTGCGATATCTCACGCCAGCTACGAGTCAGCCATGGATGTGTCAGCAAAATACTGGGCAGGTAAAAGGCACACAAACACCTACGACCATATGGTGCCAATGCTGAACAGTGTGCTCAGAAACTGTGGGGTAGTGTGACCTGCTGTCACGCTTCGAACGGTTGGCTAAGGTGTACAAAAATGTTGGCTTCTGGGTTTGATGCCATTTTTTTTTATAATTAAGTATCCGGTTAATTTTTGGGTCATCCTGCTTAGTTTTTTTGTCAGCACATAGGCTTCAGGTTCAGTGTCGGCTAAGCATGTGTCAAACCGAAGCTCCTGGAAGGTCACACTGACTCATTTACGTAGTGTCTGTTCTGCCATTTCTTTGATTCCCTCAGCATCATGTACAAATACAAGCTGTATTTGGTTTTAGCTTCCCTATTACATTCTATTCGCTACTCTTTTATTTTGCCTATTTAACCTTCCTCTCCCCTCTCTGTATCTTGTATTTCACATCCTACTCCTCTCAATATTTCTGTCCCCCCCCCTTTCTCTCTCTCTTTGCCTTTTCAAAGCTAAATTCAAGAGTAAATCCCTGCTCGTTCCGTCCCCCGGAGAAGAAAGGGGGACAAAAGGGAAAAGATTCATCACTTTTGGGAATTAGCATCAAAATGAAAGTGGCACCATATTTCTGCACCCCAAAAAAGAAAAGAAAAAAGACAGAGGGAGTTGGAGAAAGGGAGAAAGACAAGAACAAGGAATACAATCAAAAGGAAAAGGCTTGTTAAAGAAGAAGAGTGCAGGAAAAAAGAAAAAAACGAATGAGAGACAGAGAGACCATTTGAGGGGACGGAGGGGAAGGATTAGCTACTGCGACCCTCAGCTATATCAAAAAATGTGTTGGTCATTGTTCTCCCTTGCCTCTCTTTCTCTCGCTCTCTTTCTCTCTGTCTTTTTCTGTCTTCCTCTCTCTATCTTCCTCTCTCTCCCCTGTCCTGGTCGTTCTACTCACTGAAGCGTTACCGGGAGGGGGGAGGAGAGGGGATCGAGGGATGGAAGAAAGGAGGGAAAGAGGGTTGTTTTATCCTCTCCTCTCTGTCTCTCTGGTGCCAGCAGAACAAAAAACACCAACTCTACTACTCTACGTGTGTGTGTGTCTGTGTGTATTAGTTCATCGTTGTGCGGATATCAATAACCATGCTCGTTTATTCACCAATGATTCAGCTGTGAATAATTTAAATAGTTTTCCATTTGGAAATAGATTGTTTTTTCCTTTAGCTGTGTTTATACTCCAGCTGTGAAAAGTCAAAATGTGCAACACCCACATATGCACAGAACATGCGCGCGCGCGCACACACACACACACACACACACACACACACACACACACACACACACACACACACACACACACACACACACACACACACACACAGACAAGAGACAAGAAAACCCACATTTACAGGAACACACATCTTCACGGAAGGGATTACTCTACCGTACAGCGGTGGTGGGGGGGGAGAGACAGAGAAAGAGAGAGAGCAGGTTTAAGACTGACTGACAGCTTGCATCCACACACTGCACCCCCCCTTTTTTTGCAAGCTGTGTAGCGCATTTGCTGTCCTCCCACCCCCTGCCCCCATGCCCCTTCTGCATGCAAATACATTCATGAAATAGCCATGGTGGACACGAAACGCCTGAATCTGTGAGTTTGTGTGTTTGCATTTGTGTGTGTGTGTGTGTCAGTGCCACCCTCTTCTTACCTCTGTGTCACAATGTGAAATTGCTAAAAAGAATAACAGCCAGCAGGAGTCAGACATCATACATATTTTTGTCATCACATTTAGTCATTTAGCTGACACTGTTATCCACAGTATGTTCTAATGACTGTGACATTAGAAACATCTTGTACTTGGTTTTTATTTTACCAAAATATAAGCACCGGGAATAATGAGGTCAGTTTCACATGTAGTTTAAGTCATGGGAACTTTAGCCTATTGATGGGGCTGCATCATACTGAGTGGTCTAATTTAATTATTTTTATTGATATGATATTAACATTTTTATATATTTACAATAACAGTTTTCTCTGTATTGGTTGGTTGATGTAGAGTACTCTTTCCGCCTTGATGAAGACCCAATATGCCCGACTAATTCAGGGCATTAAATATAACTTATTCCCTTGCACTGTATGAGTGCCTGGAGAAATTTTTCTTTTCTTAGTCTGAGGGTTGAAGACATTTTTTGCAAGGGACACCAAAGCAGCAGCATAAACAAGTTCAGACAAAAGTGATCTAACCGGAATAAACAATGACAACAAAACTAAAAAGGCCAAATAGAGATAACAGCAGAGACAAATGCCAATGGAGTCCTTTAGCATAGAATTTACAATAGTCCTAAATTTGGCTTGAGTTATCAGTTTATATTTTCTCGTAAATATGTGATACGATGATCAAGTTGTGAAAGTAAACTTTATCAAAGATATAATATAAAAATAGGTTTACACTTTTTCAATGAAAATACTGGGACTTTGGAAGATAACCACTTGATATGCCTAAATCAGACTCATGTTAGCTTCAGCTGACTTGCATTTTTACAAAAGATAAGCTCTGTGAATTCTACATCCCATCAATCACGTTACTTAACTTTGTGTGTATGGACTGTGAGAATATTAACCCACCTGTCCTGCAAGCAATGCAACACAAGACAGGAGGATGATCTTTTTTCAAGATCAGATGCAAATGGAGGAGGAAGAGGCCAAGAGTTTTGAATTCAAGCCAAAGAGAAGTCCTGACCGCAGTGGGAAGGTTGTTCATCTATTGAGGAGCCAGGAAGAACACGAGTTGCGACTGAGTGAAACATGTCCAAATCCCCACAATGTGTACAGTTTCACGAATGCACCAAATTCTGAAATTGATAATAGTACCTGGAAAAAATCCAGTATCCAGCTGTTCTTAGAAAGGGTCAAGCTTAAAAGCAAATTAAATAAACTACATATTTGTGACCAATTTTTAAAGACTTACTTCTTCAGTAGGGACCAATAGACTTGGTGCAGAGGACCACAAACAACAAGTCCACAAGACAACAAGACTTGTTGACAAAAAGAAAAGTATAAAATAGCCACCATGTAAACCTTTTCTTATTGAGGTGGCATTCGATTTCTTTTGCACTATTATCTGTATTGATAAATACAATAAAAGTAGACACCATCAGATCAGTTAGTCAGGTCCCACAGTCAGGTATATACTTTAACCTGATTAAACTTCTCAGCCTCATCCTTGTTACATTACATGCATTTATTGTTTTTATTAGTTATTTTTCTTATTTCAAGATGACATAGTACATTTAATTCAACTAATTCAAACACCCTGGGACTAGAGGCAATATGAAGAAAACATTCCAAATGATTAAAAACAAGTTTAAATGGAACAGATTCAACCTTCCAACAGCTTTTACTTTATATCTCTTCTAGAAATACTGCAACATTCTTGTATTGCCCCTCAAGACCAACAAAAATATCTTCTGCGCTTTGATTGGCAGGTACTATGAAACGGGCAGTATCCGTCCCGGGGTAATCGGGGGATCCAAACCAAAGGTTGCTACTCCTAAAGTGGTCGACAAGATCGCAGATTACAAACGCCAAAACCCCACCATGTTTGCCTGGGAGATCCGAGACAGGCTCCTGGCCGAGAGAGTGTGTGACAATGACAGCGTCCCCAGTGTCAGCTCCATCAACAGGTACTACAGTCTGTGTCATCTGTGTGTGTGTTTAAGTATCAACTTATAGTAACAGGTACAGGGTGTAGGTAGAGCTCAAAGCAATATAATGTGTGCTTTATGTGTGCGTGTGTGTGTGTGTGTGCATGTGTGTGTGTGTGTGTGTGTGTGTGCGTGTGTGTGTTTGTGAGTGGTAAAGAGAATGGCAAAGAGGCCCCAGTCTCCATATGTATGAAGTGGCTGCAGCTCAGTGGTTCAACACGATGGTACAATGACAATCCTTTCCCCTGAGCACAGAGGCAGAGTGAGAGAGGGAGGGATAGGGAAATAAGAGAGAGAAGGAGTGAGCAAAAAAGACAGACAAAGTGAAGGAAGGTGTGTGAGAGTAAGGACAGAAACAGACACTAAAAGAAAGGAAAGAAAGGAAAAGGAAAGGAAAGGAGAGGACACAAGAGGAGAGGAAAAGGGGAGGAAAGGAAAAGAAAGGAAAGGAAAGAGGAAGAAAAGACTTGCATGAGCAGCCAAGCAGGAAGTGTGAGGCCCCTCTGCCATGTCAGCCTGCCTCAGCCACTTCACACACACACACACACACACACACACACACACACACACACACACACACAGAGAGTTTAGCTCCCACGATGGTCATGTTCTCTCTGTCATTTCGAATCCTCTCTCACACACACACATACACACACACATACACACACACATATACACACACATACACACACAGACACACTCACACACACACACACACACACTCACACATACACACACACACACACACACACACACACACACACACACACAGACACACACACACACACACACACACACACACACACACACACACACAAACACACACACACTAATATCTCCTCTCTCCTTCTGCAGGATAATTCGGACAAAGGTTCAGCAGCCGCCCGGCCAAACAGGCTCAGTGTCGGCTCACAACTTAGGTAGGTCTGCTGCTAGAAGAAATCCTGTTTTGAACTGCCAAAGCAAATGTTACAGTAGAGTCGTTTCTGTGTGAATCTCTTAGGAGCCTTTGTGCCATCTGTGGAACCATAACACATATTGAAATTCTGGACCTTAACTCAGTGAAAAGAAATGTTGTGTGCCATGAAGGTCTTTGCTTGAATGCTTTGCTGTAATCAAGATGTTCTAAAATGAAGAGTAAGGTACAATTAGTTAATTGGATGTAGGTTTCTGTTTTGTCCATTTTCTGTTTATTACAGTAAGAACATTTATATTTTTAATTTAGGTAAATGTAGGGTTTGTGTGTAAATAATTTAGAGTACTGTACTCAAAGTACTTTTTGTGTCCTTATTGAGGGTGCAGTGGAGAGCTGACAGGAAAACAAAGTGAGAGAGTGAAGGAAGACAACATCCAAAGACGTCCAGCTTACTGCCCATAAAACAATTATCATAAGCATTAACATGTCTGCTAATGGATATCATGATTGCAAATAGACAGTATGTTCACACATTCTAGTTTACAGCAAAGCTGGATCATTGATTAAGGCTGGACTGCCCGAGGACCCCTCAGGGGCTACCAAGGCCCACCTTTGTTATGTGTCAGTTGGTTTGTGTTGATTTGATTAATTGCAAATTTGGAAATACCACATAATGAACTAAAATGGCCTCAAAGCAGGTTCTGAATTATGACTGGTCCACTGTACCTGTCTTCTGCCTATTCTTAAATGAGTTTGTGTTTCAACCAAATGATTACATACCACTTATTGTTGCCGTTTTGTGCCTGTTTGTGGGTTAATTCGGCCATGTTTTGTTTTGCCAACATAAAGATTTCAAGGATGCTTGATTAAATAAGCAAAAAAAAGTAATATTCCATCAGACTTTGATGTTTGGTGAGTGAAATTAATATTCTTGATCAAAAAGACCCTTGACTCTCCTTCAGATTTACATGGTTTGGCTGTTCATTTGTAGTTTCTAATTATGTTACATACTAAAGCAATATATCTATTACAGCTATGACTGAACCACTATTTCCTTTAACTCAGTGAATATATATATAAGAGTCTCTCTCTCTCTCTCTCTCTCTCTCTCTCTCCTCCCTTAATTTGCCCTACAGTGGATTGTGTTTCAGTCTCTCATATCTTCATAATCGCACATTGTCTATTAATCTAAATTAATTTCACACACACTGCTCCCCGACTCCTGCCTTTTACACACATTAAGCAGACACACACACACACACACACACACATGCACACACACACACACATGCACGCTTACAGATTACACAGATAAATGGGTCCCACTCCCAGGCGGAAAATTGAACATTTGGATTTGCAGAATAAAAGCGTTACGTCTGATAAAAAAGAGTGAAAAGAAAGAGAAAGGAAAATCAGATAATTGAAGTGCTAAATCAAGTGATGGGAAAAGTAGGGATATGCATTCATTATACTCTCCTTGTCGTTAGCAAAGCAATAATGTCTGGGAGGGACCTTGATCCTCTGGTTTATCGTTTATTTTTTATTCCCTTTTCGGTCTTGTTTTTCTGTGTTTGGGGGGGTCTGCTGGGAGAGAGGATTAGGATGTCTGTCTTCACACCTTTCTGTCCCTCCTGGGATACCATACTGTCACTCAACCCTATGTCCGCTTACAGGGGCACAGATAAGGGACCAAAGAATGAGTGACTGTATGTTTCGCTGTGTGCCTGTATTTTGTGTGTGTCAGGAGGTTGCAGACTGTGTGTGTGTGTGACTGAAGCGGTGACAAGTATGTCACTGTTTAGCCCAGCGAGGAACTTGTCTCCTCCAGGGGGAAGATTAGAGAGAGAGACGAGGGGCAAAACACAGACAAACTCATGTCCTTTGGCTTTTCATTTTTATTTCCAGCCACGATTTGGTCTGTATGGCTGAGTAAAAGTTTTAGAGGATTAAAGTGCATCAATGTTAACTTTAGGGAGAGAAAAGTGGGATTTCACTCATTGGTTTTTGTTTTGTATCTTCCATCTGTGAAGGTGTAATAAATAACTGAATCAAAACGCAAGTGATGCTCTTCAAGTAAAAAGTAAAATGTTGGAACAGCCACAAGGTTCTGTATCACTCAATGTCATTCAGTAAGATTTTATTTGTCTGCTTAACATCATATAATAAAACCATTCTTTAAGATGCTTTACAGTACATATGAATAACATAGTGTGCTATTGGGCTCCTGCAAAGGTGACCTTTTCTATTATACATAAGCCTCAAACAAGGTGCTTTACAATGGTAGCACATCCCTATCTTTACAAAATCCACCATGAATTCCTTAAAATCCCCTAAAACAAAAGCTGACCCACTTTACCAGGGCTCCAACATAATTTATTACAATCTGGTTTAATTTTGAGGATCACTCTGATACGTGAGCAGGGTACTCTTTAAAATATGTTATTTATATTGAGTTGAATATATTCTAAGGTGGAAAAAAATAATTGCAGCAGACGCTTCATTCAAATTTCAGAGGCTCGTGCTTTATCATATAAAAATGCATGTTGTTATTCTTCTCATTTGCTTGTCTTGTGATTTCTCAATACATTGTATTGTCATGTGGTCTGTCTGCAGCAACGTCCGTGGCGGCAACACAAGTGTCAGCAGTGACCAGCGACTCAGCTGGCTCCTCGTACTCCATCAGTGGCATTCTGGGTATCAGCTCAGCCGCCGATGTAGGCAAGAGGAAGAGAGATGAAGGTGAGCAAAAGAATATTTGTGTGTTTGTGTTCTTATCCAAATTTGTGGTAATGGCATTTTTCAAGTGCAGGTATACACATACACAACATACATACACAATGTGGGTATCCTCATGGCCCCCTCCTTTTCCTTCCAACATGGAGAGTCCAGATGGAAAAAACTCAGGTCAATGGCAGATGTGTGTGAGTGTGTGTGTGTGCAGGTGTAATATGGGAGTTCTAAACCAAACATCTTCATTCAGAAACTCCTATTTGTTTACTAACAGTGCTTCACTGGAGAGCTACCTGAGAAGTCCGCTTATGCATGCACTATTGATCATGTAGCCTGTCATACCAGATCAATGTTGTATGCATGTTAATGAGGTGTGAGCTTGTGTGTGTGTGTTAGCACATAAGGGGGTTCTCACATGTACTGTATGTGTGCGTGCATGTGCATCCATGTGTGCATGTTTGTGGGTGTGTACGTGGCAGTGTCATTGGCATTAAAAAGCCATCACACAGACAGTCTCCTACGGTAAATGAGACAGGACCAGATGTCGGAGTGAGGGGAACGGGGGGGACAGAGCCCCACTGGGGGCTATTTCTCGTTTTCTGTCTCTAACACACTCACACACACACGCACGCACACACACACACACACACACACACACACACACACACACACACACACACATACACACACACAGTGTGGGGTCTTTTTCCCAGTGCTGATGAATTTCCAAAACATTCCAGCAGGTTCCAGGATGAATCCCAGGTGCACCTTATGCATTCTGATATGCTTGGATACGGCCCACTTACCCATCAGCAGAGCACAAAGACTTTAAACCTGACACACACATACGCCCTTCACCCTGTGTTCCTCTTAGTGCCTCCCGTCCCCCAATAACTTTTAATGTCTGGAGCTTAGATGTGGCACACACACACACACACACACACATGCTCACAGAGTACAAATGAATAATGATTGATGTTTGTTCTAGAGACCTGTGCTTTCGCCACACAAGGGATAGCTCATAGTTTTTGAGTGTGCGATGTGAAAGAAAAAAGTGGAAATGCCAGATATTCGATAAAAACTCCAAATAACTGAAAAAGATTTTAATGCTTGGCCAAGGTGGAAAAGTTGTTGTATTGTTTGTCACTGATGTTTCTGCTGCACTGAAGGGACAAACAATTGCAGGCATATAACAACACTCTGTGTGGTCCCATAACGACACTGTAACTTTCCTCAAATTGATACGTGAAATAAACTTAAATGCCATATTTAGTTTTCCACCATATGACGATTGCTCTTTTAATTATGTCATCTTGTTGTGCTCTCTGCACCTGCAATGGTTTAATGGCACCCAATTGGAGAATTAGTGCCATCCATAGTTTTTCTAGATGTGCCCAACTCCTAATGGATGCAAACATGCCATACTATTTGGTGAAAATGTGCACTGAATTTGGATGGAAACTGTCCTTTCAACAGCAGACATTTTGACTTCTAATAGAATGAAACACAGCACAGGGTTAACCTAACATTAATAAAGGGATGGATCAGTTTCATTTATGTTCTAGTTCCGGTACCATGGTGTTGTGCCTGCTAGCAATTCAAAATGTATCAAGGGTCTACCTTTCATTAAAAAGCCATATTTCATTGATAACAATAATGAGTCATGTTTAATTACACAAATGTATCCCACACTATTATGTGTACTCTGACGTCTGTGGCACAAACTCTGTGGTTGAATCTGCAGTTGAAGCTGAAGCTTTGTTATCTAATTAGCAGCATTATTGTTTCAGTTTGTTATTAATGTGCGTGACGTGCTACACCATGTGCTACATGTGTGGTCTGTCTCTTGTTTTGTTGACTGGACCTTGTGTCTCACAATTCAAATCAAAAATATTGTATCACTTCACATTTCAATGAAGCATCCACAAAGCATTGTGTCACTCGGCGTCACGTTTTGCTTGTGTTTTTTATCTGCAGTGTTTGTGTGGCAGAGGTCTGCATGGTTGGCTCTGTGGTCTAATTAACAGCATTGCTAATCACAGCTTCCATTAGAGCAGCCCCTGCTGGATAATGACACACACACACAGCAAGGGGCGACAGGGGGAACAGCATGCACTGACATGGACAGACAAACACATACATAAATACACAATAATGCAAGTGTCTCACACACACTCACACCCATATGCTTGTCGATACGAACATTTGTACACAGAAGGAAAGAGACATAGACACACACACACACACACACACACACACACACACACACACACACACACACACACACACACACACACACACACACACACACACACACACACACACACACACACACACACACACACACATACACCCACACACACACAGACTTGTCATGTTGACTTTGTCATTATATCTATCTCTCAGTACAGGGGGATATGTTACATATGCAGTAATGAGACAGTTACAGTGTCTTTCATGTAACTCATGCATCAGACAAGGTTCAAACCTTGATTTTTCATGTATGAAGAAAAGCATTTAATAGTCTGATAAAAACAAGAAAACAATGTTTTGTTTCCCTAAAACAAAATCAGGAAAAAGGTGGCATTCAAGTGCAAAATAATGCAAAATAATCCTCTTTAGCTCTAAACATAATTTTGGGGAATGTTAATTTGAATGGACTGGAAGCCTTTTGTCAGTCCATTGGTTGAAAATTAATTCACCAAATGATCAGGGCAGGAGGTGATTCTTTTGCATTTTGCATCCTTTTCTACCTATTCCTGAATTTGTTTTAGGGAATCGAACATATTGCAATTCTTGTAGACCTTCTTCACGGCAGACATTTTGACATGTCATACCGTAGCAGGACAGGCATAAGTGCAATTACTGTAATGGTAACAATGGCTAAATCCAATTTACGTGTTCCTGTTACATGACCCTGTTATAGTGCATAATGTTTCAGAAGTATGGCTTCCTTGGACAGTTGAATGTGTCACCTGTGTTTCTTGCTATTACAAGTCAACTATTTACTATCAACTATTTAATAGCGGACCTCACAACTGAAATTCGGGAGAGGTGCACCTGTTTTCTCTTACAGACTGGCTGATCCATTCAGTTGAATAACGTTATATTGTTTTCTTTTTTTTAACGAACCATTAGATTCAAGCCACTGAGTTACTTTGACAACTAAGCTTCAGAGGTGGTTTTGTTATTGTGATATTATAAAATTGATTAAAATGATCATATTATATGAACATCTGTGCAGAAAACCTTTTATTTTTGCTGCAACTTCCAAGCATAGAAATGTCAGCTGTGCAAGTGATGGGAACACAGGAAGGCGGGCTCATGGCATGTGTGTTTCTGTGTTAGTGTGTTAGTGTGTGTGTGTGTGTGTGTGTGTGTGTGTGTGTGTGTGTGTGCGTGCGTGTGTGTATGTCGGCAGGAGGAGTGTGTGAGGGCAAAGCCCTGTGGTGACCTGTGCCCCCAGCCAAAGCCAGGGGAAGTGGGGGGTGACTGGGGCAAAATGTTGATGAATGTTAGTAAAAGGAAGAACTTGACTTGTGGGGCCAAATGGGGACTATTGTATCTTAACCTATTCTCTTACACACATAGAGTGTGTGTGTGCTTGGGTGTGTGTGTGTGTGTGTGTGTGAGTGTGTGTGAGTGTGTGTTTGTGTGTGTTTGTGTGTGTGGATATGGAGTTCAGGGGCCTGTTAAAATGGGGAATGTTTCTTTCCTTCAGTAAAAAATATTCAGAGTATGTTTGGAGGAAAATCATTTATGCACATGTATATAATACGACTCTTGCATAAGCAAAAGATGGAGGATGGACGAGAGGAGGGGGGGGAGCTCCGCCCTTCACCCTTCACCTGTTCCTCTCAGTGCCTCCTGCCCCCAAAAACTTTGATCTCTGAAGTATAGATGGGACACACACACACACACACACACACACACACACACACACACACACACACACACACACACACACACACACAGAGGCAGGGGCTGTGAGGTCAGACTTACGACCCTTGTCCTATCAGTATGATAATCTATGTCAAGTGCAAAAGATGTACACTGGTGGTGTCCAACCCTGTGTGCACACACACACACACACACGCACACATGCACACACACAAACTTGCACTGAAGCTGAAACCCTAAAACCAAAACCCACAAACAGGTGGAAACCCATCTAACTCTCAAAGGTATTTGGGTTTAATAATTCAACTGTTCCTGGGTGATCGAATAAATGGCAACGGCAGGCAGAGTCAGAGGGAGATGGGCAAGGAGAGGTAGAACTGAGAGAGAGAGAGTAAGAAAGAGAGAGGGAGAGAGAGCAAAAGAGGGAGACAGAGAAGGCGGAAGAGAGAGGAAAAAGGCAGAGAGAAGAGAACAATAAGGGCTCATTGTTTGTTTTGTTCTGCTCTGAAAAAGAGGGAAGAGAAGCGCTTCCCTTCTGAGACCGACTCACAGAGTTAGAGGCAGCTGTGAATGTGTATGTGTGTGTGTGAATAGGATTTAACCCGTCACGGCAATGAGTTTCTTTACCCATCCATGGATACAATGAGACCAGCCGGATATCAAGCTACCCACCCACAACCACATCCACACACACACACACACACACACACACACACACACACACACACACACACACACATTCACAACAAGCATAGACTACATACGTTTATACAGATGAATGGACAATATTGATTATCATAAGTAAAAGCTTTGTCTTTACAGTAGGACCTGTCTCCTGTGTCTCTGAATGTCCATTGTGGTCTGTCAAGGTCTTTCAGTGTGTATTCAGTTCTACGTGTGTGTGTGTGTGTGTGTGTGTGTGTGTGTGTGTGCGACAGAGAAAGCAGAAAGCAATAAGCTGGCTGAAATGGTGCCATCAGAGCTACATGATTGATCAATTGAATTCCATCATGGGGACTGGCCGGTGGGATTAAATGGGTCACCGTGGGTTACCAGGCTAAAGCATCATACCGGCTTTATCTCCCCCCTGATTGGTCTGTCACCAGAGACCTAGACCATACACTCACACTGCTCCCAGCATCTGTATAAAAGTGTGTGTGTGTGTGTGTGTGTGTGTGTGTGTGTGTGTGTGTGTGTGTGTGTGTGTGTATAGTCGAGAAAGAGAGATTATGATCAAGCAGCGTGTTTGTGAGAGAGTGGGTGAAAGACGTTTTGTGTACTGAAAAGGTATGGCGAGGTTTCGTAAGTAATGCAGCACTGTGTGAGTGTGAGTTTTTTTTGGATGAGCTAGATACTTCCTCATGATTTGAGGTTCACTTGTAGCCTAGTCTTTCCTGTGAACTGCAAAACACTCCTTGTGCCAATGTGCCTGGTCTAGATTTATCATACATCAACTCTTAGAGATTTCCACTCAACTGGGAAAATACAGTTTGCAAGACGTGTAGTAGTATTGTACAGCCGTAGAATTGTAAATTAGTATGTGGTTAAAAATGCTACTATATTTGCTATTTAAAGGATAGTTCTCCTTTATTACAATTTTGGTCTTATTGTCATGGTTTTGGCCATCATTCCTATCGGAATAATTGATAATATTAACTTTTTACGTGTCGGGGAAATGGTTAAAGACATATGAGCAGTCAGATGATAATACAGTTTGGTTACCCAAACATGTCAGTGAGCGAAAACTAAGGAAAATGATGCAAATAACACATGAACTGAACTGAATTGCCATAGTTGTGTGCACACATACATTTCTTATGCAACAGATCGATAATTTCGATAATCAGTTTTAACTGTTAGCTCGTTTACATCCTGTCTAATCTTCAGAATGTGCAACCTAATCAATGAACTGGAATGTAAATAATAGACAATGTTGTGAAGCCCCGGATTACATTTACAAAGTTCTCACTTAATACAATATCTGCACATAGCAACTACAGTATGGTAAAAGTTAGGGAAAGATTGTTGATATGGCAAATACCCTATGGTTAGAGTTCAACTAAAACACTTTACGTTAATGGGGAAGTCCACCAATTTTACACATCATGTTCTGTCTACAGGTTATGGTAAGTTTGACTGCATATGTGAAAATAAAGTTGTGGCTCCAGGGGGAGTTGCACAAAGTGTAGAAGAAGTGAGCTCACCAGATAATATCACTGGTTCTGCTGCAACTTTGATCCAATGCAAAATTGGTGGAACTACTCAAAAGTTAGGGCAAGACCTAACTTGTAATAAACTGGAATTATCCTTTAATGTTAAATGTGGTAAAATACTCTATCTCTAGTTTCTTTCTTTCTTTCTTTCTTTCTTTCTTTCTTTCTTTCTTTCTTTCTTTCTTTCTTTTCTTTCTTTCATCATCACTGTTAGTTTTTTCTTTACACAGTCTGCTGCAAATGGATCTGTATTCTCTGTCTGTATATATTTAAAGCCCCTACCCCCTTTCCACCTGTCTGTCATATCAATCCCCCTGCTACCACACACACACACACACACACACACACACACACACACATACACACACACACAGTGACCCCCAGGACTAAAACAGGCTCTCAGGAGCGGTTTGGAGTGATGAATTGGCTGTATAGCGGGGGATTTTCACCCTCATCCCCTTTTTCTCTTTATCTTTTTCTCTGGTTCTCTCTTTTCTAATCATTTGTGAGCCGCGACTCTTCAGAGTTCTTATAATTGTCTCGTTCAGTCCCTCAGCCTTGCAATAACTGCAGGATACGAGAGCTCACAGTCTAATACTGATACCACAGCAATATATATTTGTGTGTCTGTGTGTGTATGGGAGATACGACAAGAGGGAGAAGTGTGTATATGTGAGGGGCAAGAGTGTACTTTTGAGAGATCAAGAATGAGAGACAGCATATGCTTGGTAATGGATTGCATTTGTATAGCATTTTCTCAGAGTCTCCACAATCTATGAAGTCAGTCAGTCCTAAATCGGCTCACTGGGGTTCACTTGAGTCCATACTTTGCACAAACTTCTCTCTTTGAATCTGCCTCAGTGATTTATTTTATCAACCCAAGCTTCCCTTATTCCTCTATCATCGCCTGACTGGTTTCTTCCTCTGTTATACAAACCAGACTCAAAACCCTCTCTAAACCTCTTCTCTTTCTCCTTTAACTGTTTTCTTCGTCCATTAAATGTCTTCCATTTACAACTACTCTAACCTCACTCTTTTCTCCTGTCCTCCTCGCGTAGGTCTGCAGGATTCACCGCTGGCCAATGGGCACGGCCACAGTGGGCGGGACTTCCTTAGGAAGCAGATGAGAGGGGAGCTGTTCTCACCGCAGCAGATCGAGGTATTGGACCGCCCGTTTGACAGACTCTGTCCAATCCAATCCAGCTCTGACCTCTATGTAAGCCTTGACTCTGGAGGCTGAGTTTGGGAACAGGTTGAGGCACGACATGACTGGGTGCTCTAATAAAAAGTATGACTAAAAACATTTCTTTTTCTTGTGAGGATTGCCACAGCACCATCTGGGATGCTTTTTTAGCTGTACATCCATTCAGTTTTGCGTCCCCATTCCAAACCCAAAATTTTGGGTTTGATACGTAAAGCAGACAATGTCACGTGCTTGCATTGCTAACTTTGCTAATAGTTTTCTTAGTGATATTATTCTATCTAAGTTTGAATCCACTACTCTCTACTACACTTTGGGCGAAAATGTTTGCCAAATGAATCAAATCTAATTGAATAGTTTACCTGTACATTTTGTACACATGTACACATATATTGTTTAAGTTTGTACTGTATACATGTTGTTTTTATACAAACACTTGTGGGTTCAATGTTATAGGAAAAGCAACTTAATTTAGATAACTTACATATACCAACAGATACATAATAAATCTTGACAAACTGTAATGTTTGGTGCTAGATGACTCGCCATGTCATGTCAATCTCAAAGACATTAGTCAAATTGCATAATGAAAATTAAATTTAAATATTCCTAATTATATCTCCGAAACAATGCAGAATCATTGCATTCATTCTAATGTTGTGCATTGTGATCTAAAATGTCAGCATCAAGCTGTGTTTCCCTGTGAGTCTGACAGACTACTGTGAGTTTCTGTGGTCTGATAGACATTGTGATGGTTGCAACAGAGACCCAGTCAGGCCTATTGATGTTCCTATAATCCAGATACACTGCAGGGGTTAATGAGCATATTGACCGAGCGCTCATTATGGACTCACTTCCTGCTGCTCTGGGACGGCAAAGGAGCTGTTCGCATTCAGATGCATCTTGGGAATGTGCTGCATATGTGTGTGTTGTTTGCATGTGAGATAAACAGATGAAAAAAGAAGTGTATCTTTATGTTGCATCTAAATTAACCTCCCACCCTTTCTAAGCAGTTTAGTTAACATAAATCTGAGTGGAATAGACAGATGTAAGTAGTACATTGAATGACAAAAAGGACAACAAGCTAGCATTTGTATTCTTTCTACCTTTTCTCAGATGTTCTCTAATCTGCAGCCCTCCGGTCAATATTAAGGAAATATTTTGTGTCTCAAAATGACACTTGTTTCCACATCCTAAAGACATTACTACTTCCGGTTTATTTATTCAGGTCAATGTCAAGAGCAAAAGAACAAACACACACAAGAGGAGTAGTAGTGTATGGAGTTACATATAGGCTACAGCCTTAGACCTCTAGGGCAGAGTTTGGCTTTTTAGCCCATTCACTTTCCTCTGACCGACATGGGGAGTGGAGTGGCACAGGGCGAGAGGTCGACAGGGATTGGCTGTAGTACCTCTATAGACTGCAACTCAAGACTATAATACCCAGGATTCATAGTTCAGTGTCCTCTTTGAGCCAGGTCAAGCCACTGGGGGTCGGGCATAAGGGTGCATAGGAGCTTTAAACTACGGGTCACCCTGGGGTCAAACTGGCTTTAGGATGCTGCATTGTGATTACAAAGAGGTTCACACACACGCACATACACTCTCTTTCTCACACACACAAATCTACAATGCTATCCTGTCTGGTCGACCACCCCCACTTTTTACTAGCCTGCATTTCCCAGAGGAAATGATTGACAGTCATACCCTTAACACTGACAGCCACAGCTCAGCCTCTTTAGTATGTGGTCTGAGGTGTGTGTGTGTGTGTGTGTGTGTTTGAGGCGGTGCTAGTGGGGTTATGGTCAAAGAGGGTCTGGCTGTGTTTTGGCTGACATTTTTGTGACTGAATTCCCTAAAAGATGCATGATATATACTTGGCCCTGCTGTTGATGGTGGTGTTGTTGAGTGGGAGTTAGTGTGTATTTGTGAATATAATTGAAAGTGACGAAGGGCTTTGCAAGTAAGAGAGAAACAGAGGTGCAAATTTCAAGTACCAACACTATATTATAATGGTATACTAATATATAGTAATTTCAGGTTATTTCAACCTTCTCATTATCTTTTAGCTTTCTTGCACTGAAACACAAGCCCCATTCATTATTTCTTCATCCCACTTAAATAGATAAAAGGAAAAATTGCTCACGTTCCTCATAAGCAAATCTTATTTTATCTGTCACCAGTAGTCACTCTTCTATCCTGAACAAACCATCCTTTTATCTCATCTCCCTCTCCTTCTCTTGTTCCCACTCTCCCTGTAGTCTATTAAGCCCCACTATTAATTTGTGTGTGCATGCTCGTATGTGTGTGTCTGCATGTGTGCCTGTCAGAGAGAGTTCATTTGAATTTCCCTTCAATCACTTCTTATTACCCAGTTGATAAATCAGCAGGGCTGACAGAGCACCCACCTATTCATGCTGCCCAGGGTCCAAATGCTCACCCCAGCACCAACCAGTCTGCTTACACTGGGATAGAGAAAGAAAAATCCTTGTCTCTCCTCCATCAAAAAAGCTTAAAAAAGAAGCAGAGGTCATAGGGGATCTTTTCTGAAGGATGGAAATAGTCAAACTGGTCAAAAGAGGCTGACAGACTCATAATGCACATTAGGAGTAAATAAATCATTATCATCAAATAATGTGTTGGGGACTATTTTTATCCTATTTTTATTGGGTCTAATCTTTCCCATTTGCATCTTCCCATTGACTTTGTATACAATATGCCTTTAAAATTAGCTTTTCGTTCTGTTTGAACATTGTCAGACTTTGGCATTACGGACAATAGTTGTTAGTATGATCAATTAATTGTTGTTTTCACTTTCATCATGACATTGTTAAAATGAGAGAAATAGAGAATATAACCAGCCTTTTCCTTTCTGTTCTTTGTTATTGACATGTAATCATTACTCTGTGCAGAATAGGCATTAGCCACCAATACAATAATATTACATTTCAACCTTAAAATGAATAAACCATTCATAAATTACAAATGTTAGCCCAACTTGTCATTTTCAACTTGTCATATGAACTTTTACAGCACTATGCCCAGAGTTGTGGTCTATCTGGCTCGCCTGGAAATGAATAACCTCCCCACTGCTACCATGCTCAGTTTGAGCGCAGATGCATTCCTTCCCCACAATCCCTGTCTCAGTTGTGGGCCTCAGGGAATTGTATTTGTTTATAGTCAAGCCTTTTTCCATTAGGAGTACACAAGACAATGTGGGGAGAGAGAGAGAGGGAAAGAGAGAGATGGAGAAATCGGGAGCTATTTGGGGAATGGAGAAAAAGTGAAATACTATTATGCAAATGATGCAAGCCAGTAACAACCAACGGGGCCAGTGTGTGTGTGTGTGTGTGTGTGTGTGTGTGTGTGTGTGTGTGTGTGTGTGTCAGAGGGCCGATTAGGGCTCATCTGTTGTTGATGTGAAATTTGGACCAAACCATTACCTTCCCAGATCTGAGTGAGTAGACCAACCTGCTGTGTGTAAGTGAGGGAGTGAGAGGAAACAAACGCAGTAGGTAGCCACATACTCTAATGTTGAAGGACATTCAGATATGTAGTAATTTTTCATTATTAGGATGTAACTTGTTAACTTAGCTTCATTTTTAATAGAGATATTCTTATAAATGGGAACAGAGAGAGACTGAAAGGCAATAGAATAAAACAGACTGCAATAATAAGTTGTATTTATGTATTGTAAATCTTGGAACAAAACATTGGCTAGCATACGTTGTTCAACACAGTTTAGTTTTCAGTAGTTAAAACGAAAAACCTGTTTTTAGGTTATAGAGCATGCAATACAAATCTGCTACTTATATAATCATCTGTTCCTGACCTCTAAGCCTGCCATTAGTTTTCAAACTTTTTGTATTGCGTACCACCCCAGAAAATGTTTGGCTCCCCAAGTACCACCATTATGCCCGACATTGAAATACAGTAGCGTAGGCCTACCCTATTTTGCAACAGACAGTTCATGCAGGAGGCAGGTTTATTCCTAAAAAGAAGACTCACGTTTGAAATGTTTATTATAATAGCAAAACATTGTGTTTGGCGGCCAGACTCCGACCTCATCCCTCCCCATAGTATGGGTTTACATGAGATATTGGGGAGTGATGATAAAGTAGCCTGCAGGTAGATGCTGGGGTGGTGGTTGGGTTAACAGAGGACAGCAATACAGGTGCAGACCAGCAGCAGTATTGACAAGGCAGAGATGGGGACATTGTACAGCTTAAATACCCCTCCAAATTGAGGGCATGTGTTTGGGAAGTGATACAGGGAATGAGGCATGTCACATGTGTGTACGCAGTACAGCTTGAGTTGGCTACCTGAACTAGCTCGCAGGTGTCAGCCCATTTCTTTTTTGTGACCAAATGTTTTTATTTAAAGATTACAAACAATTACAAACAATATGATGAGACATGACAAATGTGTCCCAGGACTAATAAAAAAAATTAAACACATAGAGGAAACAACAACAAAAACACCATAGCAAGAGCGACGTCCGCAGCTTACAAACAATGCACACAAAAACAGACATACACAAACGCACACACAAGCAGACACACACACAGACAGAAACAAGAGAAGGGACCAGACACATGCGCAAGTAGAGGTAAGAAGACTGGAGCACCAGTCTACAGCATGGACTTCAATGAGTCAGCAATGTTATACTAAGAGTCCAAAGTTTTTTCTGGTGCTCCATTTACGAAAGCTGTAGACAGTTCCAAATGAGTCCATGAGTCCAGCAAATACAGCACGTTTTTTTAGGGCTGACAGATCGTTCAGAATCAAAACACTGACAGTAACAGGTACAGTAACATTAATCAGGGCAGATATTTTGGATGCAATATTGTTTCAGAACTGACCAACAGGAGAGCAATCCCAGAACATGTGAAGATAAGTGCCCCGAGCCTTCAGCGGGCAGAAAGTGCATAAAGGGCAGTAAGTCGCCCCATTTATTGTTGACTGGTGTTAGCCACATCCCTGGTAGCACTACAACTGGCACTTAAACTCTTCCACACAACTCAGCACAACAAGCAAATTAGCTAAATAGTAGTAGTCTCGTGTAGCTGTAGACATAAAACACACTGCAGCCCACTCCTTCTGAATCCAAATGTGAGATAACATGAGTCATATCTCCTTACTGTTTTGCTGCTAGCAGGGGCTGTGGAGACTTTACTGGCGCAGCTTAAGTAGGCACTAGCACTTGCGCTTGGTTCTCTTTCATCCATTTCAGTTATATCAGGGCTGCTTGAAATATTCTCCTCCTGATCCACACTTCTCTTCTTAATAGTTCTGGTTTGGAGCCACAGCTGCAATGCTTTAAAGCCATTCATTTTCATCTCAGCATATTATCTTGCCATCACAGTTTAGCTTGGACTAAACGCATGGACGCATGGACGCGGTAGGCTATGTTTATGAACGTGACTACATTGTAGGCTAATGTGGAAGCAAAAATATTAAGAGAAAGGCAGAACTTACTGTATTTTAAGTTACATTTCAGTGATCTCATAGTTTTAGTATTTTCATTCCAAAATGTTGAAATAATTTGATACTATTGCATGTTTTTAAATCTACTTAAGTTACTGAAATTAACATAATTAAATATTTTAACAGCTCACTAGAGAGAGAACCATACAGTAGTTTGAGAAGTATTTATGTAGACTTGATATCAAACAACATGATGTTGCATTGTGTTAAAAAGTTTAACAAGGTTAAACTTTTTTACTACTGCATTTCGTTTTGTTGGAGCTCTGTATCAACCCAGGGGTGTCATTAAAATGAAGAAGGCAGCTGCATTTCTTTCACGCAGAGGTAATGTTGGTCTGAACATGATCTTTTCCTTTCAGAGTTTCCCAAAAGAACCATGATTCCTTTCTTTCTTTTCACATAAATTTCTCTTTTTCATTATTTTATTTAACAGTTTCCATCTTTCCTCATGTTTTACATGCATTCATTTCTCTCTGTCATCCATTTCTCTCTTTCCCAATTACCTCTTCTCATCCTTCTTTCTGCCTATGACTTCCTGCCCCAGGTCCAGCTCCCCTTGCCATCTTTTCTTGTAACCCTTTCTTGTAACCCCATCTTGCCCTGTACAACTCCCCCACCTTTACTACCGCCACCCCTCAAAACCCAGCCCCTCCGCAGCTGTGTCCCTCCTCTTTGATGAGAGCTGATGGCGCTGTATGAGCGGTGGAATTGACAACATTTACGGTGCAGAATGAGAATGATCCATCTTCCTTAGCGGGCCTGTCACCCCACTGGCCAAACTTCATCATGGGTAATTACCATGGCAGACCCCTTCTTCTGTGCTGCTGCTGCTGCCTGGCCCCCATCTACATGGTCACATTAGACACCATTATAATAAGACAGAGAGCGGCCAAGAGAAGGAGGAGGAGGTGCAGAGATAGCATGTATGATTGGTTGAAAAAAAAACTACAGGTGTGATGTGTGTGTGTGTGTGTGTGGGGGGGGTGTAAAGAGAGAAAAGACGGCTTAAAAATGTGTCTGAAGTGTAAAGCGAGGGAGAAGGAGAGAGAGAGAGAGAAAGAGAGAGAGAGAGGTAGAGAGATGTGTGTGTAGTGTACTGAGTAAGCTCTTATTTGGCAGGTCACAGTCCAGTGGTTGTGTTGTGTGTTGACGAGCACAGGGGTGTTTAAGAGGTCAGTGAGCACAAACACACACTTACACTTACAGCTTCACACACACAAACACACAAATGAAGAGGTATTAAAAGGGTCAGTGCTAAACTCTCACCTCATCACCTAAAGGAAATTCTGATTGCTGTCATTAGTGTACACACACACACACACACACACACACACACACACACACACACACACACACACACACACACATCAGCAGAAAAGCATTATACATTGTCACTAACTACAAATCTTTAAGCTAATTGAACCTAACAATTGGATTGAGCAAAGTGATTTACACTTTACGCCTCTATGGCCGTCCCACTTTTGTTTTGTATTAACAGCTGTTTGGCTGTGACCTTAGTTATGATGTCATTGCCTCATTTTCCCTGTTTCTAGAAACATGTTAACATGAAGGCCTTGGTGCTGTCTGAAGAATACCAAGCTTAAAAAGTGTTGCACAGTCTACCAATCAAAGCTTTTTTTAATGTTCTTTTTGCCTCTTTGTTACTACACTTGACACAACACACATACATGCATGCACGCACGCACGCACGCGCACACACACACACACACACACACACACACACACACACACACACACACACACACACACACACACACACACACACACACACACACACAGGCAGGTCATTTGCCCATCATGAGTGTAGTGGCCCTGAGAATTGGTGGTTAATCTATATATAGCTGGTCATCAGTGTCAATACCACCACTCTAAATTACCACATACACACAAACGCACAGAGAGATGAAGATTGATGGGTCATGGCTTGGTGTGCGGGTCAGACACAGGTGAGCAGACAGTTTTCATTATCCAGCTATCTGTCTGCATTTTAGGAGAGTGAGAAAGAATGCTTCACCAGGTTGTTAAAGAGGCTGCTTCAAAATTCTGCATGATCTTGGTTAATCTAAAGGTCACAATTTATAATTTAGACAATAGATATGTTATTTGTACTTATTTACTTTGCATTAAAATTTTCTGTGTTTTCTGATGTGATCTATTTCAAATTTGTGGCAGCACAACAATAGTTTTTGGCACACTTACAATCAGAAGAGGTTTGGTACTCAGAGTATGGAAATGAACATTTTGAGAAATATATTTATACATATTTGTATAAAGCATTTATAATTGTAAATCATTTCATCAAAGTCACCTCCTCTATGACAAACCAAATGAGAAAGTTACTGAGAACTTGCACAGAAAATAAAAACCATACAACTAGACAACAAGAAGAACAACAAGATGTGTATGTGTGTGTGTGTGTGTGTGTGTGTGTGTGTGTGCGCGTGTGCATGTATGTGTGTTCAGTGTACTGGGAGACCGCTCGCACGTGTGTTGAGGTGATCATAGTTCTTATTGTTGTTGGTATCTGGGGAGACAAAAGGCTTAGTGCTAGTTATGGTAATGCCACTGTGTCTGTATACAATGTGTATGATTGTGTGAATGTGTGTGTGTGTGTGTGTGTGTGTGAGAAAGAGATAGAGAGAGAGAGAGAGTGAGAGTTATGAGGAGAAAGAACAAGCTGAGCCTATGGTTATAGACTGTTGGACTTGGTTGTATAGTAAATTCATCTTTGTAAACAGATCAATAAACTCAAATGTTTGTGTGTGTGTGTGTGTGTGTGTGTTCTCATACTAAAGATTCTTTGCTATGAGAAAGGGGCAGCATGTTGGAAATATAGCAGGATATAACAAATAGATTGATCACAGCTGTGAGCAGCATCCAGCACTAGTACTACGGTATATTCTGAAAATGTCATGTTGTTTTTCTTCTGTTCTAATCTTTCTTCACTTCCTGTCTCTACCCAGACATCAGATTATTCAGCCATGGCCTCACTAGCTGGTGGACTTGATGAGATGAAGAACAGTTTGGCCAGTCCTGGAACAGGAGCGGAGTTAGGAGCCAGCATGTCAGGTCCACAGTCCTATTCACTTGTTCCAGGTAAGAAAGACATCCTTCTAAACTACTAAATGAAAAGACTTTTTGTTACCTGATTAAACACTAAATTGATTTGTATAAATTAAAAAGGCATACACTAATACAATTTAAAACATTTCTACTTTTCATCATCAGCTAAGCTGGACTTCCGGTGTGCACATGCCTTTTTTCTTTATATTGTTTTGCCTTTTTGGAAACAAACCTGAATGTGCATACACTGCTTTGTGACTAAAGCTAATTGCCTAGTGCACATTCTAAGCCAAAAAGTCAAAGTCAAGGAGACCCAAAAAGTCCAAAACATTTTTATCATTTAAGTATATTACCATAAAACCTACAATAACCCTAACCCTAACTCTCATTTTGCAAATTACTTATTGTGAAAAGCAGTCAGCTATTGGAGGAAAACATAAAATTGCAAGACTCCTCAACGAGGCTTAAAATTATAAAATGTAAATTTAGAGCATTTAGAAATTTAGGAAAACAATATTTAATATTTATTTATTTATTTATTTATTTATTTATTTATCTATCTATTTGATGGAATTGTTTAGCTCTGGCTGTGTGATAATCTAATTGCATATGACTAAAGAGCAAGAGAAAATGATTCATAAATCAAGCCTATTGTGCACAGGTTAGAGTTTAGTATTACATAAACAAAAAACAGTAATTCATATTCCAGACACACTATGCCAAATGCCTTTAAGTCTACCTCAGCAGCTACATGGATTCTAAGTGATTGAACCTGCTTAAAGAGATCAGAGATTTGGATCGCAGGAGGGGTGAGAAGCCCAGAGGAAAGGAAGAAAAGAAAGGTGGAAGGATGGAGGAAAAGTGAGAGCTGCGTCTCTTCCTCTGACTCTATATAGGGGCACTGGGAGAGGCAGTGGTTAATTAAGAGTAGACCTGGGAGCACTTGGACAAGGCTTCAACGTTCCCATCTATAATGAGGGGAATCATAGAGCTGGGAATTTGGGATATCTGGGAATGGGCTCTTTTATGCCATTTGAAACCACTGAGGAATATTACCTGCCCGAGAGAGAGAGAGAGAGAGAGAGAGAGAGAGAAAGAAAGAGAGAATTTACATTTCTGCTTATGCATGCAAATGTACATTAATATTCACACACACACACACACACACACACACACACACACACACACACACGCACCTTCATATTATGCATGCATTTCCTTGCCCATCTTTTCCCTCAAAATAGAGCTCCCTCTAGGGGATCAGTCGTCCCTGTGTTGACACATTGACGCAATAGTATTTCACCCCTGACGTGTTGATGCTCTGGACACACACTGTAGAGCAACATTTACACATTCAATCTTCGTTTCTGAGGCCTTTCCAAATCTGTAGGGCATTTTTGTTTTACCCAGGACTTCACCCAGTCTACTCGACTGCAGAGGGACAAACTGTACACCCTTGATTACTTCCAGGTTTGACATATAGATATGTTGCTCTGATGGCTTTTTGGTGGGGAAGGGTAAGAAGGAGAGAGACAGTCAAAGAGAAAGGGAGGAAAAGGATGTGTGTTCATGTAGCTGCAAGTGAGCACAGAGGAGACTTGTACTTGTTGGTTGACCTCTACGGCAAAGCTGTGGAGAACATCAAGAATCAACGCAACTGGCATACATATGCACAAATACACCGCATGCACACACACAGAAACACACACACACACACCTCAGAGGATCTGGCCCTGTCTGCCCCCTCTAAGTTGGGCTGTAGAGAGTCCATCTCTTCCTCCTTCTCCTCCTTGCCCTGTGCACTGACCCTGAGCGGATGAGTAGCCCGTCTGCACTAATGCCTCGCTGTCGCGTCAAACACTGAGGAAAACTTTACTACACTGAGACAGGAGAGAGGAGGTGGAGAGGGACAGAAGAGGCTGGAGTAGAGAGGGGAAGTGTGAGAGAGAAACACGAATAGGGAGGCAGGGGAAGAGGCAAATATTAAGTGAAGAGGAGAGAAATATAAGTCTCTGTTGATAAATTACCATGTGTTGTATTTTCCTTTCTTCTCATCATATCCATTTCTTCTCCCATTTTTGTTCTCCTTGATTTTTATTTTATTTTCAAGTAAAATCAGAGGGTGACCAAATTGGATATTTGAGAATTTAAAAAAGGACAACAATGAATTTGCTGATAGTCATTTTTTTAACATGTAACAAAAACAAACTTTTTTGATTAGGGATCCTTATCAGCATGGCTCTAAAGAATGGCAATGTTGGTTGGTTGTTTAACTACTTTAGTGCAGACTGAAATATCTCAGTTTTGTACTGAAATTCATGCTCCCCAGAGGATGTATGTATCCTAATGACTTTGGTGATCCTCTTATGTTTCCTCTAGCAACATCTTGAGGTTAACATGTCTGTTTTTGAGTGAAAAATTTATGAAATGTCCCTCCCGAACTCTTGGATGGATATTCCCCCTCACGATGATTTGTAAAAACTTGGGTGATCATTACATGAACATGACCATTATACCTGCTTGACATCAACAGTTTTATCATTATCATTGTGAGCATGTTAGTTTACTGGCCTTAGCATTTTGCACCATAAAGCACCATTGGGCCTAAATAAAGCCTCACAGAGCCACTGGCCTCGCTGATCTGTGACTGCAAGAACTGTTGAAAAGGAAATTTTACAGTTGAAAAATAAAATTGTCCACAATATTGTTCTCCTCTTTATTCCCATCTCCTCCTGCTCCTCCTGCTCCTCTTCTCAGTTAGTTAGTGGTGGTTAAGTGAAGGGGAAGTGAATGGGATTGATGGTGTTAGCATCTGAGCTGTTTATGATGATGATAAATGTGTGTGTGCAGGGGGGAAGGAGGCGGAGGGTGTCGATGCATGTGTGTGTGGGTGTGTATGATGATGATGAATGGAGGGCTCCCTCTCCATGCACTCCCGATGTCTACTGCGTGCAAACATAGAGAAATGATTTGGGCCGACACACTGTCATGTAGTCTAATGCAGTTATATATCCTGTCCACCAAGTGACAGACAAGGGAGGGGGGATACCGAGAGAAGGGGGCAGTTGGTAAATGAATGGATATCAGTGGATGGAAAATGAGGAGGAAATAAATAAGAGTAAGAGGGACATCCTAAATGTGCTACTGCATTATTGTTTCGGTAAAGATCCTGCATGAGGTGTTGAGTTTTGGTGATCTTATTTTTTCAGTATTTACTATAATTACTGTCAGAAGTGGAAAGTAACAAATATTAACAAAATTGTTCCTGTTATTGCCTTTTTCAAAGCATAACAGGTATATCTAATAACATGAACATTGTCTGCAGTATTTTCAGACATCTTATGATTGTTGTCTCGGACACCGCAATGGAACAGAGCCATTCCCAATATTATTGATTACACCTTCTTTTCCTGCTATGGAAAAGGTCAATTGAGAAGCTTTTTCCTTTACTTAAATCAGCACAATCAGGAGGAGACTATTGGGGCGGCTGTGGCTCAGGTGGTAGAGCGTTGTCTACCAAACAAATGGGTCGGTGGTTTGATCCCTCAAAGTGTCATTGGGCAAGACCCTGAACCCCAAATTGCTCCCGATGCTGCTCCATAGGTGTGTGAATGTTTATTTGATGAGCAGGTGGCACCTTGTATGGCAGCTTTGGCCACCAGCATATGAATGTGTGTGTAAATGGTGCCTGTAATACGAAGAAATGCTTTGAGTAGTCGTTAAGACTTGAAAAGTGCTAAATAAATGCACACTATTTACATATTACAGTTGAGTTTCTTTCCTTTCCTTGCTGTGCAAATGTTAATACAAAAGGTCTTATGTACATTATGAAACAGCACAGTAAATAAGTGCACTCTTGCCTTTCATACACACAATCAGAATTCAGAAATCCAAATCATCTTTTGTCAAACTTTTATTTTGGTGCTGACACAAGTCGATTGATCAATTGATGAACTAACTAGCTGAACAGTAACAACAGCAACAATTTTGATAATCAACTTTTAATTTTTAAACCAAAAATGGCCAAAATTCACAGGTTAAACCTCCGCAAACATGATTATTATTGTTATTATTTTTTATAGTGTCTTAAATTTTATGGTAAATAAGGTATATCTCTTTGGGTTTGAACTATTGGCCGCACACAACAAGACAACATCTTAGACTTGGGTTAAAAAATTAACTGACAATGAAAATAATTGTTATTAATTGTTAGTTTTTTGATTCTGGGCAGATTCAATATAAAACAATAATAGCATAATAACTAACACCAGCCAGGAGGTACAGCTATGATGACAATAACAATGTTGAAACTGTTGATGATATTGATAGCAGGTTATTGAAGACAGCATACATGTGTGTGTGTGTGTGTGTGTGTGTGTGTGTGTGTGTGTGTGTGTGTGTGTGTGTGTGTGTGTGTGTGTGTGTGTGTGTGATTACAGGTCGCGACCTAGCCAGCACCACTCTGCCAGGCTACCCTCCTCATGTTCCTCCCACTGGACAGGGCAGCTACTCCACCCCCTCCCTCACAGGCATGGTACCTGGTGAGTACACACACATTGTTTCTTGGTACCAATACTGCCATCGTGCTTGGCTTTTACAGTAACTCTGTCATCTCTCGCCACCCATCGTCATAGCAGATCTCTAACATACTGTACATATCTGTTTGCATTCCCACTGGATGTATGCGTGTCTTTAGGGGGTGCACTTAGCTTTGCCACTTCCTCCTTCTTGTTTGTCTACACTATGGTTGACAGTACTCCCAGGCGGTGGCGTGTGTGTGTGTGTGTGTGTGTGTGTGTTTGTGTGTGTCATTGGTGTGTCTCTGTGTATCATTAGAAACCAGCCACAGTAGCACAGCTGTCCCTCCTCAACATTAGTAATTTGTTTTTAATGAGAATCACCAGTGACCCACGACTAATTCATTCATTCCCTTCCACTCCGCCTTCTACGCTGCTTTTGTGTTTCAATCCTGGACCCCATTCTCTCTCTCACTCTCTTTTTCTCTTTCTATCTCTCTCTATTTCTCTCTCTCTCAGTCTTGCAGTGGTGGTTGTGGTCAGTGTGAAGTATACTGCAGAGAAATAAACGGATAAAACACAAAAGCAACATCTGCAGGGAAGCAAACTCAATACCATGCTGTTTACAAGTTCTTGTCACTTCTGTGTATTCCCAATCATTCAGTCTGTGACACACACACACCTGGGCTGACACACACACACACACACACACACACACTCTCTCAGCGGACATGTAGAAACAGCACGTCTAAAGATGGGTAACCCTGTCCCCCTGCGCTAACCCTGTCCTCCGGTTTGACAGCATATTTGTGTGCATGTGTGCATGTGTGTGTGTGTGTGTGTGTGTGTGTGTGGGGGGGGGTATGTTTATGTGTGTGCTGTATGAGATTGTTTGTGTGCATGTGTATTTGTTTTTGACAGTGTGTGTGTGTGTGTGTGTGTGTGTGTGTGTGTGTGTGTGTGTGTGTATGCGACCTTGACACTGAGCTACACTAGGGAGATCCTGAGCGTCCGCTCGCCTCCTTTCAACCCCCTCTCCCTCCCCTCGTCTCCTAAACAACCTGACATGTTGCCGTCACTACGGTGATGACAAGGGTAGGATGTTCGCACCCAGGGATGCCATGGAGACTGTATCCCGACCCCACCTGACAGATGCAGCTAAACATACACACACATAAGCACACACAAAGGGTAGTGTGAGAAAGAAAACTTGTTTGGTTGTTCATCCAAATACACACACAAACAGTCTCTACATCTAGATTCTTCTCAGTGAATATTTGACGCGGCCTGAATCCTTGAGTTGACCGAAGTGAATAGAAAAGATAATCTTCCAACTTTGCTTCTCCAGCTTCGCCATGTTTTATCTCAGCACTTCTCAGGCAAATTATCCTTCTTTTTGTCCGCTCTGTCTAATATTATACCTTCATTAAGCAAGCAACTCTCTTCTGCTGTTCTTCTTGTCTCTCTCTGTCTCTCTTTCTGCAGCAGGGGGGCTGACACTCAGAGGGGGTGTAGAGAAGCAGTGAGGCAGAACCGACAGAACGAGAGGGAGAGAGGAGGAATGAGGGGGGATTTGGAAGGAGGGGGCATCAGGGTCTGTGACTGTCAGCTATGGGAGAGGGATCCCCCGGGAGAAGGGAAGGTTCAAAAGAAAAAAAGAAGAGCAAAAGATTGAAAAAAGAGAGCGGTGAAGAGATGTAAAATAAAGAGAGAGAGAAGAAATAGGGAAGAATGTTGTTTTGATGTGAAGGGTGACGGGCGGGCTGTATTCAGGCAGGCCAGAGGACAAGAGAGAAAAATAAAGAGAAAAGGGGTGAAGGGAAGAGTGGGAGGGGAAGACATGAGGAACAGTAGACCCCAGACAGTAAGTAGTAAATGAGGGAGAAAAGCTACGCCATCATCCACTGAATGAGAGGAGCACTACAGTCTCGCTGAGCTCTCCTGTTCAGTCACTCTCAACTAGCCTGCAAAACCTTCTGTTTAAAACTAAGGGCAGGTTAATCTGAACAAGTCCTCCAAACAAAATGACAACATTTGTCATTTAAACAAACAATGAATGTTGTCATTGTTTAAATGTGAACACTAGAATCCCAGACATGATACATGCTGTTTGTCAAAACATTTCTGCACCTTATTAAAAGCTTTAGCTATAAAGATGCACCATCCTGGTTTAGCTAGCCCAAATAAGGGGCTACTCCAAAAAATAATTGGGATTCTTTTGCATAAAGTCACCTTATTCAGGTCTATGATCATTGTTTGCAGTTTGCCTCATGAACTTGGTTTACACATTTGTTAGTCAGTGAAATAAAAATAGGATCACGTTGAAATATAATTAAAGTCCTGCTAGCACTTAACTACTGCTTGATATTTCTTAGTAAAGGCTGGTAGCTCAAAAAACAAGTAAAAGGTAAAAAAACAAAAAGGATTCACATCTTATTTCTCAAGGTAAAGTCAAAGAAACAGACAGGATCATCCTCTCAATCTTCTGGTGTTTCTAAGCTTTCTATATTGTTTTCTTTCAGGGGGAGATTTTTCTGGAAGTCCATACTCCCATCCCCAGTATTCCACATACAATGAATCATGGAGATTTCCTAACCCCAGCTTACTAGGTAGGTGTATCCCCTATCTCTGCACCCATTTCTGCTTCCCAGAAGTGGATCAATAATTGTATCAATGAATTTCATTTCATTCCACCTCACATCCCAGTTCCAACCTCTCTAATACTCTCTTGTAATAGGCTGTATCTTTCATGCTCCACTGTTCCTTTTTTTATTACATTACATTTCTGTCTGTATTGTACCGTACAGTACAATACATCATAGAAATACTAATGGTTTTGTAAAAGGATGTTTTAAAAGACTGGCAATTTGGGGTATGAATGGACTGGAAGAAAAGGAAGGGGGGGAGGGGGGGGAGAGAGTGAGTTCTGGGTTTTTATTTTATATGTAGAGGAAGTTGGCTTTGACCACATATTTTTAATTTTTGATATAGTCACCTATACATTAATGACTAAGACCGAACCAAACTGCCACAAGCAGTGATCTGCTGGACTACAATGAGCAGGCAACGTTAGTTTATAGCCTATGAATTAATTCACTTTAAAAGGCAATGTGACATCAGTCTTAAAAAACATGTTATCAGACAACTTGGCAGCAGAAATATAGAAAAAGTCTTCTGTTAAAACAATTAAAATTTATTTTCATGTTGGATTGTGGTTTAAAATGTTTCTTCTTCTTTAGCGCTATGAGTCGGTGATTACAATGTATTCCATTAGTATACAATGTATCACATCATTTATACTGCACTAGGGATTTGTTCATTTTAAACTACTGTAGCACACCGCCCCATGAATGACTCTTTAAGTTCTGTATTCTAGCTATATAGTTTAGAGAATATTATAGGTCTAAGACGAAACTGACAAGAGGGCAGGACTCTATAATCAATGTGCTACTTCAGCACCACAGACAGCGCCATGGATTTATCAATCCACAGTTAAGCCACCTACAAACACATGATCAAAGGTAAAATCGTGAGGTATAGGGCCCAGAACATATTGCAGGCACAGAGGCAAAGCGCAGTGCAGGTATACGTCATCATTGCTTCTGGCTTTGGTTGCGCCTTGTAAGTTTCTTACTCAAGTAAAAGTCTAAAAGTACTGGTTTCAAAACTACTTAAAGTATAAAAGTAAAAGTAATGTAAGGGAAAAAAAGTAGCTCAGTCTGTAGTGAGTTGGGTTGGGAAACGGAGGGTTGGGGATTTAAGTCCCCGTACTGAACCAAAACCATACCAAAGAGATGTACCAAACCGTACCAAAGTATGGAGTGTGGAGACTGGTAGCTGGAGAGATGCCACTTCACCTCTTGGGCACTGCCAGGTGCTCTTGAGCAAGGCACTGTACCAGTGGCTCAGGGTGCTGGTCCAGCTGGCAGCCCACTCACTCTGACATCTCTCCATTTGTGCATGAGCATGTGTGTCTATTTCAGGCCTGTGTGTAATCATTACTAACAAAACAGAGTGTAAATTGTAATTTCCCCACTGGGGATCAATAAACAGTATAAATTTATACTGAAAGGCATCCCAACACTGTCTTCACTTCTCTGCATCAGATTAAACCTGAGCCAAAAACAGTCAAAGTCATTGTCTATAGGGAGCCATTTTAGGGGTCACATTTAAAGGTGAAACTGTCAGCATGTAACTGTGTAAAGGGTAATAGGTGAGAAGGGTCAGTGCTTTGCCCCTACACTTTCCTCTCCTCACCTCTCATCTCCCCTCCTTCCCTTCATCCCTCTGTCCCCAGTCTTTCAGCAGGATTATGGGTCTCTCCTGGGGACGGAAATCGGCTGCTCCTCCAGTCTCTTCACCAGCCAGGCAGGACAGATGCAAGGTAGGTGGTGAAAGAAAGAAAGAAAGAAAGAAAGAAAGAAAGAAAGAAAGAAAGAAAGAAAGAAAGAGTAAACACAAGCAAAGAATATATGATGTATGTCCAGAGGTGCAATGATGAGGAGAAATGTGGGATGGGAAAAAGAGGAAGAGACTGTAAGGGAACTTTTGTATGATAACAGATGAGCGACCACATAATATGAGGACAAGATGCACATTAGTAGGCACCAAAAGGTTTAATATTGATGGCAGCGGGAAGAGAGAGGAAGGTGGGGAAGAATGAGAGTAGAAGTGACAAATGAAAGAAAGAGTTTTATATAAAAAAAAGAAGCAAAAGGGGAGAAAGGGCTTCTGAAGTCTTGACTGAGACTAAATAGTTTGTCAGGCTGGCTTAATGCCTCACTTCCCCAAAGAGCCTCCTGAGATTACCTGGACTGTGGACAGACACAACCTGTCAACACACAGCTGGGCTGATTGATGGAAGTGACAGAGAGGGGTGTGTGTGTGTGTGTGTGTGTGTGTGTGTGTGTGTGTGTGTGCGCGCGTGCGTGCATGTGTGTTTGTGTATAAAGGTGTGTAAGCGTGGATTTTCGTGTGTCTTTGGGGTTACAGTATTGAATTGACCTCTTCCCTGAGGAGAGAATAGACTCAAGGGATCAGCAGTAGTAGAGCTGTACTCAGTGTGTCAGTTTAGACTGTCACTTAGTGTGTGTGTGTGTGTGTGTATGGGATGTGAGTGAGAGAGAGAGAGAAAGAGAAAGAAAGAGTGAAGGTGGGTGCTGAAGAGACAAGTGACAGAAAGTAGACTGAGTTCATCTTATTGGCTGTACACGACTAGGACACTTTTTTTTTCATTAGCTTCATCTGCTCATGTCATCTCATGATCTTAATCCTAACAGAAAATTTCACATTTTCACTGCATTTCCAAAGTAAGCAAAGAATAATTCAGATTTATTACAACCTGGGTCTCATTTTGTGCCATCATTTCTTTCAATTTAAGTGATGAAGTCCGAAGGGTAAAGAAAAATGGGTAGAAGCCCGAAACAAACATAACCCCAGATTAGCCAAATTCATTTGGAAGAGAAAATATTTGCAGCTCTAAGAAGCATATTAGCATCTCTTAAATTCGGTCACTTATGTAGTAGTTTTTTTTTTTTTTTTTTAAATTGGTGCCTTCTAGGCCAAGAAAAGCCAGAAAATGTGTTTTTGGCTCATGTGGATGAAAGACACCAAATCCCAGAATGCAATTGTTCACTTGCTGCTGACCCCATTCCCAAGCCACACCACCGTTTACAGACATAAACAGACAGTGAGGTAGTCAACTCTAGTGTGTTTTATTGTCATTTCAACCATAAACACAAAACAACGTTTCACCATGACTCAAGTGGTATTGCACGTTTAAAATACAAAACGACATTATATAAAAACGACATATGAAACAGGCTACATTTAGAGCACACACACTAGGCTCCGTAAAGTTTAGCTAACCATGTTTCCACAAAAACAAAAACAGCAGTCTCTGAACTGGCTTTGAGAGTTTCTTCGAAGTTGGATGTAGTCCAGTTTGTTGTCTAATGATGGAACATTTGGAAGCAGGATGGATTCGGCGTTTCCTCTTAGCGCACACCGCCGTTGATGTCCCCTTACCCGCTGGCGGCATCGGGCGACACCTCTGGCTGAGGTGCTAGTCTGTAATAAAGCTTCCTACATATTCTCCAATCTGTATCTATGTATCCCGGTGGGACACATATACGGTAGTTTGAATGCACATAATTGTTGTAAAAGTTTTCTGTTGAAAAGCGTTCAGCTGCTGTTAGCTCAGCTGTGACTTAGCTTCAAGATGGCTGACACTCGACTTGTTTCGGCTCACTTTGGCGCGCTTCACGTCCAAGCCCCTATGGGCGGGTTGAAAACATGCAGAACTATATCCCAGGCAGCTGTTTTCAGCAAAAAGCTCAAATAAATCCCCCGTACACTACTTGCTCATATCAGGACCAAATGGCAGATAGCAAAAGTAAGAGACTAGCTGGTGAACGTGGTGTAGCATTTAGCTAATAAATAGCTAAAGAGACAGATTTTTCTCTCAAGAGTAGGTGGAGACCAAAACAGACCTCAAAAGGGAGTGAAAACTGGACTAATATTACACAAGTGGCCAGAAACACTTTAAATTAATTCAAAATGAGGCCAAAACTGCAAAAAAAAGATTTAAGAGAAATTCAACAAAATATTTGTACCTGTGTTCCTTCCCAGGTTCACCGTATTACTACAGTGCAACATCACGGGGGGCAGGCCCTGCTGGCACTGCAACAGCCTCTGCCTACGACCGCCACTGACCCCTCATACTGAGAGAAGCGGAGGAAGAAGAGAAGGAAACAGGGGAGGGATGAGGGGACGGATAGCACCAGCACTGCACAGTACAAACCGGCCTACACACGGACAACAATGAGGATGAAGATTACAAATTTTTGACGTCAGTGAAGTTTAAATTTTCTTTGATTGACACTTAAGTCAACAAACGCACTGCTGGCTGCAACACAGACCAACTGTGTGGATATGACATTACTGTGAGGACACAGGCATGGCAGTGTCAATAACTGATAGAGATACTGTAGGACTGGTGAATTTGGACCCTACCACAATAAATCAAGGTTGGGCTTCTTGTTTTTAACCAATTGTCTACAAATCCAAGAAGTCAGTGCACTGAGTGTGCAGCAGTGATTGGAACTATATTGTGATCTTCTGGGTAAGATGTTGTGTTTTCAGGTTGGGGAAATTTTTGAGGAAATTATTTAATTAGTTAAATAATGAGTTAATTAAAGCAAAATCACTTTTTTCAAACAGTCTTTATAGGCCCAGAAACAATCAAACAATTTTCTATGCTATGCTATGGTGAAGTAAAGACAATCCAATTCTCATAACTTTGAATGACCAAAATCCCCCATATCATTATCATTCTAGTCTCCTTAGATTTTACACATTTTCCCTGGGATCACAATGGTAGATAAATGGTATACCATAACTTTTAATGGTGGTGTTCAGTTTCACATATCACTAAGCCTCGCCCCCATTAGCTACTGTTGCTATGCCCGTCAAGCTTTCTGTTCTCGCACGGCATTTATGCAGCCAACAAAGACACCAGCGGCAGATTTACCGTCAAAACTGTAAGGGCTTTTGAAACAATGGATCCTTTCAGACAGAAGTAGACAAAAACAGCATTAGCCAATCTGACCTATAGTTTAATCTATCATTACACCTTTGCTATTCTGTTTTTGGTTTGGAAAAAGGCTAGAAGATTCCACCTCCAATCTGTTTAAATGTAGAGTAGGCCTCTTACAACAGCCCCATGAACACTGCTTCAACATGTGGAGATATCCTGATCTTGACAGGCCAGCCATGCCTAGTCATGGTTGCTAAGCTACAAATGGATAATCGCTGTCTGGGGATGAGGTTTAGCAAACGCTCAATTTCCAGTGGTTGTTGCCAGTTCCCTAAGTGTATCAAAGAACATCTAACATCCACACTTGCATTTAAAGTGGTTTGAATGCCATTGACTGACAGACCTTTCAGTAAAAGCACAGCCTAAACCCTGAGCCCTCTACTATAAAATGAACATGTGTACATGTTCACATCAGACCAAAATCAAATCCACCAGGGATGGTTATTGTACAGGAAGGTGCTATCCTACCTCCATAGCCAAGATTTAGTCCTGATCAAGAGCTATTTATAATGGGAGGAGACACAGAGTAATATATTAAGAAGCTTTTCTGCGCTGCGCTCCGTGATGAGAGTGAATGCCTGTAATGATTTATAATATGTGTCACGCTGTTGTGCTAGAATAGTGATAATGATGATGATGATGATGACGACGATGCAGTGAAATATGAAATCTTAAAAATTTTCAATATGAAAAGAAGTCTTTGTTTATAAATATGATCAGATTGCGATTTTTCTGTTTATAGTTTGTTGCCTGGTATCAGTTGACACAGGTGCCATTGAATAAGACGCCATTTTTATCTGCTTCCTGATAACTGATAAGAAGAACAGGGAAGCAGGGCTCTCTTTCTCTCTCTCTCTCTCTCTCTCTCTCTCTCTCTCTCTCTCTCTCTCGCTCTAGCTTTCTTTCTATTTCTCTCTTTAAACTCCCCAAAGATGGGCCCCCCTAGTGGATCGGCTGACTAACTACAAAAGCACAAAGAGACTCAATCATCATTTAAAGGCGCAAATTTTACTTTTTTTACTTACTTTTAGAACCATCACATACTTCTTCCCTTTTCTTCTTATTCTCCCCCTTTTGAGTGCTTGTCCTTGTGCTGTTTGATATCCTGAAATTGTTTCTATAAAGAGAAATGCTTTCGTGAAAAAACAAGTGAAACTGTTTTATTTTTGTTTGTCTCCTACATTAGTTCTGTGCTGTGACAATGTATGACACCAGGGTCGAGGCCTTACCCATCATGTACAGACAGAGTAGGGCAGATTCGCCCTTCAGCGCTGATCTGAAATCAGTGTGTTATCCCTCGCAAATGTTTGAGGGCCCAGTGTTGACCTTGTGAGAGGGCAATATCATCCTTAACCTGTATGTAGCTCCTCAATTCTGTCCATAAACGATTTGTACAGTAATCAGTGAACAAGAAGTGAAGTCACAATGTCAATAGCAATTTCAATTATTCACATTTAAATTTTGATTTTAGTGATTAATTTTAGTTTTTTTTTTTGAAAAAAAAAGACTAAGAGGTGTGTGGTGTTGTTTTAGCCATCGTCTGCAAGTTTTAACATATCTTTTGTTTGTTTGGGGTGTGTGTTCGGCTGACCGTAGCGCTTCATTGCTACTGTGTAGTTTTACTAGCGAACAGACTGAAGGCACCCAATCTGCCGCGTAAGACATACAAATATAGCTATATAAACATATACCTATAAAACTGAACAAAGCTGTTAGTTTCTCAATTTTTGTTGTTTCTGGGGTTTAAAATAGTGGATCCTTTTACATTTGTAGAACTTAAAAGTTCTGTGTGCACAACTCTAAAACAGATTCTTATGACGGCTCGCCTGCTGTGCTGCCAGTGTGCACCATAGCAGGAGCCTTTCCTTATTTCTGTCTTTCTTGCTTGATTCTGAGGCATTATTGAACCTGAACCACACCAGCTGAAAACAAGGACAGTGCCTTTAGTTTTATATATCAACTCCCCTCTGACTGACCATGCATCACTTAAACAAGATTCAGCGTCCCTCCCTGCAACTCAACAAAACTCTGCCTGTCTGCCCAAGCGAACACAGGTTTGTAGATTATGTAATGCCTTGTCACAAATACGTAGCAACCAGTAATTTCAGTGCAAACTTCGGGTTGATAATTTACATACTGTACCAATGGCAACATTGCAGCTCTGATAACAGGACCAAGCCCTGACCCAGCACCCGACACTTACTCACCATAGACATGTCAGTCACATATTCACTCATAACATTTGTAACAGGGATAGTGTGAAAATTCTAACTCTTCTGATGGAAAATACTCTCAGCGATTAACATATGACGTCAGGTGACTGAAAGGTAACTAAATAAATTCCAAAAAATATTATTTCCAAATATAAGGTGGCACAGGAATCTGTCCAACTTCAACTGGATTGATTCTAAGCAGCGAAACACTCATAGCTGTCTCTGTAAAAATTTGATTACAGTTTGAATTGCTGCATTATAGTTTCCAGCCACCAGAGGCAGCACTGAGTTACCCAGTCAATGAGCTGTATTGACTTTAATAGAAGAGTCCTTTCCCTGATGGATTAAATACATTTTAGCCATGTAAGTATTTCATGGATTGCCATAAAAAGTAGTACAAATATAAACAAACTTTGGTTATCGCTGAGTTTTCCTCTAGCGCCACTACCAGGTCAATCTTTTTTACTTCCAGTGAATAAATATATCAACAGCTACTACATGTATTGGCACAAATCTTGGCACAAACATTCATGATTCCATTGACATTTTCTCTAGTGCTACCATGAGGTTGGCATGTGGTTTTCAGCGAAATGTGTTTACAACTGTTGGATGGATTCTCTTTAAACTAAAACTTTAAACTAAACTAATAGGCTACTTAACCTATGCTAAACTAAGATGGTGAACTTAATTTACTCCTTTTTCTTAATCCACACAATCCACAAGGAAATCCACAGTTAAATGTAGCTTTACACACAGTACACCGATGGAATTTAGTGGGTAGTTCAGGGTAAACATGGTACGCCGCCTCTAGATCAGTTAGGGGGTTTGGTGCCTTTTTTAAGAGGCAAACTGGAGAACTGGCACCTCTCCAGCTGCCGGTCCTCCTCCATACTTGGTTCGTACAGGGACTTGAACGCTTTACAAAGGGGTCGTGCTAATCTTTGTGAGCATGGTATCATGCCAGTGTTAGCATTTAACTAATTTAAGATCAGTGTATAACATGCTAGAATAGCTGTGGACTCTTGTTGTTACTTTATAGCTATCTGGCGGTGTTCATCAGATGTTGTTTTTTTCAAGCTTCAGAGTTGCTAAAAAGATTTAATTTGATCAATTGAGTTATTATTGTCATTATTGTTACATAAAAAAAATTATGAGTGAATCTCTGACTGAAGTTCTGAGAAATATCCATGCACGACTAGCATGGCTAAACACAACCCACTGGCTTGACTAGGTGTGACAAAAGGCACAAAATATACAAAAAAAGCCAAGTAAGCGACAGACAAGATTCACAAGTTTGTTCATTAATATTGCTTTTTTTATTCACACGCATGCACGCGCGCACACACACACACACACACTACTGTAAACATGAAGAAATATTGATTGAATGCCGTTCTCCTAGAGTGAATCCAGTCGTGCCTCTTGTGTCCGCTTGCGAGAAGCTGCTACACCAAACAGGCCAAATTCGTTCTTCAGTGTAGCCAAGAATCCAGCCAAACATTAACAGGATTATTTGTTAACTATGCGTCACATGGTGACACAGCCTGCCTTGCCATTGCTTTGACCCAATTGGTTCACATGGGGAGAGAATGGGTTCTCATTGGCCCGCAGTCGTTTCAATTGGCAGCCGTGACATTGACTGCAGCAATAAGGGGGATTGTCATTGTGGGTGGTACTGTAGGAAGCACAGGCAGAGGCCACACACACACACACACACACACACACACACACACGCACACACACACACACACACACACACACACAAACACACATACAGATACACATAAAAACACACACACACACAAATATAAGTACAGACACACACTTTCCCTCCCTTTGTCCTTTGCGGAGTGGTGATTGCCCCTCCTCTCATGCCCCTGTGTTCCCCAGGGGAGCCCAAACCTGCTGTGCCATCAGAAGCTCATCTCGTCTTTTTTCTCCTCCCTCAGCCCTAATCTCATCATATCTCATGCATCCCCCCGCCCCTTCTCGTTACCCCTCCTCTCCTCTCCTCTCCTCCCCTCCAGTAGCACTGGCACACCACCAGGATTAGGAATATTAAAACTATTCTGTTGATTTCAGGCCTGTGACCTTCCTTAAAAAGTCTGCACTCTTTCTTCAGACAGCCCTATTAATCCCTTTTCCCTCACCTTTTCTTACTTTTCTCTCTGACTATTCAGTCGTGATGCTCAGTGTCCTGTCAGAAATTCTGCATAGGAATGAAGCGGGGTGTTTTGCGCCAAAGCGAGGTCATTTCAATGGCAATATTGCTGCCGCTATCTTAATTTGGCCAAGATTATTCTGTGAGATCACATCTAATATTCAGTTTTCTCTTTGTGTATCTGTAGAGCATATAAAAACACAAAGAAACACTAGTTTTAAACAAAGATGTGTCATTTTCAACTTTACTAAAACTGAACTGCCCATAAAAATGTGATTGCATCCTGCATTTTTATCCCAGCTCTAAATCAAATAGGAATGAAATAAATGCAAATTAGTTTTTTTTTCTTTTTATGATTTCTCACCGAGTGTGCACTCCCTGACTGTATCTCAATATGAATCCATGAAGATTGCTACTGCCTTTGTAAAACCTGAGGGGATTTCAGCATCACATCTTGACAGCAATTAGTGGCACAATCTGTTTCATGCTTGCTGATATAACTAGGATCTGGACAGATCTCATACTGAAGTGTTACAATGTTCTGTACATCTTAATATTATTCAACTGTGGAAGAGGAGAAATACACAGGACTCCTACAAAATCAACTGTGCTTTTTAAGCAGATGTTTCAATCAAAAAAAATAAATAAGGTAACATGATTTTTCACCTTACTGTGGCCTTTTGTGTAACAATCTGGAGTTTTTTTGTGTCCATGGCTTAATATCTGGGGTGTTAAAGAGACATTTATACCTGTAACATGTTGGTATAAAAAAGGATAAAACAAATGACATACATACAAAATTAAGTTTCAACAATTCAGTTTAATGTGACAAAAAGAAAACATATCTGTAACATTCACCAAAGCCTGTGATGCCTGTTTTAAATAATAGATGCTTGTACAAAAAACATATAAAAGCGCAGAAAAGACTTACAGATACAAACACAAAACAGAGATAAGAAATGCCTTCAAATATTCTAGAGGGGAGGATTTAAAAAAAGTAAAAGAAATGTTTCTTTAAGAAAATGTGTACGTTTTTTATTCGATTTTCTAGTAGTTGCAAACAAAACTTGGTGTTTTCCTCTTTGTGTGTTGTGTGTTGTCTTAATATTTGAATGTATTTTACTGCAGTGAAAATTTGCCAAAGATATCATATCACTTGATTTCTCTCCTTTTTTATTTTATTTTTCCTGAATTGTGATACATTTTGTTCAGAAATCTAGAAATAAATGGTGAATTTGATATTATGCTTATTTTTCATATTTCTATTGTTAATATTATTGTTATTTTATTTTCTGAGTTTGAGTTTACTGTGAACTGTTAAATTCCAGTTTGCTTGATGCATCTCTTCATACTCAGTCCGTGTACCTGCCCATCTGTCCACCTGAGTGACTGTTGTTGGTGAATTATTCCATATATGTACCTGTAATGTGAAGCTAAGAAGTAATTATTTGTAAATATTTGCCATAATTTTATTGGTCCTTCAGAATAAAAAATAATTTTTTGGAAGTTAAAGGTTCTGTGTTCGTACTCAGCTGCAATAATACTTGTTTTTCATTGAAGCCAACATGCACACAAACATTGTATTATGCATTCACACACATACTTATTGCTTCACGCTACATTCCTAAACATCCAGCCTCAGCCTGGATAGGCGCAGACTTCCAGAGCAGGAAAACGTTACTGTAATGTCTCAGTGCGACCCCGCAGCGCAGCTTTCATCCTGGGGACACAGACACAGCTAAACCCCCTCCCTTTCCTCACCCCTCCACTCTGAGTGAATGGAGTGTCCCAGTGCTGCAGTTCTTGGCTGCTGGCCGAGTCCAGGAGGGGGCAGAGAGGTGTGTGTGTGTGTGTGTGTTTTGTGTGTGTGTGTGTGTGTGTGTGTGTGTAATAGAGGAGAGGAGGAGGAAAGGGGAGAAGGGTGATAATAGGACACAAGCCACGACATGGCGACAACACGCCATATACACAGAAAACAGCACAAACCCAGCTTGAGACACAGGCTGGGCTGTCCACAGCTTGGGTGCCTGCCCAGGACACCAGAAGAGTACAGTGTATTTGTGTGTGAGTGTGTGAGTGTGCATGTGTGCGTGTGTGTGTGTGTAGTTATCCCATATTAGTTGACTTTACTAAATATTTGTGTGGAAACCCGTTGCTTTAAAACATTTTTTTTTACACAAGGTGAAACTTAACAGGTTAAGTTGTATTAAAGGAAAATTGCGGCCAATTTTTATATTAATCTTGATTGCTATAAATATGCGAGTCCTTTCGATTGAAAAAACCCAACCTGAATCGGTGCAAGCAACACAGAGTAGCTGCAGCTACGTGTGCAAGCTTCTACTGAGCTATAACGGCAGTTAATGGCGAGTTGTGGGACCCTAGTATTTTGTGTGCAATGCTGCTACGCTGTCTGATCTGCTCCCTGTATGTGTGCATCGCAGAGCCGCCCACAAGGCAGCCTCTCTGGAATTACGTCACGCAACAAAGTACCGTAGTATTGTCTGCAAAGCACCAGTCAATTTAAGTACACACTTATAATGGTCCCATGAAAAACAGTGAAAACCGGACATTTTCATGAATTTATAAACCCCAACCGGACGCCCTGGACAGTACGTAAAAAAGTGGATATGTCCGGGCAAAAGAGGACGTTTGGTCACCCTACCCTAGTGGGCCCTTCCACACATGTTTTTTCATCTCAGTGCCCCAGAATCTTCCCAGTATTCCTATGCGGAAATACTTCCATTCCCCAGGATTAGTTAGTTTATTACAAACTCTTTTATTTAAAGGGGCTTTGCACCACTTTTATGACACAGCCTGTGAAATCAGACTTAAAATGTCTTCTGGAGCTCTAGTGGGATTTAAGCAAGATACTATTGAGTTGCATTATGGGAATTGTAGGATCAGGTGTTTTTGGAGCTTTAGGGAGTAAAATTCATGATATCTCAACCTCTGCTGATTCAGATTTATCTTTTCGTTTTTAATCTGTCTCTTCCAATACAGACTGAAAGGAGCCTTTATCAAACAATCTTCCTGTGCACTCAAGGTGCATGTAACAAAAACAATTAATAAGGTATGGATGGAAGATTTCATTTTGCGTTGCCGTTTATTAAAAAGCCAAGCTATGCTAGTAGACTACTGAAAATTGGCCAAACATTGACTGTAAGTAGCAATGTTTGTCTGAAAGTTGCAAAGCTGATGTATGATCTGTCAGATCAATGTCGGCTTGACAAATAAGGGTTTGACAGTGGTAGTGTTAGACTGTTAGTTAGAAAGCAGTGCCACACCTTCTGCCATCTTTATTCTCCTCCTATTGCTCCAGATTACATAACATGACTAGGTATTGACATGTTCTCTCCTCCCCTCTTCCTCCTCCTCTGGTTTCCTATACAAGAGCAGGAGACAGACAACAGTGGTACTTGTGGAGGCCAAGAAGTCATGCAAATTAACGTCAGTCAGCATCAGTATTTTTTGGCCCTCCAGAGCCCCTGTAGGGAGGTGGTGTGGGGCCAAGTGTGTATAATTGGGCCTCAGCTGATTAGTGAAGAGGGGCTCACACAGAGGGGGGGGGGCTTTGATGCTGAAGAGATATTAGAAGTAAGAGAGCCGGGCCTTTGAGGAGGAGTCGAATGAAGAGAGAAACTGACAAAACATGCAGAGGAAAAGGATGGAGCATTGTGCTAATACATGTGATGCATATTCATGACTGCTGCTGTGTTTGTATCCCCACTCTCTCTGCCGTCTTTGCTCTCATTCTGCTCTATACTGTTTATCTCCATGAGTGCATTTTGTCCTCCATATTATGTAGTGTGTTGCATGTGAATACCAGGCTTTATTAATCAGTTTGTGTTTAATCATTTAAAGGAGTCCTCTGGTTTATTACAACTTGGTTTACATAGATTTGACCATAATACTTTTATTGCTGATATCTGGGGACGCAGCAAAATTCACTAAAAAGATATCTGACAGGGCAAGAAACACAAGCAGTCTGATGATCATACATGTTTTAACAACCACATCACCATACAAGAACGTCTTTATAGGATGATTCTGCAACACCTACTGTGCATTGTAAACACCACACTGTTTTACAAACTGCCCTATTAGACCTTACCAGATTTTAGGCATGCTAACATTCAGTTTTACCTCACAAAATCGTGTTTAAGATCATCTAGATAATATAGTTGGGTTGCTGATGTTTCTTAATACTTAGTAATTAGCAATTACTTTTGTGCGTCCAATGTTTTCAAAATCAATAGAGATAATGACCAAAAGTACCAAAACAAAATGAGGCCCAAAATGCTACTTCAACATGTGACATCAGCTCCTAAAACCTTTTTTTATAATCATTTGGCTTCATTACTGTGCAAGTGAGTCTTTTAAAACATTCACAGCATCAGAGAGAAGCGAGCCAGTGCTCTGCTGGTCTGACTGTTGGCTCATCAAATGAGGAGAAACTCTCTGACGCACTACAGTGAAAAAATATGGTTTGACCTTATCACAGAAGACATTTGGTCCTCACAGAATGAGCTGTTACATGCCTCTCATTGCCCCCCCCACACACACACATACTCACTAAAGTCACAGAGATGCATTACACAGTGACAGTGGTAAAGATGAGCGAGGCCTGTACAGAGTGCTTATACGCTGTGTTTCACTCATTAAGGCCCCCGGACACCGAAAATGACGAGACACGTAGTTCAATGTAAACCCCCCCTCGGCCCGTCACTCAAAATCACTCTTTCACTCAGATACTACATGTAACAAATGTCAGATGTGAATACAGTGTGTGTGTGTGTGTGTGTGTGTGTGTGTGTGTGTGTGTGTGTGTGTGTGTGTGTGTGTGTGTGTGTCGGACCATTTGACAGGCATGGAAGCAGCTTGTTGAGCTAATAGCCTAACTAATGTGTCTACATTCCTTCCCTCACTTTCCTTATCTCCCTCACCCCCTCTTTCCTATGCAAAACTGACATCTATGAACTGAGCAGAGAAAGGAGGGAGTGAGAAAAGAGAGAAAGGAGGGGAAAAGAAGAGGAGAGGAGTGTGTTGACAAGCGGCAGACCCTCTCGCCCTCCCGTCTAACTCTGTCTATCTCCCCCTCGCTCCCTGAGGGTTTGTCTCTGAGCGTAGCGCTATGATGAATAGGCCTGTCTAAACTAACCTAACGGAGACCAATTAGAGAGAGAGAAGAAGAAGAAAGATAGAAACAGAAAAACAATGAGAGAAACTGAAGCAAAGGGTGAACAAGAGACATAAAAGATCGAGAAGGAAGGCAAGATAGGTTAAAATGAGGTGAGGATTGGGGTAAAGTGGAAAGTTTAAGACAAAGCATGCTGGAGTCTTGTTGTCTATGTGTGTGTGTGTGTGTGTGTGTGTGTGTGTGTGTATGTGTGAGCTGTCAGTGCTGAGAGAGAGGCAGTGTGAGAGGGGCTGGCCTCTTAAGTCTTAACCTTGTCTGCTGCTGCAGGAGTAGCTTTGACAGCAGAGACGCACAAACAGGACTGACCCTCGCAAAATACTTCCTCCTCTTCCTGAGAAACCTTTCACTGCTGCACTCCTTGTTTCATGTTGTCCTCTTCCCACCCTCTTCCTGCTTATTATTAGTTATTAGTTAGTCCTTAATACGTTAGCAGCCAAGCTCTCTTGAGCTAACACATTAAGTTTTGTTGACTATAGGCATCCCTGGTATATAGTTTTTCTTTTTTATTATACTCTTTGTCTTGTGATTCAACCTACTGACATCTGATGACACCTTTCATTGTTGACATTTGCAGCTGTTTACATCTGCTGTGTGTGAAATAACTCCCTATTTGCTACCAAGTGCACTACATTTACTTCTTACAATTTTATTAGAGCACTAGATTTTTCAGTGTGACATTTATGTTTGGGGCCCTCAAATAGTCCCAAAATCTAGTCTCCTAAGCATTAACTTTCTTTAAAGAAATGTACAATGCAAAACTTTGTGTGAAAGTTACTGTAGTTGTGCGACATTAAATCTGTCAGTTCAACTTTTAAATATGTTTATTATGTATGGAATGATGATTGAAAGAGAGAGTGATTTATAACACGTCTGTTTGTAGTATATCTTTGCTGAGTAAGGGAGTGATGTTATATGGCAGTAAAAGGTTTGTTGCTGAAAACGATTTGTGCAATTAGCATTAGCCCTGATAGGCAACCGAAAGAAGAAAATGAAAAGACTTTTTGATTTTTTTGATTTTCTAATAAATACTATCCAAAAAAAAAACAACTAAGACAAATTTTTAGTTTAATTTTAAAAGTGCAAAAATGGAGGATCTCCTGAAGTGGTTCAAACATTTGCTACCAGGTCATAATAAAACACAATGATTTAGCAAAAAAAATGCTCCACAATAACTAATACATGCACTCACAGTCACATCCCAAACAACAGGATTATAAAATTGGACTAGAGAAACTATCACTGTCGCGCATTTGCATCATTCTTTAAGTCATAATTACACCTAGTGAAGATTTTTCTGAAAGCTCCAATATGTCAAATTTGGTGCTTGATAGTACAGAAGTGCCGGAAAACCAACCAAAGTCCTATGCTTAAGGTATTTAAACCCTCACACAACCATCTTGAGTTGTCTGAAATGAACATTCACACGTCATAAACGTGGGAATCTTTCCCATCTCTACCATTCATCCCATATGATGTGAACGTTATACTGGGACACTTTGGCTCCACATATAGGCCCAATCTGGCCTGGGATCAAATCACACTAACACTTCCTCACCTGTCTGCCAAGCAAATTTCCGTCCTTCAGACAAAACTCTCCCTTCTCCTTCCTCCAGATGATCACTGTTGTGCCCATCTCTGAGACAATTACAAACATCTTGCTTCCCATTCATCACCAACAATTAAACAGCATGGATGGAGACTACTTCATAAGCAGAGAGGAGAGGGCAAGGAGAGCGGGAGGAGACAAATGCCAGCGGAATGAAGTAGAGTCAACAGTGAGAAAGAGGGAGGAAGGCTGACAGCACAATTAAGGTTTTTAATTCTCTGCTTGAGTGGGCCGGTCCAGTCTTTATGCTAATTAGGATGCCACGGCCATGTAATAAATCTCTATGATCCAGCCTCATTTCCCTTCTGTCTGTCTGTCTGTCTCTTTCACACACGATCACACACATTTACAGCAGCACAGAAAGTTCACCCATTACTTTGTATGGCTACACCCTTCGACTGGAGTGTTAATAGTTTTGATAAAATTGGTTTTTTTGTGCAATTTTTAATGCTTCCCTGAGATCTGAGAGCCACAGCGTGTCAGCACACACGGTTTACTGATTGGCCAAGCATTTGCTGCTTTGGTTCAGCGCCTATACCACATGTAGTTTCTCTCCCTGTTAACTCCCTTTATTAGTGTTTTTCAGGAATATGGCTTGCATGCCCGGCCGGAGGTGTATAAACACACACATAGATCTAAAGGGGCAATAAATGCAGAAAATATATCTTTTTCCTCTCCCTTTCCTCTTGCCCGCTCATTTCCATTTGACAGACATGTCTAATGATAACATCTTCCGATGGGAAGAAAACAGCACAACAATCCACAGATAATTGGGGGGGCCACATTTAAAAGACGAGGAGAGAGAAAATGAGAGAGATAGATAAGTGGACAACTGTACACTGTTAAAGTAGCAACCAGCAGATATATTTTCACCCTCATTTAGGTCACGAGGACGCATACTAATAAATGCTTTTCTTTCTGTTGTTTCTTACAAAGTGTTCCAAAGCCAATTTAAAAATAAAATATGTAAAAAAAATTTAAAAATAAAATAAAATAATCAACTGCAGTTGTACGTTCATTAAATAAATGAAGGTCAAAACAGGTCCAAACTAATTTAAGCAGATTTTAATTTGAAGAAAGACACAATAAAATTAGTTTACAGCAGAACAGCCATGCTGCGCAACCCTACAACCAAACATGCCCAGTCTGGTTTGGGTTGGAAAACTCTCCAGTTTCTTCTGCTGGTCCAACACTCTCTCATTGGTGGGGTCACTGTCAGCCATTTTGTGCTGTGTGAGGGTCAAAATGGCCACCACCCCAACCACCAGGGCCAGGTGAAGTAGGTACAGGACAACATGGACGCAAGTCAGCAGCAGGGAGACACAGACTGTGGCAACGCACCACGGCCAGGCCAGGAGCAGCAGAAGGGAGTAATGCAGGGAGTTGAGGACAAGAGCTGGGACGGACAGGACGAGTCTGAGCAGCGTGGAGGCCAGCCAGGAGTACAAAGACAGAGGAGACAAGAGGAAAGACACTGCTGCCCCACTCATGGATACAACCTAAAAGAACAAATGCAGAGTAGACATGTGATATGATAATGCTTGTAGGTCCAATACTCTTAACTCAGTTTTGGTATCACAAGGGAATTATATGGCTCTGTAGCATTTAAATGCACCACTATGTTCACCAGATAGTCGCTTAGGAACCGTTTGGTATTTATGGAATGGACCACCGGAGGAAAATAGGAGAGGGTCATGTCTTTGTTGAGGGGAGGGTTACCCAACGTTTTTTTAATGTAAGGGGCGGGGGTCCACCCAACTTTTGTATTCATGAAAACAGCAAAATTTCAAAGCAGCTTGTTTGGCAAAAAGTCCCATGATGCACCCCACCTGACCCTACCCCCACGATCACAGGTAGACCTATTGTATATAAATAAGCTATTTAAGCTATTGTGAATGCAAAAAGATTCACAAAATTGATCACAACAAGCTAAGGACAAAAATACGGACTGATAGCTGGAAGCCCAAAAAGTTTCACTCCAGACCCTGTTGGGAGAGTGTTGGAGGAGTTGCTGGTACTGTGTGAAGACAAGCCATGTGGTGTCTTGGATATGGATTTTGGCTTCGAACTGCGTCATTTTTCGAGAGACAATCAATCAATCAAAAAAGAATGGTTCCGGGACGGCATACTGAATCCCAACTATGTAAATAAATCTACTGAAATGTCCACCATCTTGGTGGAGTGTGTGTGTGTAAGATGAGAAAGCAGAGGTTAAGTCCTGTATGTCATGATTGTAAAAAAAACAGTGTCCATCTGTACAATTTTGCCAAGCGCAAATCAGTACAGAAGGCATCAAATTGTTGGTGAGGGTCATGCCTCTTTTTCCAATCATTTTGGAGGGTCATAGAAAAATGTATTGCTGGCAAAGGGAGGGTCAAGTCTATTATGACTCAAGATCGCAAAACTCCTCCGGTAGCCCCTTAAATAAAAAATGAACAGTCACTAAATATTTAGCAGCATTTTTTTGTCGGTAATGAAGAGGGAGACAGGAAATATGGGAAGAAAGGATTCCTGGCTGAAATTGAACCAAAGACATTGCATTTATCTTGCATGTGACCACTGGGCTAACAGGGCTCTCCAGACAATTTAATGTGAAGCATTTTTTGAAACTGGAGAGGTAAAAGTATCTAGTATTTCAGAAGAAAGTTTGTTTCAAATGCATTTGTGTGTAACAATTTTATTTTAATTTCCTTTTTTAAATTTCTTATCCATCTTTTGACCCTTCAAATTTATACTGGGACACCTCAGGAGGTCACGACCCCCAAGTTGGGAAGCACTATATTATAGCACATGTAGGCCTAACTACTTTGTTCATGTATATTTCCATCAACCTACCTCACAGGGATTTCCATGCAAGGTGTCATTAGACATCTGAGCCCTGTGAAGCCCTGAAAATGAGCAATGGACAGATATTCATTTGGAGGAACAAACAGAAATGGATGTGTCTTGCAGCTGCTTCACAAAAATACAGCAAGCTAAATTGTTGGACCATATCAGTGTAACAGCTCTTCTGAGAAAAAAAGAAGAAGAAAAGACATAAACTCACATAGGAAAAGGAGAATGAGAATGATTGTCAGCAGAAGCCTCATTTCTCCTACTTGACTTTACACTCACAGGCCTGAAAAGAAGAAACAAAACAAGTGAACACAAATCTGCTCTAATCTGTTCTAGCATTCACAAATAATTTCTACATACCCAACACTGCTTCCAAACTGGATATGTTTCACACTGCAAACTTTCTTAGCTTACATAATTATCTACAGGACTTGAGGCAAACATGCTCTCTTGTTCTAGTTTTCAAACAAGCATGGACTAAACCTCACAATTTATAAGGAATAGGGGTTTGCAGTGCCCCCTGTTTGAATGGAGGGACAATGACAAGAATCGTTTTAAGAACCTTATTATGATTAGCAGACCACTACAGGATTTTTAGTCTTTCTTACATGAAGGAACCATGAATCATCTACCTGCCCCATTACTCCTGCAGACACTGTGAGATGGAAGTAAATGAAACAATATAAGGCACCAAACTTATATAAAACCAAAATATTTAATTTAAAAGAAAAGTCACAGGAAAGAATACAAAAAGGTGAGAATAATCCAGCTCAAGTAGTGGCTGGAGAAAATGAGAAAATGCCAGAAAAGAGGGGTCTCTTTTATACAGTATGTGAGAAAGGTGACAGCTGGCTTTTACTCCAGCTGTTGTCCAAACCACACACAGACACACAGACACACACACACACACACTCACGCACACACACACAGCTCTGATCCTCCAACCTCAGCACAGCAGGAGTCATTACCACCACTGAAATAATATGAAGGATATGGGCTAAGGAGGATGTTTTTTTGTTTTTTTTTATCTTACCAACTGTAACCTTCACCTCCTGTCCTAAATTATCATCTAACACCCCCCACACACACTCTCAGATTCCATTAGGGTTAAAGCCCCCTTATCATCACCTCAACCCATCGTTACCCTTCCCCCTCCCTGCTGAGACGCCAAGGAGAACCTGCCACGAATAAATGCCAATCAGCCGCAGCACTGGTACAGCTAAGTGGTATCTAGTCTTGGAAGACACCCTTATTTTACTCTGGCAATAATCATTATTTAGTCATTCAGTGAGTCATAACAATCATGCTCCTACAGCCATTTCTGCCATAACAATGATCATCCACCATTTTGAGCGTCAGAGCTTAGTCATTATCTTTCACTGTGGTTATAAATTTACTTGAGAACACAAAACATCTGAATTCCTACAGTTTAATGAGCCAAAATTTACATTTTAAGGATTCAATATGCCAAAAATGTGGCTATATTTCAGGTATGTGCTGCAGTTTCCATAATCAAAACAAGTGCAAGATGTGCTTTCAAACATAAACATTTTTACACCTTTCACCACTTGTTTTATTAAATATGAACTGAGAAATGCTGTCACTAAGCTAAACTATCACTATCAATCTTTGTATCAAAGAGAAGTAAAGACAAGACAAACAGAAGGATGATGACAGAGTAAAACACACCACTGCTCCATCAAACTGTTGAGTGAATGATAAAAAAAAGAACATTTGATGCCAAGAAGTATATAAATTAATCAAATCTCCTTAATCATCTGTCTCCATAAACACATGGGGACATTTACCAGAAACCATTTATTTTGCTATTTTATGTCAGTAGAAATCTTACAGACAAAATGCGACAGACAGTAAATAAAATAATAAAAGCAGACACTTCATACAACACAAACTTGTAAGAACATGATGGAAGAATTGTAAACATGTAATTAATGAAAGTGAATTACAACTACAGGGGAAAACAACAACATGACAAATATGGTAATTAGCACTGTAAATAGCTTTGTTACATCGAGCACACAGACACACAAACACACGTAAAACAGCAATACTATACATAAATCAAGATATGCTGTACAGGATGTAATGCTCATACATTTTATGTAACATGTACTCTGGGGATTACAGAGCTGGCCTAAGGACAACTTTAAATATTCACTATGTATAATGAAGAACAAATCATTAACAAGCTTAGACGCCGTCCTGTATGAATCTTTGCATCAGTCACTAATCAGACATAATTTATTCTTGGACACAAAAACGCCAGTGTCCATTTACATTGTTAGGAAAGTGCATTTCTTATATACTGGATGTGGAAAGGATGTCTTCCACTAGGTGCTTGTAGACCCAGGCATCTCCCTTCAGCCTTTGGCGTCGGATCCCGACAATCTCCGGCCTTTGCAGAAGGCACACCTCCAGCTCAAACGCCATGGTTACCTTCCCAAAGTCACCCCAGGTCCGACATTTTAGGGTATACCTAAATGGAAGGCGACACAGAAACATTAGGATTGGATCAAAGACTGGGCCTTCGGATTGAAAGAGAGGTAAGGCGGGTTTTCTTACCCTTTCTGTGTGAAATCAACGTTTTTCTCCGGCAGGATGGATAGGATCTGGTTAAGGACCTGGTCGGGGTTGGTCTGACTGGTCAGAGTAACGTTGTACTGTGCCTAGCAAAAATAAATAAAAAAAGAGACAAAGAAATGATGTGATGTGTACTATATTTGTGACATGGTGTGCAACTCTGGCACGCTTTATACCTTGATCTTCCGTGGGCCGACACGCAGGGCCCGCTTCTTGCTGGGAGTGAGCAGGGTGATCATCTTATCCAGGCCTCTCTCCAGGGAACCAAACACCTTTCCTCCTCTCTTTTTCTTCTCGCTGTCTCCCGTAACAGCCATGTCCAATGACCGAGACCTGGAGAGCAAACAGGGTCGGACATGTGATCACTTTGGCTTATTTGATCAAACGGCTCTTACTTACCTTTAAACTAGATCACAGGTTTCCGTATTAGGACAGAAATGGCACTATTGTGCTGTGTACTGAAGTGCAGATACCTGAACCGAGGCTGACAGTACCTAACGGGCCGGGCCAGGTTCGGACAGATATTTAGAAATGAAATATGTTGTAAAATGCTGCTGAAACTCTTTTAAGAGAGCTCAGTGCGTGTGTGTGCGGAAAGTGGGCAGAAAAGAGATGCAGACGTGTAGATGCGACCTGAGCAGAGTTGGTGGAATAAGTTTAAGTTTTGTGCACAGTGTGTGCGGTGTCCGAAATAAACGCCAGACCAAGAGCCAAGTTCATTCAATTGCTCACCAGAAATGGGATCTTAACTCTGACGTTATTCATTTCATGATGTTGGCCCTGGAGGTAACGAGCCTCCCCTGTTTTTTTGACCACGGTTGGAAACTAAACAATAAGAAAGGTTAACACATTGAACATTTTAAATTAAATAGCTTATTAACGTGAGCTTGTTGCCCCATGTGCGCTGATGCGCTCATCTGTTGACATTTCAGTAAAAAATAGGCTTTCCACACAAACAAACGTATATGTGTCATTAGTAGGAGAAAAAAAAAGAGATTTTAACTGTGTGGGGCTCGGGTTGGGCCTAAATATCTTAATGCACGTCGGGGTCGGGTCCGGTCCAGTTACTGTTTGTCGGACGCGGGCCGGGCAGAAAAATGCGGACCGATCAGCACTCTGTGTACCATTTTAGTCCAATTATTTAGTCATTTAAAGTGATTATCTTACTCAAACTGTTCTAAGACTGAGTAAGCAAGGCTGCTGCAGGCCTCAGAGCCTCCACTCACCTTCGCTCAGGACTGAAGGCCAGTAGGTCAACGTTTGCAAGCTCCTTGAACTCGGCTGCTCTCTTCTTATTTGGCTCTTTAGAGGCACTGCCTCCACCACACACACACACACACACACACACACACACACACACACACACACACACACACACACACACACACACACACACACACACACACACACACACACACACACACACACACACACACACACACACACACACACACACACACACACACACACACACACACACACACACACACACACACACACACACACACACACACACTTTAGTGGCAACAGAACACATGTCACTACAGCCCACGTGGGACAGTGAGCAGAGGAAAGAGACAGCTACACCTGTCACAGCACACGCTTTGGGACAGAGGGGGTTGTGTGTGGACAAGTTTGTCAGAGGCAGCATGTCTGCTCTGTAGCTTAGAGAACAGGACCGAGCCAGATTCCAAGGGCTTAACACCAAATAGGTCAGCTGTGGCGCGTAAACCGGCTTGTGGCCAAGTTTATAGAGGACACTAATGAGGCCGGACAACTGAGCAGAGAATTCACATAATTAAGACTTTAATGATTCTCCATTCATATTAGTGTCCTTCATTCATAGATAGGTGAAGAGCATTAGCTTAACCTCACCTTTGAGTTGTCAATGATAAGTGTGTGTGTGTGTGTGTGTGTGTCCATTTTCAGGGAATTCAGTAATGACAGCTAAATTATAGAAATATGAGAGGCTTTGGGATTAAAAAAAAGGCCCAATAAATTAGTTTATTACCAGAAGACAATTTACTTGCAAATGTGTGGCATGTGGACGTGGCACTTGTGATTATGAGAGCTGCATGAAGACGGAGCAAGGGACAGATAAATGAAAGAGAGGGGCAGTTGGCTAATGCAAATAATCTAATGGAGATTGTACTTCAACAAAACAATTACAGTATATAAATAAACTGCATGATGAACTGAAACTCTGTCTTGTATGTAATGGATTACTGCCATGGGTAGAGTAAACAGGAGACTCTTCTTACCTTTAGGTGTGACTGCATCGGTTTTAGTGCCATAGACATTAGCATTTTGGTTGGGTGTGGTCAACACATTTTTGTTGGGCCGTGCATTCTTTTTACCGGACGCAGGAGTTCGAGGAGGAGGCAATGCAAATATTTCGACATCTTTCTCCTGCACAGCAATATTCTCCTTGTTCTCACTGGTTCGTCCCTGGTCTCTGTCCCTCCTCTCCGGGCGGTGCTGCGCCATTGTTCGCCCCCTCTCTGGGGACGGGCTGTAAACACACTTTTTCTCCACCGAAGGAGATGCCAGTCTCTTTAGGATTACAAAGAAGAGATACACATGGTATGAGTAGATTTCTCTGGAAATTCACCCCAGCAGCTAACAACATTTCTAACCCAAACTTAATCTGTAAGGCTATGAAAGACAGCAAAATACATGTGTTCCAACTTTCACATACCATGTCTTTGTTGTTTGCAGCTGAAACCCACGGGCAATCATCAATGTAGTCTGAGCAAAATTCCAGAGAACCCACAATAACGGCATCCTCATCCTCGCTGAAGTGAAGGGCTTCCCTTGTCTGAAAGAGACAGAGAAAGTAAGAAATGGAAACTAAAAGAAACAAGACAAAAAGATCTAAAACAACACTACTGTACTAGGACACAGTAAGTATGTAAGGTATAGGGTAGTCATAAAAACAAACAAAGCATTTTGGGAGTGTGATCCAGAGTCTGACCTTAAGTCCCTGGTGCAGTGGAGAGCAGGAGTCCTCACAGACGGTTGGTTCAAGGCGCAAGCGAACAGGTTTGCCCCTCTGCTTCTTTGACAGCAGCAGCAGGTAGGTGGCTGTGGTCTGGTCATACCGCCACTGTAGGAGTTAAGATGTAATAGACTGCATATCAAATAGATAGTATGTAAAAGATATTACGTTTGCACAGAATACAAGAGGTACAGAATGTGAAACATATTAGTAGTTGTCATGTCACCGTCCATATCACAACAAAATCAACCGATGATGAACTGACCAAAATAAGATGCAAATGTGTGTACAAAGAGAAACACACCTCCTTGACCAGCGCTGTGGTGCTCACCCTCGACCGTTTCATGTTGACAGCCATCTCAGTGATACAGTCCTCATCTATGTGGCCGAGCTAAAAAAAAGACCAGGTATGCACAAAATCCAAGACAGACACTTTATTTATTCATTTATTTTTTTATTATATGTGAGCACTAAAACAACTATTCTAAAATAATAATATTCATTTAAAACAAAATTCAGCAAATTGGAAAACCCCTTTGAAAATGTTTGGTTTGAAATATAAAGATCCTAAAGTAAAAGAGGCAGCATACTGCCTCATTAACAATTAAAAGGTACTATGGCGTTTGTGATTGTATAGTTCTGTATGACTGTATGTGTAATATAGTGTTTTCATGTATGAATGTGTGCGTGTACCGGCTGCCTGCTGTGCCACTCCACGGGGCTGTTGTAGTCTTTCATCACCCAGGGATGGTTAAGCAGATGTCGAACACTAAGACGCCGCTTGGGGTCCATCTACAGGACACACACGGAAACTACAACTCAGTATGCAAGACTACACACCCAACAATCTACAACCGGTCATAAATACTGTAAATGTTATCAAATTAATACAATTTTCATTCCAGCTATGTAAATTCCAAATTCCTTTTAGTGTTCTGTTATGGCAAGTGAGTTCCAGTGTGAGTGAAATGTATGCAAAATAGACAAAAAGTGAAATACATGGTAGAGTGTGTCTTATTAGTATTAGTAGTATCATTATTATTATTATGTACCTGCATCATCTGGTTGAGGAGGAGGACACTACCAGGAGACAGCCACCGGGGGTTTTCATATTTACCTCTCTGGAGAGATCAAAGACATACAAAGACACATTATGAAACAGTAATACAAAAACAAACATAAGGGTTCTCTGGTATTGGGATTTTACTTAAATACTAATATTCCATAGATAATAAGAACACACAATACTTTCAATACAAATAAATTAAATGTCAGAAATATTAACCAGCTGGGGAAAAGTCAGTGCTCTTACTAAAATTTTCCTGTAGAGGACCACGCAGTTGTCGTCATCAAAGGGTAGGTATCCACAGAGCAGAGCGAACAGCAGCACTCCCATACTCCACACATCGGCCTGGAGGTCACACATAACAGCACTGTTTCAGCCTTACAGCAAAGATTTCACAGCTCAGTTGCACTGAGTCATGCACCAGCGAATATGAACAACACACCATGAAAAAGCGGAATTCTGGAACAGCCAGGTAATCATGACTTTCAGTGGAAAAACAAATACAAGTTTTGTAAGTTGTTGAAATTGTAACACTGGTGGTTCTAAACGTTGTGAACAGCAATCATCTCTCACCTCTGAGCCGATATATGCTTTGCCCTGGATGAGTTCAGGAGCAGCGTAGGCAGGGCTCCCACAACACGTCTTCAGTTCAAACCCCAAACCTCCCTATCAGAGAGACGACTACATCTACACATCATGTTTACAGGCACTAATCACTATGAAAAACACTTGTCTTTAGGCATCAGCTTCAATGTAGAATGTGAATGGCAAAATGTGTTTCACAATGTAAAACCTGTTTGTGAGACCAACCAATTAAATTGCCTCCACCTTTGCTGTACAGTTAATAGGCCAAATACTTTTGACATTAACACAACAACAAAGTGAATGTGGTGATGTACCTTAGGTTTGGCACACAATCCAAAGTCTATAAGCTTCAAGTTGTGGTCTTCATCAATCAACAAGTTTTCCTACAGTTCAAAGAAACAAGCATTGCAGCAGACATTAGCATTAAAATGTTCAGTCCCGGTCAAGGCATAGTTTCTCTCATGTGTCACATTCTCTCAGTCACTCTTTCAAAATGCAATCAGTTGTTGTGTTTACCGGTTTGAGGTCCCTGTGTGCATAACCCTGGCTGTGCACGTAGGCCATCGCACACAATTTGTCTGAAAAACACCCTGGTCTCCTCCTCTGAGAGACGGTCTTTTGCTATGATGTAGTCAAACAACTCCCCACCTGGACAGTACTGAGGGTAAGGAAAGGAAAGAGGAAGAGAAAAATAAAAAATTGCTGAATATCACTCACTCTAACACTCACACACACCCCTTACCTCCAGCACCATGAAGATCTGGGTGGAGGTCTCTATAACCTGGTAGAGACGACAGACGTGCTGGTGACTCAAGTTCTTCATGGCCTCAATCTCCACCTTCACACGGGGCAGGTCATCCTGGGGTGACAAACTGTCATTTGTCATTTTTTCTGTATAATTTGTGTAATTGCTAAATGTTGTTTAATAACATTTTATGCAGAACCTAGGAAGATCAGATTCTGAGTAGCACTGAGTAACATTTGATATTGTCTATCAACTTTCAGTGGAATCACATTGTGATTATATGAACACATTCTGTCTTCATTTTACAAAACTGTACTTTACTGACTGAATTATTCTTTAATTGATAAAAATAACGATTGCTAATGGTTTTATGTCAAAATTCGTCTGATTTTCTTTAAGGTTTTGTAGTGTGTCAGGTTGACCCGTTTCATGCAAAAAATTACAACGGATTTAGCACAACGTGAGTGTGCAAAAGGTCTCTTTGACTCACCCCGAGATCCTTCTTGCTCATGATTTTAATGGCAACATTCTCTCCTGTCAGGATGTGTCGACCCAGCTTGACTTTAGCAAAGCCTCCTGACAAACACACAATGTTCATAACACACATCAGAAGGGATATGACACTGACAGAGCTGTTTTACCCACTGGCACACATTAACATTACCTGAGCCGATAGTCTCATAAACCTCATAGTATTTGAAGAGGTCGTGCTGCTCCGTTCTTTCCACAGGCATCCTCCCCGCTTCAACCTCACTGCGGAGAGAGACAAGATTTGTAGCACTCAACTCACTAAACACTCATCTAAACTGGGAAACATAACACTGTTTGAGTTCAAAGTAAAAATGTAGCTAGTTAGCTAGGCGCTAACATTTTCTAGTATGCTAACGTCAATTGACGCTGAAAGAATTGTAACAGCAAACGTTAACCTCCAATGGTAGCTAGCGGTTAGCTAATAAAAGTAACGTTAGTAAAACCGACTTTACTGACAGCTAACCGAAGACCCCTTTTCGACATTACGATTTTACCTGAATGTGTATGAAAACGAGAGAGGAAGAAGGTAAAAAAAAATCAGTTAGCAACCATACGCCACATTGATGAAAGCCCTCCGGCAGGATGTTTTGTTACAGAAGTTTGAATTTCGCACTTCGACGTCATGGTCGACGTTGACTCTATTTCCTGCTTCCGGTTTGTGCGTCGTGCGCACACTTGTGGTGGATAACAGTACTACAGTCATGAAAAAATTGAGGATTTTAGATTAGATTAGATTATACTTTATTCATCCCACAGCGGGGAAATTTCCGTGTTACAGTAGCATTTTCTTCAATAAAAGAAAAAACAAACAAACAAGTAAACACACAAGAAAAACAACAGACAATGAGCAGAAGGTAGACTGAAAGTAAAGTGGAATCAAATAAAGGTATTGTAAAGTGCTGTTGCCATAGTACAAGAAACAGTATTGCGGTGTAAATTACGTTAAAATTAATATTGAATATATTTATGGACTTTATGGTCCTTTTGGAGGCTGTAGTTTATAGTTCTACTGAATTGTAGAGCATTAAACTGACAGGTGTTTTCAACATTTTGTCTAATTTTTAAATGGATAGGGAGGATATAATTTTAGAAACACATCTCATTGTGAATGACCATAAAGTTGAATTAACAACTCTCAACAAATAAATAAAGTATAATCTTTATAAAGGTAGACTCCATTAGTTGGGCCTACGTGCCTATATAAGATGACAACAAATTAGAGGGAAAACTTGAATAAATTAGATAAACATATGAATGCAGATGCTTCCTCATAGGTGCACTGCATGATTCATGTAATTCAAGTTATTTACATTGTACAGTGTTTTATAGTGAACAACTTGCATTACATGAATCATGCATTGCACCTATGAGGAAGCATCTGCATTTTATATGTTTCTCAAAATATACATTCTCACAGAAATGTCAATTGTAAAATTAGCTAAACCACTACATTAAAATATTGCCGTGCATCAAATTTGTATGCAAGTAAAAGAGTAAAAGACATGTGGCAGAATGACCCCTGTCAATGTTTCATTATCATATCCTGGATACTTTTAATGTGTGAATGCATAAGTAGTATTTTGATGTTGTAGGTGGTCAAGATGGAGCTGGTTTTAACTTTTTATAGGCTACTTTTGGGTATGAGGCATTACTGAATGGTGGTGACAGCTTTCCAAAAGGTCTTGTTTAGGTCTGAAATTTACCTACAAACATAACTTCATGTGCATTCATCGGCAGATATATAATCTGTGGGATGAAAAGCATTTTGTGTGTTGCAATGTGTGAACTGTTGTGCTAGGCATGTGGCTGCAGTAGATGTAGTTATGGTGTCAGAAGGTCTGTTCACCTTCACCTGCACAACTCCTTAAGCCTGTAATTAGTAAAAGGTGAGAGGACAGGTCAGAGATCAGTGGATTTTACCAGAACCCTACCTTCTTGTCAGCCACGTGTAATGACATATACAACCACTCTCACTGTCAGAGGTTTTCTTGTTAGCTGTAAATGCCGCAGTAAAATATTTTTCTCTTGGTCATTGTTCTACATCAAATGTACTGGAAGGGAAAAGTTACTGCACCTGTTCTTGTCAATTAGGGACAGGTTAGGTCTAAACTGAAGAATAGCACGTAAGTAGCAAGGCATCATGCTTCTTATTGGTCTCGCAACAGGCCATCCTAGTTATGCATTAGCCTGTAAAATGTAAGACATTTTGACTGAGTAAACACATCCTGACACTTAGACCAACACTGACAGACAGCTACAGAGGAATTTCTGTGATTGATCGGTGGTCGTCCTGTGTTTCTCATAGTCATTAGAGAAGGAGTTAGTGGTCGTTAGTGAAGTAACCAGTGGTTAGGGGTCGTCCAGGTGTCAGTGGGATGACACAACCCATTATTTGGTTTCTGGGGCAGCTGGCCAGGTTGGGACTGAGAGACATCAAACAACCCACAGCTGGAGAAAAAAAGATGGAGTGTGGATGGAGTGTGAGGAGAGGAGAGAGGGAAATGGAAATGAGAAGGGAGAAAGGAGAGAAAAAGGGGAAATCAGATGTTGTTGTAAGGGAGAAAAATCTTTCATTTCAGTGAGCTAAATTGCTGTTGACTGTATAGGTTGCAAGTGTTTTTTTGCCATTTTGTTGTTTCTTCTCTTTTCTGTGTAAAAATGTGGCCAGCTTAGACACACACAACAAACTATCAGTAAGGGCTCTTTCATTCCCAAAGCTGCATAAGCTCACAATTGTACTGCACATTATAACATATTTTCAATGTACTGTACCATACTGTAACCCAGTGGATGTTCCCCCCTTTGGGTCCTTCTATAAGATGCAACTCAAGAGAAACTTTTTTTTTCATGAATAAAAAAGAGGAATGGCTGTAATGCTTTTTAAGGCCAGTTCTGTCACAGTCAATGGTTTTAACAGACGGCACAAGCCTACCACAGCCATGGCCAGCTTGCATTTGCATGAGGGTTTGCAAGTTAAGTACAATAAGCTTCAGTACTGAACAATAGCAGTCGAGCATACTCATCATTATCTGAATCGCAATGTAATCGCAAGAAAAGATGATAACTAAATCATCTGTACAGATTATTGTAGTAGTTACCTGTAAACATGTAAGGCTTTTTTTGTTGTAATGGGTTGAGTTGATCTGTGTGCTAAAGAGCTGCTGTGCCACTTCCAGCTGCTTTCATGGACTCAGCTATTTAGATGTCATAGTGGAAAACAGACATCGTGCCTATCTTGGACAGAATTCCCAGTATTCCCTAACAGACTTTTGGAGGTTCCCAGAATGCCTGCGTTATAGCTCAATGACTACTGGCTATTCGCTGCAGGGGACCGGCGTCTTAGATCTGGCTTTGTGCCAGAGAGGGAGGAAGACAAAAAAAAATTAAAGTCTGTAATGTGTTTAGATATGTTTAGGCTATAGTGGTAATGTTAATGGTTTGAGTTGCAGAACATAAGTGCCCTTCTGTGTCTCAGGTCAAAAAGCACAGTGCCAGAGACACAGACGCAGACAGAGGCATCAAGACTGAGGAAACGATACATGGCGTCATCTCTCTCTGCTTGTCTTTCTCACTCATGCTGCTTTCACGGTGACCCGATTGATTCATCATGTATTACGGACATCATAGTGCTTTATTCACACATGTGTGACTCATATATCTTTGTAGGGTACACACAAACATATGTACCAACACAAGCACATACACAATCACAAAGAAACAGTTCATAGAGATGTTGTGAAATTCTCAGCCCTGGCAATTTCACACCCATGTTGTGAACAGCTGTGGTGTCGTTCGGCTGGCAATCTATCGCCAAAATGATTTTTTAGATATGAAATGTCTAGTCCACACAAAACAAGTAGGAAAAATTCATCATCTCATCTCCATCCCTCTTAATTTCTCCACACTGCAACATTAAGTTAGAGTTGATTGTTAAAGATGTTTCTGATATTTACAAATCATGTCTCCCCTCACACTTCCCAACATAAAACACTGGAAAGTAACAAGAAACATGCAGCCAGAGGGATATATTGCGCCCACATGTGTTTGAACTTCTCCAATCATTTATGTCCATGCAAATATTATTATAAATTCTCTAGATGAAAGGTTTGGGAGTGTGTCACTGTGGGATATGATTCCTGGCCAGGGGATTTACAGAAATTTCTGAATAAATCAGATTGTTCCCTGACATGGTATGGTTAACTGAGTCACTTTGAAACTGGCATCCATTGCGTGTGAATCACTGATGAAGGAATACTGATTCCCCGTAGAACACAACACAGCACAACACAACACAACACACACACATACATACACACATACACACACACACACTGAACGTGTTGTGAATAGAGTTAACATATTCTTTCTATTATCCTCAATATCAGCCATTCTTACTGTATTTTTACTCCTCCTATATTTTTCATCCTTTGTTTTTTCCCATTATCAGTGAAACAAAGAAAAAAATAGGATTAGTGAAAGAGGTGGGTGAAGTCAGAGCACGATCAGGAGTGATGTTTGTCCAAAGCCTCACAATCCCACATGACGATTCACAGGAAGAGAAATTGTTTTTAGGATAAGCTTTAGGACACACTACAGGAGCCTGTCATCATGCCACAAACACACATCATAAGCTGTCACAACATTACACTTGCAACAACTTTTACAAATGTGCTGACAAATTCCACACACTTTCTCTTAACATTTTTTTCTCACCTCCCTCCCAAACTTTGTCTTTTTTCCCTCCTACCCCTTAAGCCAACCCCACCCACAACCCCCCCCCCCACACACACACACACACAACACACAAACACACACACACACACAAACCCATTAAATGTGCATGAATGTGGATCTGTGTGTGTGTGTGTGTGTCCTCCTCCCTCAGTCTTTCCATGGCTGGATTGTGGCAGCAGCTCAGCTCCCTGCGCCAGGGTCGAGCTCTGGCTCTTCTCCACCTCATCGGTCTTCTCTACCCTACATCGGGTGCTTTTACCTGGGATACCAAAGCCAGCCTTCCCCCTCTAGAGGTAAGAAATCAACATGGTCATGGAAAAAATATTAATGTAAATTCATATATAGCTACATGCATTTAGTGCAGTGAAAAGGGCCAAGGATTCAGCCTACCTCCACCCTGGAGGTCGTCCCCTACATGCATTTTATAAGTTGTAATTTAATCGTTTATAACATTTTTTAAGTCTTTATTTGCATAAAATACCTACTTTGCTGAGTTCTTTTGTAATTTATTAAATAAATATGACTGTAGCAAATATATTAAACTCATCCTAATCCTTTGTCAATATTAGGCAGTGGGGAATAACTGCTTGAAAGACCACTGGGTTATTTTAGATTATCTCTGTCTTTGTTACTCAGGCTAACTAATCACTAACAGATCAAGCTATATCAGTTTGTGAATACAACTTTAATAAGGAAGAACCAGAGGAGCCTATTAACATGGCATGAGAGGAATAGAAGTGTTAAACTCTAAACTTGCAAAATAGACATTTGTGCAGAGGAGAAGTGGAGAAGGAGACCAGAAAAGGTTCCCCAACTCAAACCAACTGTTGGACTGGACTGAGTAAGCTGCGGGATTTCCAGCAAGAAAGATGGAGAGAGTTAGAAAGCGGAATGGATCAGTAAAAATTAGAGAAAAAGGAAAAAGAGCAGTAATGTGATCCAGCGGAATTTATGATTTTTTTGTTTAAATACTGTATGTGTCAGTGATGATGAAACCATGGTACAGAGAGCAAGCATAGAGTGACTGCAGATATAAATGAGTGTACACATGAGTAGACAGATATAATGTTTGTTCTTGTGGTTTTGTGTGCATACAAGTGTGTCAATGTGTGTGTTGGCAGGAGTTTCAGGTGGTGCGGGGGATTTTCTCTAGGACTTTCCTTCGCGTTGGCTACCATAAGTTTGCAGAGATTCCTGCAGGAGCACGCAACATCAGCATACGGGAGACAATAAAGAGCCGAAACTACCTGGGTACATACACACACACACACACACACACGCACACACACACTCACACACATAATAACAGCAGGCATATTTTTCAGAATGACAAACACTACAGTGTTGGAGATGAACATGGGGTTTTCCTCTAGCTCTGCAGACCCAAAGTGGTGTCTCCATCATCAATGGCGACTGGGTGATTAACAGGCCGGGGATCTTCCTTGCTGTGGGAACACAGCTGACGTACCAGAGACCCAATGAAATCCGCTCTCGCAATGGAGAGTCCATCACTGCACCCGGGCCGCTGACTGAGGCCCTACATGTTTATGTGAGACACAAACTGGGTCACACAGTGGAAGCAGCCCATTATTCAAATGCACAAACGCTGTACACAAACAATACAACTTGTACTATGATATATGTCATCATATTCCATAAACTCCCTCTCTTTGCAACAGTTGATTTACCAGCAACCAGGTCCCAGTGTATACTATGAATACACTGTGCCTTTTCAAAACACCCCCCCCACTCCTGAGCCAGATCCACCTTCTGATATTCTGCCCCTGGGTGAGTGCACACAGTAACACGGATGAACACCCAAACACAAACTTAAATTACAGTGACTTAAATTAGAGTGACCCTAAATGACCACAGTTCTATTTTCTTATACTGAATGTTCTGGTTTTACCTCAAAGTGCATAACACATAACAGATGCCTCTATGTCTACATGTACAGAACAGTACTAACAGACACACACAGATTTCATGCTAACACCAATATGTATCGTTTTCAGCAAAATTGTACTTTCAGGATTTTGATAACAATCAAACATAATTGATGCAGGCAGGTGGCCAAATTTTGTTCTGGCAGTGAGCTCTTTACCACACACTAAGACACTTGGGACGGATTTCATTTCATTACCTAATATTTAGTCTTGCATTGCCAAACCTTCCTCCACAGCACTCTAGAGGAAGGTCAGGTTAGTTCACACAACATTTCAGAACAGGAGGAAAACGGGCTCTGTTTTATTGCCAGGAAGGAACTTGTTTTGGTGGATCATGTGTATGTTCAAAAGTAGTTTTAGTGGTGCAACAGAAAACACAGATTCAACAAATATTCTAGGTAGCTGTCTGGATTTACCCTGCAGAGATGAGAAGCAGTTAACCATAGTCCTCATAAATCGATCAAAGTTTAGAATACCATTAAAAAGAAAGCAGAAGGTGAGGGACATCCAGTTGAAAATGAAGCATTGTTGATATAGGCTACCTAATATGTAACCTTCAATAAAGAGTTTTTTTAAATGCTTAATTTATGTATATTGATGCTGATAAAAAATACTTTATTACTAGAGCTTTCAATAACAACACATATTCTAAGGCCCTGCACATCTCCACAGGTGTTTGTAACTGTTGGAGCAATGCTAGGAAATAGGCTACAAGAGGTTACATGGCTCCATGGTTACGTCCAAAATTATTCTGAACAGTTTTAACTGTATAATGCACTGTACTTACTTATAATATTAAGAATGATAAAGGTGTTACTTGTCCCATCCAAACAGGTGAAACAAGCAAACAAGAGAGTGACAGATGTGTCAATGAATCAAAGCCTGTACACACAAATAAAGGCGCTGACACACCAACCCGATTATCGGCCATTGGACATTCTGGGAATGTTAATGACTCGTGACTGTGGGTGGAGCTGTCAGCCATCATTTGGGCCAATTTGACATGTTGAATTGGAAGGCGGGGAGTTGGACTCAATGACCAATCTGATTGGTGGAGTGCTAACCCGGGAAATGACGAGCGGGATGAAACTAATGGCTCTCAAAATCTAATGAAAATCTTTTAAACTGACCTTTGTTGATCTGAAATGAAGACAAATTCAGCAACTGCATGACCTAAAATGTTTTCAGAAACACGTTTGTGGTGAACTATTTTAGTAAAATATGCGATCGTACTCCAAACAAACCACCATTATGGTCTGGCTTTGAAATTCTGGAGAAGCCAGACTCAAGTGACGCTTTCGTCCAATCAGCTGCCGGTTTTAATTTTTTGGATGACGATACAGATTAGCGCTGCCTGCTGTTATTACATCTCGCATATGTACAGAATGTACGCTCAAATCGGCATCGCTTCGGTGTGTTCCAAGGCACTTTTTTTGACCAACTCGCTTTTCTGCCAAAGGTCAGCCATCGGGCTGGTGTGTCAGATCCTTAACTGGAAAAGAAGGTCCAATAAACCAAAATGAGTGAAATCACATGTGTGGATGTGCTACATGTGCACTGGGCCTGTAACCTCAGTATATTTAATTTTAGGCTTCATTCCACCTCATTACACTACCTATCTATCCAACATGGAAAAGAACTTTACTGTCTTTCATCCATTATTTGCCTGTCAAATTTGGGCTCTGCCCTAAAACCTTCACTATTCTTGTAGTTGAGACAGTAGGCTCATACCAATCAGGTGAGAAGGACCACAGAGGTGACGACACAAACAATGACATCATAAAAGATGGCCCCAGTGTGAACTCTGACCCTCGGCCTACCTACACCTGGACAAAGAGTGGGCACACAGAGTGCAGCGCGACCTGTGGCAATGGTATGCAAATTTATATAATTCAAAGAAAGGGTAGCCGCACATTAAATTAATCCTTTTCAAATCCTTATGCAGCACTTTTTTAATTGTGATATATAATTATTTGGATATTCATTTAGTGTGCAGGCAGCCCTACTATACATTTTAACTATGCCAAAAGGCCCCAGACCATTGGGATGTACAGTGCGGCTCGAAGGTTTGGGCACCCTAGGTAAAAATTTGGATTAATGTGGATAAAAAAAGCCAAGAAAAAATCTCCAACAGGCATCAAATGACAGATTAGACATTTGTATGATATGTCACAAAAGTTAGATTTTATTTCCGTCATTTACACTTTCAAAATAACAGAACAAAAAAATGGCATCTTCAAAGGTTTGGGCACCCTGCAGAGTTAATACCTTGTACGGCCCTCTTTGGTAAGTATCACAGCTTGTAAACGCTTCTTGTAGCCAACCAAGAGTCTTTCAATTCTTGTTTGAGGTATCTTCGCCCATTCTTCCTTACAAAAGTCTTCCAGTTCTTTGACTATAAAACTATAAACTCTGCAGGGTGCCCAAACTTTTGCAGACGCCATTTTTTGGTTTTCTGTTATTTTGAAAGTGTAAATGATGGAAATAAAATATTATACAAATGTATAATCTGTCATTTGATGCCTTTTGTAAATTTTTCCATCTTTCCATCTACATTTTTACATATTCTACATTGCAGCAAGGAAACACATATATACATAATAATAAGATGTTACAAAATCATAGATGACACATAAATGTAAATGGAAGCTTTAACAATTAACAGCTGAGATTGCTGGCATAATTCATGCGCCTCATACATCATTGCTGTGGATGAAAAATACTGTGTGTGTGTGTGTGTGTGTGTGTGTGTGTGTGCACATGCTAGGCAGGCGTCAGGTACTCTGGGAGTGTGTTGACAAAGATTCCCAGGCGACTGTTCCTGCTGACCTCTGTGACCCTGCCCTTGAACCACCAAACCGGGAAGAAGACTGTAATACCCAGTCCTGTCTTGCATAGTGAGTAACACTCACTCACTCATTCACTAACACACACACACACACACACCTGATGTCCCATACAATGACACATACACACTAAGAGATACATATACATTGTATTAGTTCCACACGGTTCTGTGACTCTCAGGGTGAAAGCCTTCATCACTCACACACATTCAAGCCATAAGTCAGTCACCAGTCAATCACACTGAGTGACTTGTGTGGCTTTGGTTTGCACGTCTTGTGGTAAATACCACCAGATATTATTGTCGCTAAGATGTAGCAGGGGTGTTAGTGGATTACAGTAAGTGTATGTTTGGTTGTGGCTCTGTGAGATACGTATGTATTTCGGCCACAGTGTCAGTGATCCGCGATAGCTGACATACACAGTATATGATTCTATTGCAGCAGAGGGTTGCAGAACTGAAACCTCAGAAGTATTAGAATGAGGAGAAACATCTGAACTTTTGCAGTGCAAATTGGCTTATTTTGCCTGTCTCGTTTATGATCTCATTTTGGAGGAAAGTACAGGCGTTATAATGCCTCTTTTAGACCAGGGTCAATTTACCACACACAATAACTGTGGTCACAATTAGGAAATAGAGCTAGGGCAATCTCTACTTGAGGAAGGTCATTTCTAAACTCAACTCTTTCCTTCTTTGCCGCCAGCTGGGATTTAGGGGAGTGGTCAGAGTGCAGCAAGAGGTGTGGACCTGGCACGCAGCACCGCCAGGTCATCTGCCGCCAGGTTACTCACATTCATACCAATGGGACGGAGACCTCGGTGACCATGGCACAAGAGCTGTGTGGGTCGTCTGACAGGCCGGTGACCAAGTCCACATGTCAGCTGAAGATTTGCAGCCAGTGGGAGATACAATCTGAGTGGAGCCCGGTGAGAGAACCTCAGTACTCGTACACGACTCTACTAATAAACATGATCTGGTGGAGGAAGTCTTACTTAAAACCACAAGGTAAAATACTCCATTACAAGTATAAGTCCTGCATTCTAGCTTTTACATATACAAGTACAGAAGTATTACTGTATTAGCAAAATGTGCTATAAGAATAAAATGTAAAACTGCTCACTATGCAAAATGGCCCTTTCATCTTCCTCTCAAATAGAATGAAGTGAAGTTACATAAAATGTAAGTACATAGTAAAGTACTGGTACTTCCAAATTTTAAGTAAGTACAGTGTTTGAGCAAATGTACCTAATTTACTGTTATATTTTGGTCATAGCTTACTTAACTCGGTCCATACCCAACACCACAATATATTTTATCAGATGTTTAACTAACAGCTTGGGGAGGTACTGTATATGTAAGTTATACTTTTCAGTACACCAGTCATTACTGTAACAGGCATTTAGAAAGACATTCAAATTAGCCTCAGAAATAATGCATCCATTATTGGCAAAGCTAAATTTACACACATTATTAAATACAATAAACATGTTCAAGGGACGGGTCACAGAAGTCAGCATTTTTATAATAATAAAACAAAACATTTACTTTCTGATGACCCCACCCCTCTCTCACACCTTCTGTCCTTAGTGTTCAGTGCCATGTGGAGTGGGTCAGCGCAGCAGGGAAGTGGTGTGTGTGAGCAACCAGGGTGATGTGGAGGAGGATGAGGAGTGCAACATGAACCTAAAGCCAGACACACTACAGAACTGTGACATGGGAGCCTGTGCAAGCAGCTGGTTCACCTCCCTCTGGAGCCAACGGGTACCACAGAAACTGTTAGAGTGTGTGTGTGTGTGTGTGTTGAGGAGAATATGACACAATAGGGGGGAAAAGTTTGTAAAAAATTATGTAAATGTGTGTGTGTGATATTCCTCAGTGCTCTGCAGAGTGTGGTCGAGGCAAACAAACGCGGACAGCAGTGTGTCTGATAGATCATGGGACTGATCTCCCATTGGACAGCTGTGAAGGTGAACGTCCACCAGAAGTGGCATTGTGCGACTCAGGCCCCTGCCAGAACCGCCTGGAGTGGTACACTGGACCCTGGGGTCAGGTAATTGACACATACAGTACACATGTACACACTGTGTGCACGGATGCTTATGGAAGTAGGAACGAGTGTTTTGAAGACATGTATGGAAGTACAGAAGAATGTTTTTGCATAAGTACAGACAATGGCAATATATAATTTGCATAGCTCTTTGAGTCAATGTACATTTGTCTTTTAATCCTGTGCTTGTTGTGTGTCTCTGTTGTAACTCTTGCAGCAATTTCTCTCAATATTCAAAACGAATTTCTTCATGGGGAGACTAATAAAGATAATTTGATACCTTGACCTTGAAAACATTATCCATTTGAAGTTTCACCTTGTGAGTGTGTGTGTGTGTGTGTGTGTGTGTGTGTGTGTGTGTGTGTGTGTGTGTGTGTGTGTGTGTGTGTGTGTGTGTGCGTGCATGTGTGTGCAGTGTTCTGCAGAGTGCGGGAATGGCACACAGACCCGGAGTGTGGCTTGTATTATTAACAACGATGGTCGTATGGAGGTTGTTGACCAGTTACAATGTTCCAGTCTCTCTCAGCCAATCACATCTCAGCCCTGCAGACTGAAGCCATGCGGTGTCCAGTGGTATTTCACAGAGTGGAGTGCGGTAAGTGTCCCAAAATCTGTCCTACTATCAGGGGTATTACAGAGTCAAACTCCATCTGCTGAAGAAGACAGTCTTAGTAGTGGACCTTGAGTTGGGATTGTTTTGTCAATCATGATCAAATCATCTGGATAATCCACAGAGATTGACCCTGAAAAGTTTGATATTGTTTATTTCTTCGTTAGAAAGTAGTTTTAGTGAAACCTCTGCTCAGCAATGTCTGTAGATTATTAAGAGTAATCAGAACATTATCTGGAAAAACAATTTTCTCTTGAGATTTACGAATGTCATCTTCATTTGCGTTGAACAACAGAAATTGAATTCTATTCAACTCCATTTTATTGTGCTGGAGGCAGATGTTTCAGAGGTGGGTATTCAAAATCTCAGCACATAAAACTACAACTATTTGCATGGCCAGATGCCAAGAGAGAGGTGTAAGAAAATTTGTTGTTTGTAATTTGGGTTAATTGATCCTTTAAAGATTGGTATTTTTCTTTTAGAGGAAGTATGGGATGAGTTGTGACAACTAAGTGGTGTCCACATTCAGACCTCAAATAACATTATTTATACTGTATGTGCAACTCTTCATCCCTGCCTTTGTTCTCTCTTTCTATCACCTCAGTGTTCAAGCTCCTGTAACGGTGGCTACCGTGTGCGTGAGGTGCGTTGTCTTGCCAACAACATCACCCCAAGCGATCACTGTGACCCCAGTTTGACCCCAAATAGCCGAGAAGAGTGCAACAAACAACCTTGTGGAGCTGAAATAAGTAAGTCTTCTAAGCAGTGTTGTATTACTGCTGTGCATCCACTAAAGGTGGGGTTGGGTCAGAGTTCACACAAGGGTCAGAGAGACGTGAGCTATCCCTGCGATAATGTCACCATGAAGATGTTTATCTGGAGTGAACTGTCTTAACTAGGAAGAAGTAAAGAGTTGTAAGGAAACAGTGAGGAAAGATCACCTTCCAAAACCAATCTCAAAGAGCTCAAGAGAGAGTTTTCTTATCATTGGCTAAAAAATGTGGTTTATATGTTCAAAACCCTTCTGATATTCAGTGGTAATCATTGTTCTCATAAATACAATCAAATTTGTAAGTGTGTAATTAATAACCTTAATGCAAGAAGGTTTCTGGGACACAACACATCTTCTTTTAGGCTTTCATTGGCCAGCATGTCCTGTATTGCTTGGTAAATGGATGCACCACTATTAAAGTCTGGCTTCCGTAAGCATACAGGATGGTGATGGAGGGTGAGGGTATACAGTGTATAATACAGTATGGCATTTTACTTTCCAGTCCAATCATAGTGAGTAAACCAGTTCAACAGGTAAGTTTTTAGTTATTATGACCATGATCAGAGGCCATGAGACTAAAGACAGTATGACTTTAGTGAGTTGGACTCTGTATTGAGCATTTAGGAACTAACTAGAAGGCTCATTGAATTAGCACCAACAGCGTAGTGGATAACACTGAATGGAAGAAAGAAATTTGCTTCACTTCTCCCATTTTTCTCAATTTCTCCAACATTTTCCTTCACAGATCCATCATGCAGTGACCAGTATCATAACTGTATGGTGGTGGTTCAAGCCCGACTCTGTGTTTACCCTTACTACAGAAGTGTCTGCTGCGCCGCCTGCTCTCATGCCCACAAAACATACCCCAACTCCTATCAAAAGAACCACATCCGCAGGTGATGCTGCCACAGGAAGGTTAAATTCAACTCTGCTAGCTCTGTTTGATGATCACCTTAATATGTAGGAATGTAGAAAGTTGTTCAATATTCAGTCACTCAGCCTGCCATGAACACTGTTAGAGTGAGATCCTCTTTCATCTTCATACCAAACTGGATTAAAAATAACTTGAAATTGTATTCTCTTCTATTTTCAGTGTAACTTTAAACTGGACTGCTCACATTTGGTGATGTACGTATATGGACATATATTCTTAATAAAGGGTGTATAGGGTGTATAATAATGTTGTTATATTATTACAAATGTTACAGGCAATATTTAACAGTCTAATCTTGACATGATAGTGTTTTGTCTCAACCACCCATTGTGATGTGCCAGTGACTGCTGGCTAAAATCATTCCACCTGTTCATACTGGCCATTAAGAGATCCTTTCCTTATATGTGTTTCCAGTGTAAGTATTGGGGGACAACATACACAGTCCTCATTCTGTAAGACTGGATTCCAAAGTTGATGTGCTGAAGCTAAAAAAAGACTTTGAAATATAGTTTTGTAGTCATTTTTGCTGGAAGGTCATATCATTTTTATTACCTTTACAAAAATGCAAGACAAGAAGTGTAAGGAATGGATTAAACAGTAGGTGTAATGCTATTTTGCAAGCCACAGTTGTCATTTTAGCTGGTAAAATTCACGATCTTGGACTAAAAGAAGCTTTTGACCATTTATGTCTAAGAAAAGCAGCCATTACAATTACCAGGAATGTTAAGATATAAATCAGCTGTTATTACTGTAAACTATGTAAATGCATTTCTAGATTGGAAGGCAGAACAGGCATAGCAACAGTAACTAAGGGGGACAGAAAGTGGCGAAGGGTAAATTTAAAAGTACCCAACTAAATCAAAATTCAAACCACAATGAAACATGCCTAGTTACACACTCAAAATATGTATTATTCATTTACATTTGGAGCAACTTGTGTATAATCTTTAAAATCTCTCTGTTTCCTTTACAAATCACTGTGCAAAAAAGGCTTCTAGTTCTCCCAGATGAACGCTCATTGGCCTCTGTCAGTATTAATAATGCCCCATCAGTACCAATCAGGTTGGAGCATTTTCAGGATTAAGGAACCTTTGTAAAATAGTTAATAAGCATATTTGTAAATGTCAAACCTTTCTATCCGTAATTGTCAGGTAACAAAGTTTTAGCATTTCACATATTCCATTGCAGCTAAGAGTAACTGATAGAAGTTTTGCTACTGCTTTTATTTTTACATATGCATTAAGTAGAGAGAGTTGCTCATTATTAGGGTTTATTTACTTTAGGCTGAATATTTTTAATGTATAGTTTATCTGTTGACTTCTGACAGCTCGTGAGACTTTCACATTGCCACATAGCAAGCCTGTCAAACGGCAATGGTGGAGAAAGTATTCAGATCCCTCACTTGAGTAAAAGTTGCAAAACTCTTGTTTTACAATGGGTGTAAAAGTAAACAATGCAAAACAACTGCCTCGTGCGTGTTACGCTATACTATATATTACTGTTTTTATCAGTGATACAGTAGTGTGTAAGCTAAGTAGCATTTTACTGTTTGAGTTGGTTGAGGAGGATCTTTTTGTTTTTATATACTGTTAGGTATTTTGATTTTGATATATATCAATGAAAGTAACTAATGTGTTATATTATGTTGGGAAGTAAAAACTGCCCTATTTCCCTCTAAAATCTGGTGGAGTGGGGAAACACATTTTTATTTTTAATATTTATTTAAACTTAATTGAAATATGTACTTTGTTACTTTCCTTCACTGGTGCCAGGCATGGACCACAGTCTGACACAAACCTACATCTTCAAGCCTAAAGCTGGCTGGTTTTGTTGTTTGGAGATAGAAAAATTCCACAACAAGCTGAAAAAACAGCAACTCTGATAGGAAAGTAAAGATTTGCTTGGAAAACATCCATTGAAAACATGGTGTACATGTTCATGCTGCACATTTATTCTATGCACCACACTATCCAGTCAAAAAGAGATCACATTCGGTTTGTACTTATTCAAGATAGTAATACTGTTGCTTTAATGGGACAGCCGGACTGACAACATGTAAAAGGCCAATCACGAGAACTTAAAGCACAGTAAGAAACATTAAATGAACACCAATGAAAAAATGCACGTTGCAGTCTCTATTTCTCTTACAACAAATTAAAATGGGTACCAAGACTCTTTTACACTCTCCCATTTTGTGTCTATACATAATCTTTAGTAATGTTCCCAGAGTCTTTCGGTGTCCGTGGATGCAAGGCTGCACTGGTAGGTCCATGCTAGTAGGCTGTTGAGGATGTGTTAGGAAAAATCTTTAAGGTGAGCCTGGGCCTTTGGCATTGAGGGATGCAGGGTCCACATTCACCAACAATATCCATATCTGTCTTGACTTAATTGCTCGGACACCATTACCCAAAAAACATTCAAGGCTCGCGTTCCATGCTGATAAACCTTAACCCATTCTAATATATATATATATTTTACTCACAGACACCAAGCTGGGGTTTTGTGAACAGAAATGGCAGCCACGGCCCACTTGTATTTGTCTTTATTTGTATTTTTCTCTTGAAAGCTATTTTTTGCTTTGTCCTTGGCATTGGGTACCACACAGTACAAGACATTAATGTAATTGTTTAGCAATAAGATGTCTAAAAACATAGTTAGCTTCACCCGACGCCCCCCCCCTTTGTCCTAGAATTGAACAATCACTATTTATACAAGTCAGTTCTGAAAATACAATGGCAAGTGACATTTTTCACCAAAATTTCATTGTGAAAAACAAAAAATATATTTCACTCCCCATCTGATTTGTTCAACTTATCAAATGCAACAACTGGTTTGTTTTTCTTCGTAGCATCGTACCAACATTCACGGATTTCAATATTGTAGAAGTTTTACAAAGACATAAATATAGTAGGATACACAGTAAAAAATACAAAATAAAGTTGATATAGTCTTTTTCTTAAATGATAATTTACCAGAGGCAAACCCAGAAAAAGATCTTTGACACTAGGCAAAAAACACTAGAATTACCCCCTGAGGATCAAATGAGAAAAGAATAGCCATGTCTCAAACCAGAGCTTAGTCCCATATAACTCACTACTTTCACGTTATTCTTAAGTAGTGTACTATGTACAGGACTCTAGGCAAAATGTGGGTGTCCTGTGTGACAGAGTCATTGTGTACTATTCCAGTGCACTCGTTTGGGTGTTATTACTATACTAGCAAGACATTAAGCTAAGGAAAACTTGAAGGCACAATTATTTGAGGCAGAATATGCCTCGAGAATATAACACACAGTTATGGTATCAAGGGAGTAAGATTCAGAACGGGAAGAAACAAAAGGGGAAATAAAAGTTTACAGTTTCAGGTATTGTTTAGGTCTAAGAACGACGAGGCAGTGAATCAAGTTAAGGCCAAATTACTGTACTTAAGATCGTCCAATTAGAACGCTCCAACAGTAAAGATGTTAGACCTGACAAATCACACAGATTTGCAATACAATATCAGTTTTAATACAAGAACTCGTCTCTATATTTTGTCATATAGCCTGGCGCGCTACATAGATATTTCTTCTTGCGGTTACGTCAATTTCATTAAACAAGGCTTTTTTTTGCTCTTCTTCCAGAGGTTGTTATTATGCACAATAATGTATAAATGTATGTTACAAGAATATACATGGGCTTCAGTCTATAATATCTCAGTAAGGAGTACATCCAAGCATTCAGGGTGAGGACTTTGGCTTTGAAAAGTTAGTCTACATATGTACAAATGTGAAACACATGTAGAAAATGCACCATAGAAAAAAGGACATGGAAAATAAAGAAAAAACAAAAATGGACTAAATGGCTCACACTGGTCACTTAACGACCCTTTCCTCACGCACAACCATTTCATCTAAAAAAAAAAAAAAACACAAAACAACAAAAGTTTTCAAGTTTCACCTTTTCATACCCCTTACTATTTATCTGTGATCACAGATGTGTTCAGGGTTGAAAAGGAACAAGAAATACAAAAAGGAACAATAACTGGGGTTTGGAGGGCTTCAAAGGGTAAAGTTCAAGTTTGTCATTCCTCATGTGCAAGTCAATATAAAAATGCTACAACTCGTACAACTATCTTGTCAACAAGACAGGTTCAGGGCAGGCCAAGTCCCCCTGTAGTTTGCTAAATAAAAAAGGGCTTGGAAATTGGCAGGACAGCTTGCTCAAGCGGTGACGCAATTCACAGTCTCCACTCCGTGTGTTTTTGACCAGGTCTTCACCTCCTCTGCCAAACCATTCATGTGAAGGAAGAGCAACTGTAAGAGTCTGTGTTATTACATCGAGAGCCAAAACAAGGTCTCCATCCTTTGTCTCTTTTCTCTTATGGCAGAAGAATCATCTCCCTCCTCTTTCGTTCTTATGACTTCAGCTTAGGTTGGCTATCCCATTTGTTTTTCTGTGTCCCTCACTCGCTGTCAGTCTCTAGGTCTGAGTCAGACCACTGCACTGGGCTCAGTTTCCCATGGCGCTGGGCGTACTCGATGACTGCTGTGTAGCAGAAGTAGTACTGGTCCCAGGTCTGGATGCTGAAAGCCCTCTGTGTACGCATCCGCCGCACTGTCTGACGGATATCTACTGTGGCAATGTCCTCCAGCCGAGACAGGCAGATGTCCAGCGTACAGAACGTGCCTGGTTGGGGAGCATAGATGGACGGAAATAAGATCGAGAGGTTGCACAAAAAAAAAGGACTTTGTTTTGCCATCTAAGTGGCAACGCATTTAAAAATATGTTTTTATTTTGATTAAGAATACATTTAATAACATCTTGAAGGCTAGGCTAAGTGTAAAAAAAAAAAAGTACTAAAAGATGGCATCAAATACTTGCTTCGCACTCTTGTTATACTTACTTTTTAATTAGAGAGGTTAAATTATACACATCTAACGATATGACCACTAAGTGTATTGTAAAAGTATATTCAAACCCCACAATGGTACATGCGTTTACCTGTGCGGCCAATGCCGGCACTGCAATGCACAACCACAGGGGGACCCCCAAGAGGCCCCGTCCAACTGGAGCCCAGGCTCTGGACTGCAGCCTCCCTTCTCTGAAGTACATGCTCACGGAAGTCCAACATAGCAGAAGCACTTTTGGGCACCCCAAAGTCTGGCCAGCTGACATAAAGGTAGTGACACACCTCCCGTCTCTCTCCAGACTAAAGAAAAGGTTCATAGAAGAATAGAGCAATACATCAGACTCTTTTTTAATGGCATGAATGAGAATATGGACAAATATTCATGCCAAGTATTATTAAATGTATTAATTAACAATGGAAGAGATTCTACTTGCACTGATGAAGTTGGTGTGACTTACCTGTGTGTTGTAAAGTTCAAGATGAGAGAGTTTGAAGTCCTGAAACACCTGGATGTGTGTGTTCCTGACCAAGAAGTATCCGTGCTGCTCAGTCCTGCCCTCCTCAAGAGGCCAGTACTGACCACACTTGACACGCCCACGCTCCACCACTCTGAGACACAAAGAAGCACACATCTTTCTAATCTCATCATCAGCCCATTGAGGATATGTTGTTACTTGGACTATCACTACCACTATACACACACTCCTTTGTACACCAACACACAATTGACTTCAAAACTCAGATGTAAAGGAGACTCACCTGGTGGTCATGACAATGATAAGTACCATCTGTTCCCACACCATGCGCCAGAAGTCACCAAAGGTTTTTGGCAAAGGACCTGAAGGACACAACAGTCTGTCAGGTCATGGTAACACCGAACTTTACTGAGGTCTGAGGGGGGGCTGAGTAGCATTTGGAGCAGAAAAGGTGTAAATTGCATGGAGGACTAAATAAAGATAGTAAGGAGTGGGACCGTGGTTAGTGTCAAGAACTGCTCACCCTGAGTTGCAATGTAGGCGTTGCTCCTCTTGTAGCCATCCATGAAACTGGCATTAATGTAATCTGATGTCTGCAAAACACACAGCAGAAAAGGTTGGTGTTAGGATCTGCTGCCTCCTGTAGGAGGACAGCGAACATTACTATTGGCTTATTTTTAGGCCAGGCCCTGGCCTAAAAATAAGCCGTGCATTATTGAGCCGTACAGTCAAAATAAGCCGTGCAGAATTTTTTTCAAATACTGGAGTCCTACTAGCCAGCGCTTGGTAATGCTCAAGTGGAAATCTCCAATACCATCATCACATACCCTTTGGATAAGGGAAGTATATACAGATGTCCCTGAATGATTGATTTGGTATTTTATCAACATTAAAATTGTGATTTGACAGACAGTAGACTGACCAACAGCGATTACCTTGTTTAAAATCTATTTTTATTTTTTTATCAATTCATTTTATTATTTGTATTTTATAGGTAACAATAACGTATTCATTTTACCAAAATAATAAGACCGAGGTTGCCAATAAAACTTTTGTTGCCTTTTAGCCACATTAACTCACTGCATTCAATACAGTCAAGCATTCCTTGTGCCAATCACACATATCAGATACAGTAGATAAGGACAGGAAAAGACATCACAAAGAATAGACCTTCTACAGATCATATCAGTGCCCTCCACAAATTACTCTAAATGCATGCAATATGTAACATTACATTCTCTAAGAAGTAACAAATACATACTCTTGATTAGAAGGTGGAACAGAGGACTAATCTGAATATGACTGTTGTTGGCGGCAAAGTCCCAATTTAGCATCAAACATCAATAAAATCATCCATCTTCTACAGAGTAATAACGTTTTATCATTAAACAAGAGAGCGAGAGAATTGAATTATTACCTCATCCTCGTCATCACAGAGCTGGCAGAGGCGCACCCGTGACTGGTCCAGGCAGAGAACATCACTGTACCTGTTCTTTATCTGATTGGACAGTTTCCTGTAAAAGGAAGGTAACATAACAGACTTAGACGGTGGACTTAGGTGTCACCTGTCATGTAACTTACTTTCACCTTGGTACTGAGAGGCTTAAAATAGAGGAAGTGACCGGCAGAGACCAAAGAACACAAAAAAGAGAGGAGCTGAGGAAAATATATTTCTTTATCTATTCTCTTACTTGGAGTAGTCAAAGGCGCCTGCTGGTGGCTCCTTCCGGATCTCCTCGTACTCCTGATAAATCCCCTTCTTTTTCTTTCTCTTCACATGTTCCACTAGATCATGAACCGTCATGCCTCCATGCTCTGGCATGTGAATGGACGCCTCCATGCAGCTGTCCTCATCATCAAGACCCCATGATGAAGACAGGGGTGGGGACTGGGAAGTAGGGTGGTGGGGGGGGGGGCGAGGCAAAGATTTCTGGGGCAACGGAGGCACGCCTTCCTCTTCCTCGCCATCCTCCTCCTTTAAATCGTCATTCTGAGAACTGTGTGCAGAGTCCGTTGCCTCAACTTCCGCGGCATCTCCATCGACTTTCTGGGAAAACGGTGTATCAGGGGGCGTGTCAGACTGGGGAGGGGCTTGTCGGCCACGACCGTTCATGTTAGCATTGGGGCTAGAGCCACTAACACCCATGTTGGCTACGCTCATTGCTGAGCCGTTCCAGTGTTGGTGGTTCCCCTGCGGCCTGTTTGCAGCAGACTGTGGGCTCTGCTGGTACAGTCCCTGGCCTTGAGTCCTGCCGTCCGCCACACCGCAGTGGTTATGTGGGTTAGCATTGCTATCATCGTAGCAGTTAGAGTTAGCCACGGCTAGCTCGGAACCTAACTGTGTATTTATATGGGTGCGTGACAGCGTAGCGCCTGCGCTTGTGTTGCTGCACTCTAAGCTGTAGGAGCGCAGCAGGTTTCCTACACAGTCTTGTGTGTCATGTTCTTGTGTGTCACCCTGAACAGTGTTTGTGTGTGAGTTAACACAGGACTGGATCCAAGCCACGTGGCTATATTGGGAGGTCCCACCCAGGTGTTCAGGGAGGGAGGAGACTGGGATGTGACTGGCCAACTCATTAGCTTTCACTGTGCACACCTGGTGAATGGTAAAGAAAGAAAACACATTTCAAATAACGAACGACAACCAAACACCTTACACCCTGTGACATAACTCAACTGAAAACCGACATGCATACCCTCTCTCTCAGCTTCTCACGCACAAATAGGCGGAGGACCGTGAAAGGTGCTCGAAACCAAAGAGGCGATGAAACAATGAAGACACATTTTAGACGAGCTGGAAATGCCCCCTACAAAATACAAAGATCAGACACACAAAATAGTGAAAGTGGTTTTTAATTTCAGAGAGAAAGTTTTGACACCAAAACCTTGAAGGCAGGCAGATAAGAGAGACAAGACAGAGAATGTTCCTTTTATTTACCTTGAGCAAATTGAGGATCTTGACACAGAGCTCATAGTCAAAGTTGCCATAGCTGGAGTTGGTCATGTCGTAGATAAATATGAGTCCATCTCTTTGAGTTTGAACACTGGGGAGAAATTAAGATATTCAAATTAAAAGCAGTGGAAGAGGGTAAAGAAGCTTGCCCTAAGAAATGCCTTTCATTTTATAAAATATACTTGAGAGAAATAAGGCAATACAGTTAACAATCGTTTTTCACGGGGGTTACGTTCCAAAAAGAACCCGTGATAGGCGAAATCCGTGAAGTACTAACCTTATTTCTTATTTTTTATTTTTTACAATTATTATAGGATGAAATACTCCATAATACATTGAAACCAAAGAACAAAACCTTTTTACTGGCCCTAGCATTTGTTTAACAAATAAAAATACTGTATAAACTACTGTACTGTAAAATAATAATTTTAATCATCAATACGAACTGAAAGCTTCAAATTGCAGAGATCAGCACTGAGATCAGCACTGCAAGTGCCTTTGTCGGTGCAGCCAATCAGAATGCAGAACACAATGCACGATGCAAATCCGTGAAGCAGCGAGACGGTGAAAGGTGAACCGCGATATAGCGAGGGTTCACTGTACTCTATACCACAACAACAGGTTAAAGTGCAAATAGGAAAATTGTAGGTATTCGGGCATCACCTCTCTATGGCTTTGTCCAGCTGATAGATGATGGCCTGCAGCACAGCTTTGTGGGTGGTGACGTCTGGCCGATGGAGACGAGCAGTGAAGAGCGCTAGAGCTGCACCTTTTGCATCCCGTCCGGGCTGGTGGGAACATTAACAGGTTATCATACAGATGAATGCAAATTCATTTGTATTCCATTTGATGTGATTTGTGAGAAAGGGCAGCAATAAATTCTGATCATAAACATACACATTTTCAGACCATCTTTTACTCCATCTCTATTCATAAACACACAAAGGCAGGGATATAAAGTATGTGCAGAGTGACATGCATTGCACACACACAGACTCTTCTTAAATGACCAGCATGTGTACAATTGTCATTGTATCCTGAAGTGTGGCTCGCAATGGTTTCAACACTCACCAGGACTGTAAATTTTCCACTCAGGAGCTCAGAGCGTAGAGGCTCCTCGTCAGGGTTGATATTGATGATACCCTCTTTGATTCTTGTGTTCTAATTTTGATACATGATGTAGAGACAGGAGAGAAGGGGAAATTAAAAGAACTAAAACATTATCAACTTAAATTTAGTTGTAGTTCAGAGTTAATCTTAATTTAAAGATCTATAAATTAAATTAGAGCAGGTTCCAATCCTGTCCATTTAATGTCTTTGGTAGAGAACACAGGGGACCTTCTATGCGTTTCCTTATTTACTGTCTTACAGTATATTTGTCTTTCAGTATATTTGTTGGAAGCAGTGTGTATTTCAGACACTCTGCTTCAAACTGTCTTTAACTGTTTTTTCTAACCAGTGCTGGGTTAGTAGTGCCCCAAACAGCTACAGATGTATTATGATGTCTAAATATAAGAAATATTGAATATGTTACAATTCTAACTCATTGTACCCTGTGATAATAGGCCCCCAAAGCACTTAAAAGATATGGAACTCGACTGTATTCTTCTGACTTACTATGTACTTTTTAAAATTATTGTTTTGGGCTTTTATGGCCTTTAATTGATACGAGAGCTTAAAGACGGGAAAGGGGAGAGAAAGGGGGGGGTTGGGGGGGACGACATGCAGCAAGGGCCAAGGACTACATGGGGAGCACACACTACTGGGTGAGCTAGAGGTCACCTCACTTACTGTGTACTGAACAACTGTAAAAGAAAATATTTCAATGCAGGACTTGTAATATATTAATAGTTATACTTCAGAAAAAGACATTTTGAGTAGGCCTCCTACTTCGACCACTATCAATACCAAAATTCACAGTTAGAGAAAAGGTAAAAACGTAGACACTGTTTGCCTGTGGCCCAAGTTGAGCAGCCTTGTTTTTTTAATCAGTCAGAGTGTGCTCTCCTCTAGTGCTCTCCAGGGTAAGATCATTCCTCTACTTCAAGTCCTCCAGTCCAAATGGTGAAAATGTCCATGACGGCGTACAGACCGTTATTATACATCCATGGTCCAGGCAGTGAGGAACTGGACCCAGAGTGAGTCAGTGTAAGACAAAGGCAGCTGCCCGGAGAAAGAGAGGCTCCAAGATTACGTTACATTCTGCCTTCTGCTTAGAAGTGGTACATTTACAGCTCAATGCAACTTGATACAATCTAGTCTCTGGCTTTTGTTTGATATCTAGTGTTGGCAAAAATAACATTAGCATAGCTTTTTGTTGAGTTTCCTCTTAGCAAATTTTTTTGTGAACGATAGACACGGAAGAAGTGAAGCTGTAGGATTATGTCTTGCCATTGTCAATTTGGGAGTTAAAGTGTGTTAATAAGAGTGTTGGCATTCAGAACTGGATAACAGGTTTGTTTTAACAGGACATGGTTATGACTTGGCAAGCATGTTTGCTGCTAAATTGGAAAGCTGTCAACACAGGGGTCGTCAGTCAGATATCAAAACTTTTACATGGTCAGGCAACCCTTTACAGCAGCAAGCAACTGCATCAAATGGCCTCATTCTTCTTTCAAGTATAAACAAGCAAAGTTTGTGATTATTACTAGAAAAACCTATCAATTTTCTTTACTGTATATACCATCACATAAGTCTAAAGAATGTTTTCGCAATTTAAATCACAATGTTAAGAAAAGATCAGGTCAGAAATCTTGTAACTGAATATCTTGCCCAAAACATTCAGCCCTGATTAAGCCCTGTGGTTTCTTGTCGATAACAGAAAAAGTGAATAGTCATCTCAGTTTTGTCACTAAAGCACCGCTGTACCTTGTATGCTTGGAAGAGTCGATGGCTCTTGAGACGTCAAACTTGCGGGCCATAAGAAACTTCACAGCTGTTGGTTGGGACACGAGCCCAGCGCTGTGAGGCTGCTCTCTGCTGCGCACCTCACCCAGGAACTCCTCCACAGCCTGGGAAAAACATGAGCAATGGATGAATAAGATGGTGTGTGAGGTGAGATTAAAGCAAAAAATATTGTGCAAAAGGGGAACAAGACCAGAATAGGAAAAAGTGGTAAAAAATGGAATGGTCTAGAATTTAGGTAGTAGAGCTACAGGAAAAGGACAAAGAGAAAATAGGCATGACAACTGATATTAAAAAGAAAATGAGTCTGTGTCAGCTAGGGCTGCACGATTATGGCCAAAATGATAATCACGATTATTTTGATAAAAATTTTAATCACGATTATTTGTTGATTTGAACCAAAACCATTTTTATCGTTACATAGGATATTTATAACTGCGAGAGGGAGTGTGATGGACGCTACTCACAGAGAGACGGCTGACTCATTATGAACGGGTCCAGCACGGGTCGAATGGCGGTTACACACGTAGTGTGTATGAAATGTCTGTATTGTCACTGCGCTGCATTTTTATGAACTATGATATTCCGGCCATGGGTCACATCTCTGGCCCAGGTCCAGCAGCTCCGTCTCACACGCTGTTACTGTTACTCTACCAATAGTTACATTCAATAACTTCTTCTGTGTTCTTCGCCGTGGCGGCCGCGATAGCAGAGTTACCCGCGGAAACACTGGTACAAATACAGGTTGCCCCTCATATATAAGAATATACAGCTGTGATAATAACACATTAAAACTGTAGACAAATGTCAGAAGTGTGGACCGGCGCTGTGTGGCAGGGCTGCGCGGAGAGTAAGAGGAGAGAGAGGAGAGGAGAGATCCAACACAGGCATGGCTTTACAGACGAAATGGGTCATGTAACGCAAAATTAAATCATATCCATATAAACAACATTGCAGCGGATGCGAGGACATTAGCACCGGTGCGTCCTAGAGGAGCTAACAGACGCTACTAGCACCGACTAGCACTGCTCACTGCTGTTGTCTGAAAAACAACAGACGGGACAAAATGTTGCGTTTACTGGTAAACCTCATTCTATGAAATGACGCTTAAAATTAAAAAAAAAAAAAAAACAATCGATCGCGCAAATTTGATCGTGGGAAGTCAAAATCGTGATGGTGATTAAAATTCTATTAATTGTGCAGCTCTACTGTCAACCCCCTCAGCTTTGTATTTCTTTCCCTTCCAGAGTTACAATGGTGGTAGCAGGCTGTCCTCCAAATATGTAATCAGCAAAAGGAAAGATTAAATCAGATTAAATCATCAGCTATGTACACTTGAATATACTTTCTCATGGGACAAAGAAAAAGAAAGCAGATGTCTAGGGAAAAACTAATCCAAATACAGGGTTACCCTATTAATTGTTTGTTGGACGTGGTAACAAGATGCAAACCCAAACCCTGATGAATATTTGGTTATAAGATGAAGCGCTGATGAAGATAGATAAATAAAGTAAAGTACTTATTACAATACTATGGGAAACACTAATACATGTGTGGAATCATGTCATTAGCACAATGGTGAGCCTATACAAAAATGATTATTTGTTCAATTATGCAGTCACAACACCTGGACTTAAAGATTGTGACTTTCAGTCTGTGACATAGACTGAAGTCTGAGCCAAGAATATACTGAGCGCGATGCTGTGACTGGACACATATTGAAGTCACAAAGACACACACACAACACATATTCTGGGAAATGTATCCAACATCTGGTCCTGTTATTTTGATCAAACAAGAGAAACAAGGGATCACATCAAAAGGTACAATTTAGTGCCCTTGACACCCCTAAAGTTGCCATTCAGGTACTTGTAGTTTATTGTGTCAACAATTGTTTATCAAGTAATGTGGGATTTTAAGGATACTTGCCCTTACAAGTTAATTTACTGCAAAGCCATTCTTTCCCTAAATCAATGTTGATGTTGCCAAAACATGTTTGTATATGTCAAACAGTAAGTTGGGATAACCTTTTTCAGATTTGAGACATAACAAGTCAGGGAGGGTACCATTAAATCACATCATACCCCATTCTGTATGCAACTACCAATAACTGAACATCAGCACCAGGGTGGTTGCTAGCCTTGGTAGGGCTAATCCAAGGCAACAATAATAACAGCTTTATTTATAGAGCACCTTTTAAAAACAAAGTTACAAAGTGATTTCCAATGAAAGAAGGAGGCAAATAAGGCCCAGAACGTCTCTCACTGCAAATTAAAAGATGGCAGCAGTGTTTTAATTAATTGGTGTTACAGGATCTGGGAAAGTGATGATAGCTATCAAGAAACACATTGACAAATCTGGGGAGTAGTACAAGCGTGTCCTGTAACTTAGCTAAGTGGTCCCAAAGTGGGGTCCCAGCACAAGGGGGAACGATTTTCTTTCACTTTAATTCCATCCACCAGTATCAAAATGACAGAATGTGTGACTATTTTGGTCATGGGTCTCATCTTTCTGTAATAAAACATATAAAAAGCATAAATTCTATCAGCTGCAGGACCCTGAGACAAAATCTTATCAATTGGGGCCCAGTGGTCTAATTTGTGTTACTTTATTGGACCTTGATGTGAAAACCACTGACTTATACCACTGGCTCATAGATCAGTTAACCTTGTGAATGCTTGACGAAGATACAACAAGTAACATTAGCTGTGAAATGAAGCTGTCGTCAGAATTGCTGCGTAACATGTGATGCTTGCTATCAAAGTCAGGCCCACCACTTTAGCTAGAAAGTGATGGCAACAACAATGCAAGGAACCGGAGGATCACTTCTGTGAATTCTCGACCGTAAATCTGATTGGCAGGACACTGCCAGCTAGTTCGCTCATCGCAAACACTCGTGTGTCATGATCTTGGTCTGTCTTAACGGTTTCATGGTACATTATGACAATCAACACTTGAGACAATCATTGTTTGGCCATTTTTAACCCTCACACTTTGTCAAACATCATTTTTGACGTTTAACAACATTGCTATCGAAGAAAATCCCTACAAGCCAACAATAGCTATTAGCATTAGCCAGCAGCTAGGTTACATGGGGCAGCTGGATGGCTAAAGATACCGTCTTAGGCACTAGAAGCCACATGTATGGGACAAACCATAGCTAGGTAACGAGGTGTTGCTAGTTAACATTAGCGATATGGACATGTCTTTGTTATCCATGTCAATATGGGTTATTAAAGGAGAGAGTATTTGAGATACACAACCGACCAGTTAAGTGACCAATAGCTAGGTTACTATTACTATAGTAGCAAACGCCATCTATAGTAGCAAACGCCATCATGCTAACACACACATGCTAGCTAACTGCTGTCAGTCGGCTCAGGAGAGGAGGGTGCAAACGGGCCAGGGCTGTTTACTAGACCACATCGTTCCCAGGGACATCACCTGGACAAATTACATGAAATAAATCGCCAGTTGGGGAAGAAACTGAAGGTGACATGTGTACACACCGAAAGTGAGGGGGGAAAAAAATCCGTAAAGAGACCCTTACCAGCTGCTCCTGAGTTGTCAGGGCTTCCGCCATCTTGAAGCCTCCGCAACGTCGCAGCGGGCGCGCCCACCAGCCGCTTGCTCACGCCCTACACCCCGAGACGGAGACAGAGGCACCGCCCATATGCAACAGACACAACTGTATCAATGCAGCTTCAGAAACTGTATTAATCAATGTAGGTTCATACACTTCATAACAAGTTAAAATATCTCTTTTCAGAGCATACTGTAGGCTACTCCACTTTATACAGCTCACCTATGTTACAGCTACATTACAGCAAAGATAAACAAGATAAAGGTGGCATACAATGATGCCTTAAGACTTTTGTTAAAGTGTCCAAGATGGACAATTTGTTTGTGAAGCGTAATGTTCCCACCTCCATGCTGTGTTGAGGAATTTTATGTACAGATTTATATGCCGATTAACAGAGTCAAATAATACAATTTTAACTGCATATAACCTATCCTGCATTTAGTGATAGCCTACCAGTTATCCGCCCAAACTGGAAACACTGGAACACGCATCAGTACCTGTTATAATTATTGGGCATAGCTATTTGTATGTCTGTATGCATATGTATGAATGTGTGTTTGTTTTGAATGCTTCCTTTATGTTATTTGTGGGAGTCAGTATGTCTGTATAGGCCTATTTATGTTTGTGTTTGGTTTGTAGTACTACCTCTCTTGTAATGTGTCACGTGTAGGCCTACTTTTTTTTTTTTCATCTGAACCTTGAGTTTGTAAAAATAAAGTTGGAAATTGTATTTGTCAATACAGCTATACTAACAATTCATAAACTGCATTTGCCTATACATATCATTTAAAGTTACGTATTTATCAGAATGTTTGCATTGCATTTCATTTAATCTAATTTATCTATCTGGGATATAATAATACAAATACTAATACGTTTTGTTTATATAGCGCCTTTCAAGAAACCCAAGGACACTTTACAGAATTACTGTGGATATACAGTGGGGAGTATTTGATACACTGCAGATTTTTCAGGTTTTCCTACTTAGAAAGCATGAGGTCTGTAATTTTTATCACTTCAACTGTGAGAGACGGAATCTAAAACAAAAATCCAGAAAATCCCATTGTATGATTTTTAAATGATTCATTTGCATTTTATTGCATGACATTAGTATTTGATACATCAGAAAAGCAGAACTTAATATTTGGTACAGAAACCTTTGTTTGCAATTGAGATCATACATTTCCTGTAATTCTTGACCAGGTTTGCACACACTGCAGCAGGGATTTTGGCCCACTCCTCTATACAGACATTTTCCAGATCCTTCAGGTTTCGGGGATGTTGCTGGGCATTATAGACTTCCAGCTCCCTCCAAAGATTTTCTATTGGGTTCAGGTCTGGAGACTGGCTAAGCTACTCCAGGACCTTGAGATGCTTTGTACGGAGCCACTCCTTAGTTTCCCTGGCTGTGTGTTTCGGGTCATTGTCATGCAGGAAGACCCAGCCACGACCCATCTTCAATGCTCTAACTGAGGGAAGGAGGTTGTTCCCCAAAATCTCGCGATACATGGCCCCATCCATCCTCCCCTCAATACGGTACAGTCGTCACAGAGAAACTCCATTCAAACTTTAAAGGTCCCATGACATGGTGCTCTTTGTATGTTTTTTATATAGGCCTTGGTGGTTTCTGCCATTTTTACGTACAGTATGTGTGTATAGGAAGGAATGCTCAGACTCAGAAGGCAGGGCCCTACAATTCGCTTTAATTTCCCGAGACCATCCACAGTTTTAACTCTTCATACATTACTTTTACATTAAAATAGGGAATCGTGTGCCTTTTCTAACAATGTGCTTAGAGAGGCAATCTGACTTTCACACAAGGCACAGTGAGCTTCCAAGCGAAGCCATGTCCAACTGCCTCACTGCCAAAATACCAGGAGAAGAAGAGAAACAGGCCCTTTTTGGATAGCTACTGTCCTCAAATTCTTACACAACACACACCATTCTTGCATAGGATGATCAGCAGGGTGTTATATATCTCACATCATTAAAAATAAAGCAATAGGACTTGCTTGACTTTTGAGATCAGAGCAGGACTATCAAAGGTGGACTAGAGCTTCATTTCTGTGAGTATAACTCTCTGCGACAGGAGTTGTCATGGCAACCTTTAACTGCAGTTGGTCATGTGATCTGATCCCTGACATGTTGACCTCAACACATTCTGTTGGTGTGTGCCTCCTCTCTGTGAGAACAGCTGCTGGTGTTGAGGCCTGAGGTCAGTTATCAGAGTCAGTCAGTTGGTCAGTTAGTCCTTCATGACATCATGTTTACAAATAACACCTCTTCTCCTTTTTCCTCCCCTCTTCTTTCTTTACTCTTCTCCTCCATTTCTCTTTTCTTCTCCTCTCCTCCATCTTCCTTTCTTCCTGTGTTTTTGTCTGTCTGTCTGTTGGTGTGTGCGTAACTCCTCTCCTCCTTTCTTCCTTTTTCTCTACTTGTCTCCTCCTCCTTTTCTCAAACAAATCCTTATGATTATGGTTAATCTTTCATTAACTGAATTTTATACAACTTTTCTGTTCATACTTTTAGAAAATATTCAACACAGTTGATTGAGATTCTCCAATCTGACTCATTTCCCCCTTTTCAGACTCATTCATTCTCCTTTAGCTGCTTCTCCATCCAAATTAAAGCCAGCAATCCCATTTAGCTTCATCTTAAAATTATCTAGAAATATTATATCATTATATTTCACATCTTTCAAACATTCTGCATATAATTCAACTTTTCAAAGACATTCATACTAATTAAACCATTTCCCACTTTTTCATTCTCACTAATATTAACTTCTTCTTACACAATTCAAGTCAGCAATCCAGTGTATAATGCCTTTTCCAAAAACAAGATATTCCACATCTTTAAGACATTATTCATATTAGGCCTAATTAGCTTATGAGCTCATTGACAATTTTTGTTTTTCATTAAAATTATAAAATCATTCATCCAATTCAGCACACACATATAACCTCAATACAACGTTTACCACTCTTTTATTTAACCATTTGATTGAAGTACTGTCAATATTACAAATCTAGAAATATACATACAGCAAATACAACTATTGGCTATAGTAGTAGTAGTCGTCGTAGTAGGCCTAGTAGTAGTAGAAGTAGGCTAGTAGTGGGGGGAGGTGGAGGAGTAGTAGTAGGAAGAAGAGTAGGCTAGGAGTGAATGGGAACTTATGTATTCAAGCATTTGTTCCGTCGAACTGTTTTTGTGGAGCACCGGGGCGGCACTCCGGCGGACTTTTTGATTTCACATTTGTTCAGCGCTGCCGCGAGCGCAGCGCCACAGCAACACGATAATTGTTTACACTTAGCAACCAAAATAAATATTTCTACGGCGACGCTTGTTTTCGCCAAACCACTTCCCTTACCTTTGAGTGTTAACTAGTTTATAAACTCGTGTCGAGAGTCAAACTGATGTCATGTTAATGAACATCCACATACTCACGCGTTTATCAACAGTACAACTTCAGTATGAGCACTTCGGCTCCTCCCCTGAAAAAGAAGAGCTACATGGGGCAGCACCAGATCAAGAAGAAGAAAGGGTAAGTCTAAGTCAGTTTAACTTAACTCATAATCTTCATAGTGATTTAGAAGAATATGACCAAATTCCTCCTTTTGCCTAGATACATCTTCCAATCTCTGTAGCATTTCTATCGATGAACGTCAGTCTTACCTGTGGTGAACATACTTTTTCCTGAGCACAGTTTCCAGGCTCCTGATGAACCACCAGACGGAGACAGACTGTTGTCGAAAACCCATTACCTATCAGGCAAAACAAACATTAGCAAAAACAGCCTCTTGGTGAGTGTGACAGCTTGACAGAGAGTTTTTCTTCTACTATTTATCATCCTTTGCACATCTACAGACGTGTGTTAATATCCATTTTAGGATGGAGGAGCAATGTTTCCACTGGGAGAATCCACATTCGCTCTTGATGAAGAAATGCTGCAGGTGTTGGATGCTGTAGACTCTGTGCAGCTTGCAGCTAGAAATGCTTGTCCAACAACAGTAAACAGGGATGCACACCCAGCATCATCAGCTGTTTTGGCCTTCTCAGGAGCTGACAGAGCTCCTCAGTCCACAGGCCAAGGACCCCTAAGAGACCCCAGCACCCAGGAGAGAGTCTGTGGGCGTAGTGGTAATTGTAAGAGACCAGAATGGAGAGCTGAGTGCAAAGACCTTGCACAGAGGCTTCTCTTCAGTGAGGACTCCGAGGAAGTGGAGCATGCTCAGAGGGGCCTAGAGAACATTCAGCCATGCCCACCTTCTGCCTGCATCAATGGGTTATCCTGTCAAGAAATAAAAAATGGTCAGCAAGTAGGCAGCTCCACCAAGTGAGTTTTAACCTACACATTATTGCCCAGTCTTTTGTGTCGATTATGCGTCTCCATTCTTTTCTTTTAACAAATGTTTTTATTTTTGTGTGTTTTCGTAGACAGACACTTACACCCAGAAGAAAAAGCTCTCCTCGTAGCAAAAACAAAAGTGGGTCAAATATAAATGCTGATCAACCGTTGGATGTATCCAGGGAATACATCTTGTTCAGCCCAACCCGTCTCACAGCTGCCATAAAGAGAGCAAAACTCCAGCCGTCATTACAGAATCAGTCTGCCTCTGTGCTCACCGTTCCCACTGGCTTAGACCTTAGTACTCTCAGTGACACTTTACCTCAGCCAGGTAAAGTATAATTTATAAAACATTCTTTACGGTTGATATTTCCTACAATTGTTCTTGTTTCTCTGTGTTGTTCACTCTTTATGACACATTGTCATGGCTGGATTAACCTGCTAGGGTTAGCCGATGAACACCCTGAGATAACATTTCTCTTTCCGATGTAAAATCCACTTTGCTCTGCACAAAATACATAAGTCACAGTACTAAAAACTCCTGCCACTAGTTTGATTTAATACCTCATTTAAAGAGAGTTTTTAATTTGTACTGTAGGCATTGCCTTGTGTGCCCCTGCGGGGCAAGCTGAAAAGCTGCTGTTATGCAGTTGGGGCTTACCTAAACCTGTCCTGGAGCGCTACCAGAAACACGGAGTAACTCACATGTTCGAATGGCAGGCTCAGTGCCTCACCGTTGGACAGGTGCTGCATGGAGGTAACCTGGTGTACTCTGGTAAGAAACCGAACATCTCTATCTAAAAATTGATTCACAGAGGCAGTCACTGTTCGGCCCATTTTCAGCTTTATATCCCTTCTTTTTCAGCCCCCACCAGTGCTGGAAAAACTCTGGTGTCAGAGCTGCTGATGTTGAAGCGTGTGTTGGAGACTAAAAGAAAAGCTCTCTTCATTCTGCCATTTGTCTCTGTGGCTAAAGAGAAGATGCACTACCTTCAGGTGAGGGAGAGGTGGAAAGAAAAGCACATGCATGTTGTTATGGACAATGTGTTGTCCCTCTGTGTGTTTGTGTGTATGTATATTTAACAGACTTGGTTCTGCTAACCTGTAGAGTGTATTTGAAGAGGCAGGAGTTCGTGTGGATGGATATATGGGCAGCACCTCAGCTGCTGGAGGGTTCACAGCACTGGATGTGGCTGTTTGCACCATAGAAAAAGCCAATTCTCTTGTTAACAGACTCATTGAAGAGGACAACATGGATCTACTAGGTAACATATTAGTGATAACTGTGTTTTCATGAGTATAATACAGAGATTATGAGTTTGCAAAGTGGGTGTTTTTTGTACTGCTAGGTATGGTGGTGGTGGATGAGTTGCATATGGTTGGAGATTCTGGAAGAGGATACCTACTAGAACTGCTCTTAACCAAAATCCGCTACATTGCGCAGAAGCAGAACACCACTGGGTATGTGTCTGTTAGTCTATCTACATTTATCTTTAATCCAAGTTCTTATGCTAATCTGTGCAACTCGTTCTGCAGGTCTCTTTCTGAGGGTGTACAGATCATAGGAATGAGTGCCACCTTGCCTAACCTCTCCCTCCTGGCTAGCTGGTTAGGTGCAGAGCTTTACCAGACAGACTACAGACCCGTACCCTTGCAGGAGCATCTCAAGGTGGGCTGCAATATTTACGACAAGAGCCTTTCTGTGGTCCGGCAGTTCACCCCTGCACTCCGAGTTAAGGTAGTTCAGATATCATCCAACATCCGGGTTATCATGAATTATTATTTCTACACTAGAAATATAATCATTTGCTATATGTGTGATAAATATGCGATATTTTATGAAGGGGGATGATGACCACATAGTGAGCTTGTGTTATGAGACTGTGAGAGAGGGCCGCTCTGTGTTGCTGTTCTGCCCCTCAAAGAACTGGTGTGAGAAACTGGTAGACAGCATCGCCAGAGAATTCTACAACCTCAGACATACAGGTAAAATATAATTTACATTTTGGACATACTATGTTTAATAGTGAAGTCAAGTTCAACTGTAGCTTGTTCTAAAGATAGTTAAGTTTAGATTCTGGTCTCATCCTTTCAGATTGTCATGGCGAAGCAGAGCCACAGCCGGTGTGTCTGGATCGGGAGGGATTAGTGGATGTTGTAGCCCAGTTGAGACGTACTCCAGCTGGTTTAGACCCAATCCTCCAGCGAACTGTGCCATGGGGGGTGGCCTTCCACCACGCCGGTAACCACACTCACACAACGTCTCAACCACAAAGAAACTGCGGGCTGAATGGATCTGTATTTTTTTTTTTTGGAGTGTATAATTAAGATGAAGTTTATCTCTGTAGGTTTGACATTTGATGAGCGTGATGTTTTAGAGGGAGCTTTTCGTCAGGGCATGGTCAGAGTTCTGGCCGCCACCTCTACCCTCTCCTCAGGGGTTAATCTCCCAGCTCGCAGGGTCATCATTAGAACCCCTACCTTCAATGGACACTTGTTGGACCCACTAACGTACAAACAGATGGCTGGACGAGCAGGCAGAAAAGGAGTGGATACTACAGGTATGGAGGGAAGAAGGGGGCAAGAAATGCTTTTTTAAATTATTGCTTGATCATTGGTATTCCAGTTGCCTGAAGAGAAAAACAAAGAAATCTTCTGTGATAATATCCAAACACATATAAATTGAAAAGTGAATTCAAAAAATATCTTTCGTTTGGCCTTTTGTTATTTTGTCCATCCTCTTTCAGGTGAGAGTGTGCTGGTGTGTAAGGAGGCAGAGCGTCAGAAAGGTATTAGTCTCCTTACGGGAGCTCTTCAGCCAATAAGCAGCTGCCTGGTGAGAAGGGAGGGCGAAGGCGTCACCACCAGCATGCTGCGAGCAATCCTTGAGGTACATTGAAATTGCTTATAGTAAATAGATCATGAATAGTTCCTTCTTAAAGAATAGTTGCCTCATCCTATCGAGGCTGTTGATGCATAGTCAGATTAACTTAATAATAATAAAAATAATAATACATTTGTTTAATATAGCGCTTTAAAAGGTACTCAAAGGCACTTTGCAAAGTAAAGGTAGAAACAGTAACAAGATCAGTACATCAGAAATTGTAACAACTAGAGATAGATATTAAAAAGGTGAAGCAAAGCAGCATAGAAGCAGGATAAAAAAGCAAACAAATGGAAACACAACTAGTTTGGTTACAAGTTAAAGCAACACTAAAGAACTTTTCCGCTTTGGTCCCCCTACAGGTTGGATGCGGATTTGTCCATTACCGCTGTTGTAATGTCCCACTATGTCCCATTGGAACTACAGATCTGCTACCCGATCTGGCAAACTTGCATAGTGCGGTTATAGCCGATAGAGGGACACATAGCAAATGTAGTAGTGCATTTCACCCTGCATGCGTTGATGAACCACTGAAACAATTTTGGAAACATTATTTTAAGGTACATTATTTTGGTGCAAGTTGGCCAGATCGGGTAGCAGATCTGTACTTTGAATAAGACATAAGAATAATGGTAATGGTAACGGTAATAGACAATTCCGCTTCCAACCTGTAGGGGGACCAAAGTGGAAAAGTTCTTTAGTGTGTCTTTGAAAACAGGTTCAAAGAGATGGGTTTTGAGTGCGGTTTTGAAGTGAGTAAGTGATGTGGAATGTCTTAGGTGTTTACAATTGTGTTATAACCCTAATTTGAATCATTCCAATTTGCAGATCATTGTCGGAGGTGTGGCCAGCACTCCACAGGATGTGAGGTCGTATGCTTTGTGCTCACTACTGGCTGCCAGCATGAAATGTGAAGGCAAAAAAGAATTAAATGAAGAGACCAACAAAGGAGCTATTGAGGCCTGTGTTGAATGGCTGATGGAGAACGAATTTATCAGTATCCAGAAGGACGGACAAGGTATTACCTATGTGTGGCCTTTATGTTCAAAGAGCATTCTTTATATCTCGACATACGATGAAAGTAGCTTTTTAGTTACAAATTGAACCATTGTTGTTGAACAGTGTTCTTACGTAATTCAGTGTACAAGTATCAGCTGAAAATCGTTGCTATTACACTGACTACTGTATAACCTGATGTCTTTTCATATCCAGAGGAGCGGTACTGTCCGACTCAACTTGGTGCCGCCACCATGTCCTCCTCCCTCTCCCCTCCTGAGGCTGTGGGAATATTTGCAGATCTCCAGCGGGCCATGAAGGGCTTTGTACTGGAAAATGACATGCACATTCTTTATCTGGTACATATATCTTTTAGTATTTGCTTAATAGGTTTCTGTCAACTTCATTCACTCCCTATCATCCCTGAACTCTCACCAATACATTCCATATAGTAACTTTATCTTAATTCTAGCTCTTAATCAAACCAAAAATGTCCCCTCCTCAAATGCACAGTATTTAAAATGATGTCTAAATTCCCCCCAGATCACCCCGTTGTATGCAGAATGGACTACCATAGACTGGTATCAGTTCTTCTGTCTGTGGGAACAGCTCTCGTCATCGATGAAGAGAGTAGCAGAGCTTGTGGGCGTCCAGGAAGGTTTTCTTGCACGATCTGTCAGTGGCAAACTTGTCGCCAAGACAGAGAAGCAACGTAGACAAATGGCTATTCATAAACGGTAATGCACATATTTATGTCAATAACTAATTATATGTATATGATATTATTGGCAAATAGTCCCCTCATGTGGTTTTGTGTTCATAAGGAATCCAAAATATGAGAATTATAATTGTTAACCAGCGGTTTGGGAAAAAAATTACCTAATTTCATACTAAATTATAGTTACACACTTCTGTATGCTATTATACCAGTAAACAAGGGTGAGCACAATTACATGATCCATAAAACATCAATAAAGATATCTTTCTTAATCTTATTGTGTTTGGTTTTGGATGAATGTTATATCCGTATCATATTTTATTTATAGTTATAGTTTATGAATGGTTATTGTTCATCATTATATTATTCAGATGTTCATGCTATTTTGTCCGCTTCCTTTATGTCATTGATTCCCAGCATTGTGGCCCGTGGATGAGAGAGAGACCCTAACACAAAATTACTCAAGGATGTACCCTCTGAGAGTCAAACAACACAAAACATTTTAAAAATGTTTTAATCACATAGGACTTTTGTCCATTCTCTCCTTACAGGTTTTTCACCACCCTTGTGCTGCAGGATCTGGTGAATGAGGTGCCTTTGGGAACAGTTGCATCCAAATACAACTGCAATCGTGGGCAGTTGCAGTCTCTCCAGCAGTCTGCTTCTACATATGCAGGTACATGCTTATGAGTGTTGCTGAGCATCTCTAAGGTCAAGACATATACAGTAGAGTATACCGTCTCTGAATTCTACACTGAAAAGGGGAGGGCAGTAACAAAAGTAGTAACTTGATGCAAGACCCTGGAGCACTTTAGACTGACAGATATACAGCATATACTTTATTCCATTAGCTGATGTGTCTGCACCTACATGATTCCTTCAAAGATATGTAAAGTGCTCGTTCTTCTTGCATCAAGTTACTATAAGAGGATTCATGAGGTCTTAGTGTAATTCAGACTTCAAGAGTGTGTGCCCAAATGTGGCTCAGAACAAGTGTGTCTGGGTGTAAGTATATATTTTAAACTAATTATGGTGTTTATTATCAATGTAAACACAGAGAATAACCCACAGAAAGCCAGAACTAAACAGCAACACATTAGTAATTCAATGACTCTAAATCACATGCTCAGTGGTACAGCTGACAGAAACACTGACCTTTTTGTCATCCCTTAAGGTATGGTACCGTGTTCTGCAAGCGTCTGGGCTGGCATAACATGGAGCTGCTGTTGTCCCAGTACCAGACCAGGTTGAGTTTCGGAGTCCAGAGGGAGCTGGTCGACCTTGTCAGAGTTTCCCTCCTGAACGCAACACGAGCCAGAGCGCTGTACGCACAAGGCCTCTGTACTGTCGCTGAACTAGCCAGGGCTACTGTAGCTGATGTGGAGAAAGCCCTGAGGAATGCTGTCCCATTTAAGAGGTAAGTGTGTGCTTGTTTGTAAGTACCACTAAGAAAATGCATATTAGGTTAACAAGAATATGATTATCTTTACAGCACACAGGCTGTTTCAAATGAAGTACCAGCAGCTGAGACTTATACATGAAATAGCACTTTGTGGGGCGCCTGGATAGCTCACCTGGTTAAGCTTGGCCCCATGTACTAAGGCTCAGTCCGCAGGTTTGCTTCCAACCTGTGGCCATTTGCTGCATATCGTTCCCCCCCTCTACCCCTTCTACATCTGCAGTTGTCCTGTATAATAAAGGCCTAAAAAGCCCAAAAAATAATCTTTAAAAACTAAATTCTATGATGAAGTAAAGAAGCCATAACTTACTGTAGAGAGACAATCATGTATATGATGTGCATACAAAATATATAAAATCAGCACATCAAAGCTATAATCTCCCTGAAACATGACCCCAGAAGTAAAGCCAATGTTGTCCTGTCTGTCATCTTCAGCTCTAAGCGTGCAGTGGATGAGAGTGAGGTGGAGGCAGCCGAGAGACGCAGCCTTCGCTGCGTCTGGGTCACTGGTGGTCGGGCCCTGACGGAACAGGAGGCTGCTGTTGAGATAGTGTCTGAGGCAAGGTTCCTTCTTCGGGAAGACCTAGCCCAGTTAGGTGTTCAGTGGGACCCGACAACACTTACTGGGGCTCCTGCTGTAAATGGCCCAGATGAAACCTCATCTGCCTCATATCTCAGCTCACATGAAGCACAGGTCGAAAACAATAAAAATCACCAGGAAGGAGACAGGGTCAGGAAAAGTGACAGTAGAGATATTGACAGACATGGAGGGGTGAATAAAGAAGAATATAAATGCGAGAAAGGTATCTCTGAAATAAAAATGGGGAAAGCCAACCGAGAGCAAGGGAAGTCCAAGCCTGAAGACACGGTAGTAAACAGAAAATTAGACAGGACAGAGCTAGAAGTCAAAGTGGAAAGAAGCAAAGAAACAAAAAACAACGAGCCAAATAAAAAATTATTAATGACAAATGACACAGAAGATCCAGATGAAAAACGAGAAAGACAAAAGCACACAAGGTCAAAGCAAGGAGGGAAAGATGGCAAGAAAGCCAAGCCAAAAGAAGGGGAGACGAGTAAAGGGGTTGTATCAATCAGACCAGAGAGTCATCAAGCAAATGGTCCTGTTCCTGAAAGGAGCCTGACACAGGAGTTGGCTGAAATCATATTCAGCCCCCTGCTTCAACCAATGCCACATCCTCAGCCCTCCTTCCCCGATGCCTCCTCCCCGGTTCAGAGCACCAATATCCCGAGTAGAAGTACACCACGGTGTTCCTACAAGGACATCAAAAGGAGATGGTGCCTCACCTGTGCATCCAGGTAGACTGAAGCACTCGAAAGCCTTAAGTAAAGTCCTCCACTCTATACAAACTGACAAAAGACTACAAGATAAAGTAGAGACTGCACAGACATCACACTCAAAACCTTTGGTGGGTTCTACAGTCCAAAATGTAGCGCCTGCAGGCCAGATGTCTACAACTGTTCAAGCTCCCGGCATTGTGCTAGAAACCTCTACAAATGCAAATATGTTAGACTCTCCCCCTGACTGTTTCCTCTGCCTCCATTCCCTTATTCTCTCCTGAGGCCAAGCGACGAAAAATGGACTGCAGAGAGGTAGATACGTTTTCATCTCCTGAGCTGTACGCTGGAGATGAGAGAGATAAAGAAGCAGAGGGGGATGATAAAAACAGAGAAGAGAGTTTCGGTGACAGCTTTGAATTGGACACCCAGACCGAAAGAATCATTGTTCAACAGGCATGCCAACACAGAGATGGGAATGGTAGAGGTACAAATCCATCGGTAGAAACAAAGAAGATAAGAGAGGAGGAAATGGTAGAAGCAGCTGTAGCGATTATTAAGGACATAAATAATGGAAGTAACTGTCTTAAAGCCACTGACAATGCATGTCCCAGATTTAACATTTCTCTCACATATAGCCAGATGGAGCTCATCCTTAACACCAGCCACCAGGTGAGTGACCAGAATCATCCATTATGTTTTGGTTATTGACCTCCTAATTTATTTGGCTCTTAAAAATCAACCTGTTTTTCCAGATTTCTCCTGGTCCAGGTGGTGATAATGTAGTTGAAGATAAAGATGAAAGTGGTGATGAGGATACCAATCGGGCTGCCTCTGAGAGTGTTAACAGAAGCAGTAGCTTCCTGTTTGACAGCCTGTATGACAGCTCTCTACTGGCTGGTCTAAGCCCACACCAGGTCCTCGACCAGTCAGATGAACAGGAGCCTGTTGACCAAGAGATCAGAGACCCTCTTCCGTCGACCCAGGAGCGAAGACGCAGTGAGATTCTTGCCAATCAGGAGGCGGAAAAGCAGGAGGCAGTCCAATGGGGCGAGTCCTCCTTCAACCTGTCAGAGTGGGGAGACTCTCTGCTGGTGGGCGAACACTTTCTGGAAAGGCAGAGCTTGCTCAAACACACAGAGAAAACTCAAGAAGCAAGGAAACCCAACGCAGACCATGTTGTGCCTGAGGAACCGCTGTCAGAACCTCAACCTAAACCCAGTCAGATACAGCCACAACCCACCACTACTACCACAACTCAAAATGAGCACGACAGGGATAAAGCCAGTAATAATCAAGGCCATACACACACAATGAAACAGCATAGTAATGCACATGACAATAAACCAGTCGGGAGACAGGAAACTATGAATGAAGAGGGTGGAAATGGGAAGCAATTAGAGACAAAAGTAAAGAAAAAGGAAATGAATGCTCAAGTCCAAAATGCACCTGAAAGCTCTTTTTATTGCAGCCCTGGTTTGCAAGAGATTTTTGACCGCTGGCCCAGTATGTCTGACCAGCCCTGGCAAAACACCACAACAAGCCAAACAGCCACTCATACACTCATTAATGCTGCAAATACAGCAAAAGTTCCAGATCTACCTCAGCCCTCAATGCAGTTGGACAGAAAAGTTGGAAAGACAAATGTGCAGGCTGTTGCTGTTGAAAGTGATTCTCGAGAGGAACAACCATCAAGACTTGACAGTGAGAATATAATGGAGAGACCAGGCTCTGCTGGTGATCTTATTCCCCCAACTCAGGAAACGCCACCTGTCACACCCAGAGTAAAACTGACAACCTCATCTGTCCAGTCACCTCTCATCGCTCAGCCACTCAACCAATCGACTCCTTCAACCCTCCTGCCACGGAAACCCGCAATCACAAAATGTCCTAAATCTCGTCCAGGAAACCGTAATCATATATTAGAAGCGGTTGCGGACACTGAACAGCCTAACACTACATCAGATTGCAGCCACCAACAGCAGCTGGTACAGAAACCAAAGACTGTTTTACGCTTAAGTTTAAAAACAAAACCCCTGCTACACACCGACCAGAATGTTAGCGCTCCCCAAGACCGTGCCTCTCCATCCTCCCCCAGGCCCAGGCTTCCCTCAGATGCAGAATCACCTGTGACTGATGAGGGCTTCATTCTTCAGCTGTCGCAGGATGCACCACTCTGTTCCAGCAACTCAGGGACCTTCTCCATCATAGACGTGGCAAGTGACAGGCACCTCTTCAACACTTTCATTAATGAGTGGAAAACAAAGGAGCGGTACTCTGTGGCTTTAGCCTGTGAAAAGAGGGAGCACACACATCAGCCTGATGAGGAAATAGGAGGAAAACATAAAAGAGGTAACTGATAAACATGTACCCAAGTGACATTACCGCACAGTAAAATTTGATATCAATTGTTGCCATGCGGTAACCAAGAGAATGATTACATCTATGAAGTAGGTGATGCAGAGAAGTCTGCTTTCTTGCATTTGTGTTTTTGGCACATTATATATTATATTATATTATCAACAACACATGACATATTTAAAACCTTATAAGCAAAGCTTGCGTTGTATGCAGTCTCCTCATCCATGCATGTATTTATTGCGTGCAGCGTCCGCAACTAATCAGGAGCTCCACAGGGCCAATGGTTTTCCAGTAAGAGACAGTGATGGACTGGTGTTGATTGGCCTGTCTGTCTGCTGGGGAGCAAGAGATGCATACTACATTTCTCTGCAGCAAGAGCAGAGCAAAGGTATAGAAACACACATGCATGTATGCACAAGCTCGCTCCAAAATAGTTTGTTCAGCCTGTCTGTTACCCCTCAGGTTTGAGCTCCAGTCTGGCCCCGCCTCCACTGGATGATGATTTGCCAGTGAGTGAGAGGCTGCGGCTGGTGAAGACCTGTCTGAGCAGGCCAGCAGCTGGTCATAGAGGAGGTGTGGTTGTCACGTATGACATCATACAGGTGTACAAGATGCTTGTCCTAAGCTGTAACATCAGCTTGGAGGGAAACTGTGAAGATCCCAAGGTGAGGGAAATCATATGTGCACACATTTTCATACACATACAGAACATATAGAAACTTGCATTCTGGTAACTATGAGCAGGCTGTTCCATGGGATTTCATTTAAAACCTCTTCTCACACATTTCTGAATGAAACGTTGGAAGACAGCAAAGCACCAATATTCACTGGGATCTTCTCATTTTCTACAAGTACTTTCCCCATTAGAATAATTGAAATGGTGCTATAATCACATAAACAAATCTACACATAGGGGCTTTAAAAGAGCATTTAATAAATTGGAAAATATATTTATTGTTTTGCAAAGTACCTTTGCTGCATCATGACGTTTGTTTCTGACATTTTATCAAAGTGACTCTGTTTTGAATGTTTGCCATAGGTTGCGTGCTGGCTTGTGGACCCAGGCAGTGAGGAACGCACTCTACCCAACATGGTGACTGTCTACTGTCCCGAAGAATTACCTCTGCTGGATGGACTTGGGAATGCGCTTGCACACTGTCCTCGTGTTAGGGCAGCGACCAAGAGCGTGCTCATACACTCTGTCATGAACCATCTCACTGGCCTGTTAGAGAAGGACGGCATGCTTGGTATAAAAAGCAAAACAGACATTCATACAGTATTCCTACAGTGGTAAGAACTGTAGTAACCATGATGTTTTTTTACCATGTCAGACTTATTCAGGAGCATTGAGATGCCCTCCCAGGTGTCTTTGGCTGTGTTGGAGTTAAATGGAGTGGGCTTCAGCGTTGAAGAGTGTGAAAGACAAAAACATGTGATGCAAGCCAAACTCACCGCGCTGGAGTCTCAGGCTTACAACCTGGCCGGGCACAGCTTCTCTCTCACCAGCATCGACGACATTGCACAGGTCCGACACATCTTCTTTATCCCAGCCATGTTTTTGAATCACATTTCAAAAGTACAAGAAGGTATGGTAAAATGTACAATTTTCAAACATATCTCACGCGTACTATAGGTGTTGTTTTTAGAGCTACACCTGCCTCCAAACGGTGACGTGGGTGGATTGAAAAGTAAGAAGACTCTTGGCTACACCAGGAGAGGTGGCGGCAGAGTACAACTTGGAAAGCAGTTCAGCACCACCAAGGTGAACAGTTTTTCTATAATGTTGGGAGAAAGACAAGGTAATATTTGAGTGTTGACTATGTTTAAACTAAACTGAATTGCAATGATGGTTGGCAGGAAGTTCTGAAGAAGCTTCGCCCCCTCCACCCGTTGCCAGGTGTTATTCTGGAGTGGAGGAGGATCACTAATGCTTTGACTAAAGTGGTGTTCCCTCTGCAGAGGGAGAAGCAATACCACACCACACTGGCCATGGACAGAATATACCCCATCGCTCAGACACACACAGCCACAGGTAACACACAGATTCACACAAAGACATCCCACACACCTGTTGTCAAAGTAGAGTATTACAGTGTGCAATACAATTTTATTTGAAGTAAAACTAAAGCATGCTGTGACCCGGCTCATTCTGTTGTCAGGTAGAGTGAGCTTCACTGAGCCCAACATACAGAATGTCCCCAAAGACTTTGAGATTTGCATGCCCACGGTGGTGGGGGAGAGCCCACCTTCACAATACAGCTGCAGCACGACCACCAAAACAGGGTAGGTCAACATCAAAGTTCACATCTATGAACATGTGGCTCTCAAAGTGGGCTTTGACTACTGAGGGAGTACTTGAGAAGCTTCTAGTGTTTTCTCCGTTAAATGAGACATGGTTTAATGTCACTAAACAATGTCAAAATAACATTTAATCATAGCTTACAGTGCTGCTCATAAGTTTAGGAAGAACCCTTGCTAAAATGTACTAAAAAAAGGAATACGAAAAAAATGAATCTTCTTTGTGAATGTATTGTAAATAAACAAATGTTCTTCCTTAAAATACAGGGGGCATTATTTCATGGATCCAGGATACTATGCATCCTGATAAAGTTCCCTTGGCCTTTGGAAATAAAGGCCAATCTCTATGTATGGTGAAGGGTATGTGATGATGGGGGGGTTATTTTAATTCCAAAGGCCAAGGGAACTTTATCAGGATGCATAGTATCCTGGATCCATGAAATAACTGGCCTTTAAATAAAAAGGCCAGAGCAGCACTGTACGTACTTTTTACTCACTTTAGTGGATAAACTTCACTTCTGGACATTCATTCAGGCTAATTAAAGCCCACCAGCTATTGTGATACATTTTACCTTACACCCAGCTCATTTATAAAAAAAAGTGTAGCTATTTTAAATACTTCAATATTGTCTTATATATTAAAATATTCAGATTTTTTTGGCAGGTGCATGTAAACACCACATGATTACAAACATCTGGATTAGATCATTCATTATGCAAAAGATTAATATGTCCGTATCAAATTCAATTTGTGTAGTGTCTATATTCTTTCACAGTAATATTCCCTAATACGTACATATAGTGTGATATGGAAATATATGCAAACACTAGGACTAATAATACACTTCACTGTAATGGAAGTCTAACTTTGCAATACAGGAAATGTTGGTTTTAGACAGGATTTAAAAGTCAAATAAAACCTACAGTAGAAAAAAGTAGAAAAATATTGCATACTATATACAGTGGGTACGGAAAGTATTCAGACCCCTTTAAATTTTTCACTCTATGTTTCATTGCAGCCTTTTTCCAAAAATCAAAAAAGTTCATTTTATTTCTCAGTAATGTACACTCAGCAACCCATCTTGACAGAAAAAAACAGAAATTTAGAAATTTCTGCATATTTATTAAAAAACAAAAACTGAAATATCACATGGTCATAAGTATTCAGACCCTTTGTTCAGTATTTAGTAGAAGCACCCTTTTGATCTAATACAGCCATGAGTCGTTTTGGGAAAGATGCAACAAGTTTCTCACATCTGGATTTGGGTATCCTCTGCCATTCCTCCTTGCAGATCCTCTCCAGTTCTGTCAGGTTGGATGGTAACGTTGGTGGACAGTCATTTTCAGGTCTCCAGAGATGCTCAATTGGGTTTAAGTCAGGGCTCTGGCTGGGCCATTCAAAACAGCCACAGAGTTGTTGTGAAGCCACTCCTTCGTTATTTTAGCGGTGTGCTTAGGGTCATTGTCTTGTTGGAAGGTAAACCTTCGGCCCAGTCTGAGGTCCAGAGCACTATATCCAGGATATCCCTGTACTTGGCCGCATTCATCTTTCCCTCGATTGCAACCAGTCGTCCTGTCCCTGCAGCTGAAAAACACCCCCACAGCATGATGCTGCCACCACCATGCTTCACTGTTGAGACTGTATTGGACAGGTGATGAGCAGTGCCTGGTTTTCTCCACACATACCGCTTAGAATTAAGGCCAAAAAGTTCTATCTTGGTCTCATCAGACCAGAGGATTTTATTTATCACCATCTTGGAGTCCTTCAGGTGTTTTTTAGCAAACTCCATGCGGGCTTTCATGTGTCTTGCACTGAGGGAGGCTTCCTTTGGGCCACTCTGCCATAAAGCCCCGACTGGTGGATTGCTGCAGTGATGGTTGACTTACTACAACTTTCTCCCATCTCCCGACTGCATCTCTGGAGCTTAGCCACAGTGACCATTGGGTTCTTCTTTGCCTCTCTCACCAAGGCTCTTCTCCCCGATAGCTCAGTTTGGCCGGACGGCCAGCTCTAGGAAAAGGGTTCTGGTCGTCCCAAACGTCTTCCATTTGAGGATTATGGAGGCCACTGTGCTCTTAGGAACCTTAAGTGCAGCAGAATTTTTTGTAACCTTGACCAGATCTGTGCCTTGCCACAATTCTGTCTCTGAGCTCTTCAGGCAGTTCCTTTGACCTCATGATTGTCATTTGCTCTGACATGCACTGTGAGCTGTAAGGTCTTATATAGACAGGTGTGTGGCTTTCCTAATCAAGTCCAATCAGTATAATCAAACACAGCTGGACTCCAATGAAGGTGTAGAACCATCTCAAGGATGATCAGAAGAAATAGACAGCACCTGAGTTACAGAGAGGGTCACGGCAAAGGGTCTGAATACATATGACCATGTGATATTTCAGTTTTTGTTTTTTAATAAATATGCAAAAATTTCTAAATTTCTGTTTTTTTCTGTCAAGATGGGTTGCTGAGTGTACATTACTGAGAAATAAAATGAACTTTTTTGATTTTTGGAAAAAGGCTGCAATGAAACAAAGAGTGAAAAATTTAAAGGGGTCTGAATACTTTCCGTACCCACTGTATATATATACACTCACCGGCCACTTTATTAGGTACACCTGTCCAACTGCTCGTTAACACTTAATTTCTAAGCAGCCAATCACATGGCGGCAACTCAGGCAAGGCATGTGATGGTCAAGACAATCTCCTGCAGTTCAAACCGAGCATCAGTATGGGGAAGAAAGGTGATTTGAGTGACTTTGAACGTGGCATGATTGTTGGTGCCAGAAGGGCTGGTCTGAGTATTTCAGAAACTGCTAATCTACTGGGATTTTCACGCACAACCATCTCTAGGGTTTACAGAGAATGGTCGAAGAAAAAACATCCAGTGGCGGCAGTTCTGTGGGCGGAAATGCCTTGTTGATGCCAGAGGTCAGAGGAGAATGGCCAGACTGGTTCGAGCTGATAGAAGGGCAACAGTGACTCAAATTACCACCCGTTACAACCAAGGTGGGCAGGAGCATCTCTACGTCGAACTTTGAGGCAGATGGGCTACAGCAGCAGAAGACCACACCGGGTGCCACTCCTTTCAGCTAAGAACAGGAAACTGAGGCTACAATTTGCACAAGCTCATCGAAATTGGACAATAGAAGATTGGAAAAACGTTGCCTGGTCTGATGAGTCTCGATTTCTGCTGCGACGTTCGGATGGTAGGGTCAGAATTTGGCGTCTACAACATGAAAGCATGGATCCATCCTGCCTTGTATCAACGGTTCAGGCTGGTGGTGGTGGTGTCATGGTGTGGGGAATATTTTCTTGGCACTCTTTGGGCCCCTTGGTACCAATTGACCATCGTTGCAACGCCACAGCCTACCTGAGTATTGTTGCTGACCATGTCCATCCCTTTATGACCACAATGTACCCAACTTCTGATGGCTACTTTCAGCAGGATAATGTGCCATGTCATAAAGCTGGAATCATCTCAGACTGGTTTCTTGAACATGACAATGAGTTCGCTGTACTCAAATGGCCTCCACAGTCACCAGATCTCAATCCAATAGAGCATCTTTGGGATGTGGTGGAACGGGAGATTCGCATCATGGATGTGCAGCCGACAAATCTGCGGCAACTGTGTGATGCCATCATGTCAATATGGACCAAACTCCCTGAGGAATGCTTCCAGCACCTTGTTGAATCTATGCCACGAAGAATTGAGGCAGTTCTGAAGGTAAAAGGGGGTCCAACCCGTTACTAGCATGGGGTACCTAATAAAGTGGCCGGTGAGTGTGTATATATATATATATATATATATATATATATATATATATATATATATTTTAATATACAAGTGACAATTAATAAAGCCAGATTCTGGTTGGCATTTAAAGTGAAAAATAAACTTGCTACATGCTGTGTATGGGTGGGAATGCACTACATTCTATTGGTTTTCTCCAAAGTTGACAGGTGTTAAGATAACTACGACGTTTGTCTGACTAAAGCTTGTACTGTTTTGTTACAGAAAAAAGAGACGTTCTGGGGTGCCTTCAGCTGGCCGTGCAGAACAAGGCCCGGCCTTCTCTATCAGCATGAGACATGCCTTCGTACCTTTTTCAGGTTACTATGATGATACAGTTGATTTGTGTGGGTGCTCCTCTTCTCTGTCTGTAACTTTGTCTCAGACTGTTCTACCTGCTGTGTCTTTCTATACTGTGCTGTAGGTGGGATGATATTGGCAGCTGATTATTCTCAGCTGGAGTTGAGAGTGTTGGCTCACCTCTCCAAGGACCAACGCCTTCTGAAGGTCAGTAGATAGCAAGGAAACATCAAATAACAAGCATCAAGGAACGGGTGAAAGAGATGATGAACTGTGTGCGTCATCAGGTGCTGAATGGAGGAGCAGATGTGTTCCGCTGCATCGCAGCTGAGTGGAAAAGCGTTGACCCAGAGTCTGTGAACGACAACCTCAGACAACAGGCGAAACAGGTACAGTTAGGCAGGAGAGAGATGATGACATGGACCCGCATGCATTCTTCCTGGTGTGTTTTTGTCTTTGCAGATTTGTTATGGCATTATCTATGGGATGGGAGCAAAGTCTTTGGGGGAGCAAATGGGTGTGGAGGAGAATGACGCGGCCTGCTACATAGAAAGTTTCAAGGCCAGATACAAAGGTATACGACGATGTTTAATTCACATAAATTGTTTGTGTGTATATGTAAGTATGAGGCAGTAGAATCCTACATACACAAATAATTGTTCATAATGTAATAGTATATTATTGTCATTGAAACAAGTACTGGAAAGATAAAATGAACATTCATGCCCTGTGTTGTGTTTCAGGCGTCAATGGTTTTCTGAGAGAAACCGTGAAGAACTGTATAAAGAACGGCTATGTTCAGACTCTGATGGGCCGTAGGAGATACCTACCTGGGATCACTAATGTCAATACACACACCAAAGGCCATGTAAGCATGCTTGTCCATCAGAACTTGTCAGAACGTATTTGTAAGCTGTGCAATGTAAAATTCAAGTGTGATCCCACCCATGAATTCCATGTCTTTTCAGGCAGAGCGTCAGGCAGTGAACACAACTGTACAGGGTTCAGCAGCAGACATTGTTAAACTTGCCACTGTAAACATCCAGAAACAATTACGAAAAACATATCCTTCAGCTCCACTATCTCACAAGCACACACACCCAGGTGACTTAACTGAATCTTCTTTTCCCATACTGTATCAAAACAACATACAGAAAGAGATAACCACCTGTAATTTAAATCATGCCCAATGGTGTCCGTTATACAGGCAGCAATAACCGCAGGGTTGGGACGTCTCAACTCAGAGGGGCCTACTTCATCCTGCAGCTGCATGATGAGCTCATCTATGAAACCACAGAGGAAGACCTCATACAGGTATGAACATTATTTGGATTGTCAAATCATCAGAAGTATTAAGTATTGTAGTTTACAGAAAACATGGTGCTGAGTAGACCTGCTCATTTTACACTAAAAATAAGCAGCCATAATATGACTACTTAAATTTTTACTTTAATGTAGACTTTTTCCTACAGTTTTTTTAAGGTGGAAAAAACAAGGTAACCCATTTTGAGAAAGATCACATTTATACATAATTCTTTGTCTTTCTATCAGGTTGCTCAGATTGTCAAGAGGGAGATGGAGTCGGCAGTAAAACTGTATGTAAAGCTTAAGGCCAAAGTTAAGGTGGGACCCAGCTGGGGCAACTTGCAAGACCTAGATATATAATGTGAATGTTTTGATGTTTTATATTGACATAAAATACATGCACTTATTGCTTAAGGTAATACTGCTGTACCATTTGTACTAAAATCATTTTTTAATCACTACATTAAAATGAAATGTAAGTTAAATACATGCCTATGATTACATGAGCTCTAAATGAACTGAGTGTATTTATAATTCACTTTACAGTGTAAAAAAAAGTATCCATTTTTGTAAAAAGTATGGAATTTTATTTACTGTTATCCCAAAACATGTCATGAGTTTATGCAACATATTTTTTGTAATAACGTGACTTGTATTTTTTTCTCTATTTTGAAATCCTGTGCCTGCGACAATTATTTTTATTGACTAATGTGCCGATAATTTTTTTCATGAATTCTTTACTCTGTGAAATGTCAAAATTGTGAAAACCTTCCCAGAGCCCAAGGTGATATGTCCTTGTTTCATTAAAAAACAAAACAAAGATATGCAGTTAATGATTTAATCACATAAATGCAGCTAATCCTCACGAGATGCTGGAACTGGAGAATTTCTGGCGTTTTTTCACAATTTTTGCTCGAAAGAAATTAAATGATTAATCTACCAATCATTTTTTTCAAATCAAAGTCAATTATTTTCCCATCTAACGAATGGTTTTAGCTTCTACTATGATGCATTCAAAACAAAGACAGACCAGATTTAGTCTTAACCCTTGTTCTCCTCGGGTCAAACTGACCCGTTTCAAAGTGTTTTATACCAGAAATATGGATTTCTTTTAACCAAATTGCCCAATAATAACATGGATGATTCCATACAACGTTCTCCAGGTGTGTTTCAGGGTGTTTTAATATTATAGAATTAGGTTTTTCTTTTTTCAAAACAATATCCGGACTGAACTTCAACATCCTCTGATCTTAACTATTAGTCAAAAATAATTCATAATTTCTGCCTTGTTAACTGAAAACTTATGTATAATTTGATATAAACAAGGTTTGTTGACCATGAATTACAAGAATAAGTGTAAAACCTATTAGACCAGCTCAGGTTTTAAAAAAAAAAAGCACCAAAAGCTTGGAGAAAATGACAAATCAAAAAACATCGGAAAAGCACAAAACATTTTTTTTTACCTGGAAGTGCTAGTTCATGGTTAAAGGAAAGACAACACAAGGGTTAAGGACAACCTGAAAGCTCACATTTTATTGGACCATTAGTAGAGTTGTCTGTCACAGGAACATACGTCATTATCATTGTCACGTTAAACAAAACAATGTTAACACTTATGACATTAAATGCACAAGAAGTGTTAATATGATACATTTTCTGTGCAAAGCGACCTCTAGTTATGGGAATAGAAATGAGACGTGGTAGAGAAAGCAATTTTGTGTGACTGTAGCCTTAATTGACCGGTTAGTAGGCTATCTTCAGGTGGAGCTTCATAATAGAAAAAAATATATTTAAATGATTCCATTCAAAACTACATTGACTTTGCCAATTTAAGCCAATGCATACTATATAGACTCTGGACCAAAGTAAGAAGAATGATTTACTTTAACACTTCAATTAACCAGTGCACCATGACACCACAGAGCTTTTCAACACGGGCTCAGTTTGACACAAAAATGAGTAACAAGTAAATAAATACAGGTCATGGACAACCATAAACAAATCAGACAGACATGAAACAGATGTTTCATGTTTGTCAAAAGAATGTCTTTTTCTGTGTGAAACAGCCATTAAACTCAAATGTTTTAACTGATGTGAATACTGTCATCACTTAAGTATTTAACATGACAGGTCAGACTAGCAGCTACATCTGCTGTGTTATTTGATGCATGTTAATTGACTACGGAGCAATGTCATAAAATTGCTGCTCTCCTGAAGAGTCTATGCTTGTCAACAAGACAGTGATATTTCGATATATTGACGTGCATCAAACTGATGAAGCAAGTCAAGATGCTGCCAGTGTGTGTTGCTCTATAATGTTTGGGTAATAATTATTGGCCATGATATAAATGTGTTTTTATGATGCAGTCAAGGTGATCATAAAAGAGAACATCACCCGCAGACACAATGATAATCAGTATGTTTGGTGATTTCGCCATTGTCCACAGACCTTTTGCACCTCTAAATTATACAACAATATTGACTTGACATATTTCTATAAAGGGAGATGACTAACATCTGACAAATTCTGTGGTTGGCAATAATTTGAAAGCCAATGAGGACTGTGAGGAAGGAGAAGGTGCGATTCCTACCAACTACAAATAACCACCCCAACAGTCCTATCACCATCCCCCTTAGGGCCTAGCAGACTTCAAACAGAAATTAGACTTACAGGTTTGTGTGTTAAGAGTATGCAGGTTTCTGTAAACAGTTTTTAGTCAGACTGCCACAAACACAAAATGTTTTTTTTAACAATTAAGGCATTGACACAGGCAGAGCTGTGCATTTCACCAGAGTAGAAAACAGAACAGAGAAAATATATGTACACAGGTACAGTTAAGTGCTACTCAAGCAGTCTCGTGTTGGCTAGATCTGTGGCAAGAAAAATTTGGACCAGGACTGGCCTTGTCTTGTCTTGCTCCATTACGCACAGGCGGGGCTGGTGTTGGAGGCCAGGAGCTCTCCCCTTGTCAGAGAACATCCTGAAGATAACTCTTGGCCCTGGCCCAGGTTATTGAAGTACAACAATTTACATGAAATAAGGGAAGTAAGGACACAAGAGGTTTGAGGACAACTTCTAGGAAGGTGTCAAGGTGTCTCTCCATTGCGGCTGAAGAAGTACCTAACAGGAGGACCAGGGAGGTCATCGTCTCCATCTGCCTCTGGAGCGAATGACACAGTGAGGTCTACGTAGCGGCGGTCCACTGATGGCTTGATCAGCTTCTGCATCCTGTAGAGAGTCAGAGGCAAGGGTTAGCAGCATCTGCATTACCCTTTGTCCAGGAAACCTCTAAAAATAGACATTCATGCAAGTCCACAGGGTGGTGTAGTGATGACAAAGCATCCACCCTGCTGAAGTGTCTTTGAGCAAGATACAGCTTTCCTGCAACCTTCAGAAGTTTAGTCTGGTAATTTTGACTCCTACTTTGGGAGAGGGTACGCAGAAGGGCACAGGAGTCACGAAGAGCATCACAATAACTATGGGAGAATCAGGAAACGCTTACGTTAGTTTGAGTCTCTTTGAGTGTCCAGGCATCACAGGCACATAGAGCATCTTCACACCATGGACGACCATAGTGGGTTCAACTCCATACTTTTCCTGAAATAAAAACAAAACGACAAAGAAGCTATGACAAACCTCAGGGGAAATAAAATAATGTGCTGACTGCATCGAAATTGCTAACACATCAAAGTAGAATCCAAGTAAATGGTATCTCACCCTCACTGCAATCATGAAGTCAGAGAGAGTGAAGTCCTCATGGCCAAAGATAGTCCAACAGTCCCAGATGGAGAAGTAAATGTTGTCCCTGGAAAAAACATCAATACAGCTATCACTACAATACATTGTGATAATAATGAAATGTCTCGGTTGCATACATCTTGTAGCTGAAATTGTCACTTTGCTGCAACAAAAGTAAAGTGTGGCCATTAGTATAATAGACGGTTTCTGTACATGGGTTCAAAACAGCGATGCCATCATGCCAGGAAAATAAAAAAGGTGCATCAAGTAAAAGTGTGGAAGTGAGATTGAGGAATTGTGTATATGCCCTTACCTGATGAGTGACTGCTTAACTGGGGCAGGCTCAGTGAGCACCACTACAGGGATGGCCAAGTTAAAGAAGCAGTTTTTGAAAGATTCAAATTCGTATCCTCCAACCACCTTGATCAACTCGAGGGCAACCTGAATACATCAAAAAGAATGCAAAATGATTAATAAAACATGGATTTTGAACAATAAAATTCATCTCAGAAATTCCACCACACTTTCCAACTATTTACATTGACATCCTAATACTCCAAGTCCATCCACCTATCCATCCGCTAATCCAAGGCCAGGTCATGGTGGCAGCAGGCTACACAAGGTAGTCCCACTCCTTAGCAATGTTTTCCAGATCCTTCTGGGGGATCTTGAGGTGTTCCAAGGCCAGATGAGATATATAATCTCTATCCAGTTGGACATGCCCGGAAAACCTCCAAAGGAAGTCGTCCAGGAGGCACCAGATGCCTGAATCACCTGGCTCCTTTTGATGAGAAAGTGCAGCGGCTCTACTCCGATGTCTGAGCTCCTTACCCCATATTTAAGGGTGAGCCCCAACCATTAAGGAGGAAACTTTTGAAATTTCAGCCCCCTGATCAATTTTTTTTTCAGTCAGAGCCCAAAGCTTATGACCATAGGAGAGGGTTGGACCATAGAGCAACTGGTAAATCCAAAGCTTTGCCTTCCGGCTCAGCTCCCTCCTCACCACGGTGGTCTGTGTTCATCGGCCGCATTCCTGCTGATGCTATACCAATCCACCTGTCAATCTCACGCTCAACTTTACCCTAACTCGTGAAAAGGCCCCAAGATACGCCTTCTCTTAAGGCAGCAACTCACTCACAGCCCGGAGGGAGCAATCCACGGTTTTCTGTGAGAGAACTACGGCCTAAGACTCCTGACTGCTTCACATTTGACTGCAAACCGCCACAGTGCGTGCTGAACGTCACGGTGTGGTGGAGTCTCCCCCCGCCATCTGATCTTACCAACAGGTGGTGATCATCAGACAGCTCTGGCCCTCTCTTTACCCAAGTGTCCAAGGCTGCAGATCAGATGACACAACCACAGTGTCATCAGATCAAAGTTGATCATCAATCTTTAGCCAAAGGTGTTCTGGTACCAAGAGAGGTGCCAGAACACTAGAACCAGTCTGAAATGCCAGGGGTCCCTGCCTTTGTCTGCCGTCTCTGAGAATACAACAAAGAAACAAGGATCCCTCCTAGAGCCAGACCTAGGAGAGGGGGAGGGGCTCGCCAGCTTGCGCCTGCTGGCTTGGTCTGGTGCAACCCAAAAGGACTTCATGGGCCCACCACCCTCAGGGGTAGGCATTGGAGTTCAGGTGCATTGTCAAGTTTGAAGAAATCAATAAAAATACTGATAATCATATTATCAGTATGTCATTTTGTCATTTTGAATACCAAAACAGTCATTTTGAATACCAAAATCTGCTGTTCTTAATTTGAAGAAATTCTCATTACCCAACATCTGTAGGGGTTTCAAATCCAAGGCACGAAGTTAAACCATCAATGCAATTTCAAACGTTTCTCACCAGTCCAGCCACAGCAGCTGTTGCCGTGGCAATAGCGGGGATGATCTTGCCAGCGATTCGTTTGGTCTTGAGTCTGTCAGCTGGCTCAATGGCGTACATTCGAGCTCTTAGAGCAGATGCTGATGTGACAAAGTCCACGTGGCCGTTGCTGTCATCATCCTTTTCAAACTGTAGAGGAATCACCTGTAACCTCTCTACATGTGAAAGCACAGACATTACCACCAATTTTAGTTAGTTTTTACAGTGTTTTTAATATAGGCTTGCCTATTTAACAGGATGGGGAAAGAGTGCCTGTTCCCAAACTATTTACGTTGTAATGGATTTAAGTGAATACCACTCCAAGTTTTAAAATTTTAGCAGTCATCTTGAGTGTCCATTTACAAATCTGCTTGCCGATTATTTGCTGTGAATTTCTTTTAATTGTGAACCTGCTGTAACACTGTCCGTAGCAATGGCCTGCTCCAGCTGTGTGATGGCCTCCCTCTCCTCTTCACTGCTTAGAGGCATCTTCGTTGAATCAGGCTTCTTTGCTGCCTCATTGGTCTCTATACACTGGAAGGGATAGATCCACAACATTCAACAAGATTAGAATTTTTCACACTCAGAAATCAAGGAGCAGAATATAAAAGCTTACTTTCTCTGAGGGCCTATACTCAGGGATCTTGACATCTGCGAGAACCCTGGTCACTGCGTCTTCAGAGAGATCCTAAGAAAGAGGGAAAAGTTCAGGGAGGGATGGATTGAGTGAGTGAGTGAGTGACTGAGTGAGAGAGAGTGTATACATCCTTTTCTACCTTTTCTGAGTAAGAGATGTTATAAATCCCTGCAAAGAGCCGGGCAGTGCTGACAATGAAAGTGAAGTGCCTGATGGGGAAAGAGGAGAGTTTGGGAAGCTTTCGTATGATACATACAATACAAAAGACTTGAACTGTAACCTAAGAGCATACTCACAAAGAGTCGTTCAAGTCAAAATCAAAAAGGTGCTGGAGGTCTTTTTGGGGACTGCCAAAACAAACCTAAGGAAAGGAAGAAGAATTCACTATATTATTTGATTTTAAGTACAACTGATACTGTAGTTATGTATAGTTTTAATTATTGATTTGCTAACTTGTTAGGTATATAAGGGTTTGAGAAAAACATACTTCCATCTTTTAACCTTGTGTCCAGGGGGAAAGAGTGCAACAGTTGTAGGGCCTACATAAAAACAGAGTCCGTAACATGTAAAGAGAAAGGAGCTAGCACTAACACAAGTATACAATCTTTTAAATGAATATGCATTTTCAGGAAGAGAATACCTTTCTCTTGAAATACTTTTCGAATTTCAGACGGGCAATGGTGATGCAATGTTCCCACTGGCTTGGCCGTTTGCTTAGCAGCTTAATGACCTGGAAGGCCCCCTCCAGACTTTCCCCCGCCTGCATCCTCTACACACACACAAAGAAATCTTTAAAAACAGTGTTTTTTCAAATGAAGTATTACATTGCTGGCAAAAATCAACAGAAATGCTAGTTATAATAAGTCACAACAACAATTGTGACATACAAAGTCTTACCTGTAGCACCACTTCAGCCGAGGAGTGGGTCTGCCAGAACGAGTTGTACATGGAGGGCTTGTGGACAAACAAATTCTCAAACTGGACAAACCCAAGGAGACGGTTTAGAATTAAGACAGTACACTCACACGGTGTCAAAAATGATAACATTGATCACTTGTTCTGTTTTACATGGACTGACCTTGTCTCTGGCCCATTGAATGGTGTGTTCTATGACAGAAGGGAAAGACTTGAGCGTGCAGAATGGGATCTCCTCTTCTGGGGGGTCCCTCTGGTAAGCAAAGGAAAGGATATATTTAGGAGCACTGTAAGACTGAGGTCTGTGTCCTTGAAGCAGGTCTGGTATAGAACTAAAATAATGCAGTAATGTCTGGTATAATGCAACAAAAAAACCCACAAAGATGGTCACACAAACAAATTCACATACTCACATGGCTATTGTAGGACTCTGTCAAATTTGGCACAATGATTTCTGTGTGTCCTTTAGTTCCCATGGTGCCAGAGTCCAGGAGAGGTCTCTGATTGGATAAACAGCGGCTGAAAATGAAATACATGCAGAAACAAAACACCCCTTGTTGGTCAAATTAGTAAATGTTTCATCAAATGCAACTCCTCCATTCATGTCATAAGCAATATGGGTGTGCAAAAAATAAATAAATAAATAAATAAATAAATCAATTCACATTTGTATCGCGATTCAAGCTCTACAGATTCAAAAATCGATTCATAGAATTCCAAAAATCAAATATTTTTTTCCCCGTTTTGTAATGGCGTGTATACTATCACATGGGAAAAGTAACTACAATTACATACTGTGAATCGTTTGATTAAAAATTGTTTTTGAATCGAAACTCAATTTTGAATCCAATCTTGAGCCTAAAAAATTATATTGAATTGTGACCCCTAATAAGCATGCTCTTTCTGGGTTTACGGTAAAGGATGGGTTCAGTTAGAGAAAATCAAACTAGGGCCACTGCTAAGATTATTGATTATGTCACTTCAATATTTGCACCAACCTGTCTACATATCTCCGTGCCTCCACGTTGTCCAGCGCGGTGACCACTAGGTTCAGGCGGGAGTAGAAGGAGTCATTGTAGATGCTCTCAGTAGCAGGACACACCTTGTTTAGGTGAGCATCTACCTGCAGGTCTGGGTTGATATCGTGAGTGGCTTCTGCTGCTGTGGTACTCTTCGGTTTCTGAGACATAGGAAGACCAGAAAAGTGAATGTCTGTGTGAAGCGTGAGGTTGATTCCGATCATTATTTTGACTGATTGTATTCCAAGTACTTTAGTACAAGTATCTGCCAGTCTGATCCAATATTTTTCTATTTTCCTACATAATACAGCTGCACAGAGAAGATACACAATGTCACACATCACAAGTAGTAAAAGTGAATAAATATGGCATTAAAAGTTTCACCTGTATGTGATGTGGCCTGAAGAGAAACTGCCGATTGAGGTTGGACTTTTCTATAAGGTCTGGGTCTGTGATGCATACCTGAGAATTGACAGATACAGAATACACAGTTTTACTAAATACATACAGTATTGTCAAGCCATGCATTGTATTGCAATACATAAAGAAATAGTCAAACAGAGGAGACAAACAACCACCTCTCCTGAGCTCTTGGCCAATCCCACTCCAAGCAGGGCAAAGTTTTTTAGCATTTCACAGCCTATGGCACCACAGCCCACCTGGAAGAGAAGACAATGTAGGGTTTATTTGGACATGAACCTTTAAATAATTTAGTATGAAGAAGCCTTGTATGTAAAGCACAAGCCTTACCATGAAGACCCTGAGCTTGTGCAGTTCTACACACATTGATTCACCAATGCAAGCTCGTAATCCATCATACCGATCTCCCCTTGGGGAAAACTCCTCAGCAGAAACAGACTGAAGTGGCCTGACTACCTCGATGGCATCAAGATAAAACTAAACGCAGGAGAAAGAGATAGATGAAATTAACAGATGTTAAATGTTTAAAAAGATGCAAAAACAGTGAACAAAAATTAGTAAAAAGTATTAAAGTTATTGTTTCCACTGCTGTGTTGCAATGGAAAAGTGGTAGACTGAGCTATTAAAGCACCATTTCCCAAAAAAAACCTACCCATTGCTGCAGTGGTGCAAACTTCCCTGTGATGGCCTTAAGAACTTCCTGGCTGGCTAGACCTCCTACAGCTGCTGCCAATGGAGGAAGAGTTCCCCTCGCTGTTCTTGACAGACAGCGCACCAACTCAGCATTCACAGGAGCCTGGAAGAAAAAAGGACAAAATGAAGAGGAAGAGAGAGAGATGTGTGTATGCAATGCAGGTTCAAGGAAATCAAAGCAAAAATTAAAGCACTCACTTTGTTTCTGAGAGATGCATTCACTTCCTCGGTTAGCTTTAGTAAAACCTCAGCATCCTGTAAACACCTGATGGAATAAAAGTAAAACTGCTCACAACTGAATGTGGCACATTTCAACGCCACACACTAATATTCACAGCCAAGACAAATTAACTTTGTATTTCCAACAGTACCCGAGGAATCAAACAGTAGATACGATCAAGGCAGCAAAAAGCAGAGAAATGTTTTGTTTACCCAGTGTTGGGAAGTCTACTGTGCTGTTCCTGAAAGGTGTCTAGAGCCAACATGGCTGCATGGATCTGTAATGGGGCCTGATGGGTAGATTTGGGAAAAAAAGGGTTTGTGAGGAAAAGTACTTGTTTAACTCAAACTAAAAATACAAGGCATTTGTAAACAAGAGTACATATCACATAGCAAGGTTGACCTGGTAAGACTTCTTTGAGATATCGGGCTTCTATAGCATTAACCGTTTACCCAGCAAAAACAAGAACAAGCATACCACTTGTGTATACAAAGAAGTCAAGTGATTCTACTCGTCTGTACACAAGTGCTCCTTTACTTGTAAATATAATGTGAAGGCAGTGTTTTTGGAACGTATGATGGCTCTAGTATTGCTGAAAGCTGATTGGTTAGTAGCTTTGATCCAATCTAGACGAAGCCTGCTCTTGAGGAGACTATGGGGCATAGTTTACACTTTCTGGCAACGTGCGTTGGTAAAGTGAGCTAGTTTTGCTGTAGAAATGGGTTTAGCCCAAAGTTAGCTGGTTAGCCATTAATCTTGCTTTGTAATGCCGTTTCCAGGAACATCTGAACACTCTCACCTCTGGTTTACTGAAGTCTGGAGTCAGGACCTGAGGATCACGCAACTGTCTCTCCATTGTCTCCTGAAATACAACAGTGGATAAATGCAGGGACACACACACAAATAATATTTATATATGTTTATAAATGGAAACTAGTCAACTTACAAATCTGTATGTCTTGGGGGTTTTCACCATAACAAAGAAACCTCCATGTGTATACGGTTGTAGTTGGGATGTGTCCCCTATTGAAAAACTGTAAGGGGAAAGGACTAAAAACACACACACACACACACACACACACACACACACACACACACACACACACACACACACACACACACACACACACACACACACACACACACACACACACACACACACACACACACACACACACACACACACACACACACACACACACACACACACACACACACACACACACACACACACACACACACACACACACACACACACACACACACACACACACACACACACACACACACACACACACACACACACACACACACGTCACTTTATACAGAACATATCTCACCAAATCTGCCCTTGGAATAGTTCAAAATGTGACAAAGGTAACATATCCAGTATACTATGAAAAACAGCACATTTGCTTTGCCTTATATAAATACTACTGACCACAACCATATTCTAAATGTTGTGTACATTTGTGATTTATTGAGTATGCCAGTGTTACACACTTACACAATTACAATAATAAAACGTACAGTAAAAACATCAAATATATTAAACTTATTATGGTCAATGTAGAAATACCTGAAACTGGCTGTGTGGTGCCGTTGACTTCCACCATGCCATTGACCTCTCTGAAGACAACACTCTGGCCTGTCTGTAGGCCATGGGGTTGGTTGTCCATGCAGGTTACCACCCCAGGATTGTCCTGAAGGGGTGCAAATTCAAAAACAACATCAAATGTTTTTTTTTGGAGCAGACACCCTTTTTGTGGGCTCATACTGTATTATCCAACTATGAATTATGGAACTACATTTCTAGATAATGCAAAAATCTGTCAAATAAAAAAACTAAAACTGCCAAGTTAGGAAAAAGTGATACCTGAGTGATACTTTGGATGAAAATCTCCTTGGGCTCCTCCCCTGTAGGATCTGACACTTCAAACTCCTCTCCAAAATCACAAAACACCCGTACACAGATGCCGTATGCATCACAGCCAATAAACTGGAAAGGACATAAGGTCAAACAGTAAATACACAGGCAAATGTGTGGTTGATATTTGACTGGTAGTTGACATGGCTTATATGCTCTTTAATGTATAACCACTATGGGGACTGTAGACATACTCTGATGGGGGGTCGTTGTGAGTGGCAGAACTCATTCACTCTCTTCTGTAGGCTCAATCTGGCTTCAGTCAGAATCACACACTGGAGAGGAGAGCAGAGCAGAAAACAATGCAGGTTTAAACTAAGGTTCTCTGCAATTGAAAAACTAATAACAATGAGACTATGTTTAGTTGTTCCATAAATGAATAAATAGACAGGTATTGCAGACAACCCATGGGCAAGTCAGAGAATAGAATACATGAACCCTGAACATTTAATCAAATCCTCCAGGAGTGCTTTGCAGTTACTATATTTTCAACCTTTGACAGTAGCATTTCCACCACCTGAGAGGAGAAGCAATCTCCTGGTTTACATGCTGAAGCAGTGGTTTGAAAAGTCTCTCTCGGAAACTATCGTAACTTCTATGATCCAAGACAATCACACCTTCTGTTGTCCATTGAAAGTATAAACTCCAAATCAATACCTGATACTTTCCAAGAAAGCTGAGATCAGTGTTGTCGGCCAGAGCAGAGGAAGAAAGGTCTACATGGACATAAGGGTTCAACTCTGCGACCCGAGGGCACACTGCCTCCACCCTGTGGTTGAAAAGTAAAAGAGGGTGGATAAGAGTGTGTAAAAGACAGAAAAAAGGGATTGAGATGGAATAAAAGAGTTTGCATATGTATGTGGATTACAGTAAAAGTGTGAGTAAGGGATATTTCAGATTGTGACTAAAGTCAGAACAGTCCAGCGTTGTGATGTGTATTACCTTCTTCTCTGGCTCAACACATCCTCTTGGCGGATAAAGAAGTTGGAGCCCAGATCCCAGGTTTCACACTGCTTTGTGTCATGAAGGGTGACTGCCTACACACACACACACACACACACACACACACACACACACAGTTACTGTATAAGACAATCATATTATTTTATAAATATTTATTATTTAGTGAGAGTGCATACCTTCACACCAGCCAGGACAATATTCTTTGCTGTAAAACCAGAAGTCAAATTGCTTAGTGTCAATCCACAACCGGCAACGTAGATCATGTGATATGGTACTAAATATCTTACAGTGATGTTGTGCAATAATGTCATATTTAGCCTACCCATTTCAATTCCCAGTCCTCCCATCCCGCTGAGAAAGACTGAGGACTGGGCCATCTGGTGCATAGCACTGTCTCCCAGCACATATCGCTGGCGGCTAGACAGAGAGAAGGAAAGGAAGAGGAAGTGTTAGGGAAAGGGATAGAGAGACCAAGAAGGAAATTGAGGAGCACAAAGTGTAGTTTAGTTGACTGAAGGTATAAAGCACAGTACGGTAAGATCATGTCTTGTAACGTTTGCTGCAGTTTTAAGTGCTTTAGTAAGGGAAAAGGTAACTAGACTTGCCTGTAAAGAGAGTCATCAATCTCCATTGAGTCTGCAGCCATGCTGGGAGGGAAATAGGGGGATTCAACTGTCTGAGATAACACCTCTACCCCACCAAATACAAAAAAAAGTACATACAGTGATTACAAAAGCCATAAAATGTGATGGTTGTTACAGGGAATAATCTAACACCAACGCCCTGTTGTACGTTAACGTTAGCTAACGGTAAAAGGCTAACGTATTAACGTTACTCTCATCTCAAGCTAGCTGTCAGTGTGCAAAGGTAAGGCATCTGCCTTGAGCCAATGAAGTGACGTCTTCTAACAGTCAAAGACCACAGTTAGCTAGATACTAGCTAATAATGCTGGCGGATTTGTTTTACCTGCTGAGGAAAGCTCAACGTTAGCATCTACAGCTAGCTAGCTAGCACTCAGTGTCACTGATGCCTGGTGCCGGGTGGCGAGGACACTTGTCATAAACTCGTTCAAAGTGATGACACATATGTTAGGTACGAGTAGCGAGTAACCCCAGGGTCGAGAGCTGCTTTAGGTATTATCATTCTACCAATTAATATGAAAAACGCGTTGTAAATATTGTTAAAATTAGACAAATAATCATACGTAGCTACCTGTCAGTATGCGCGACGAGCTAGAGCGAATGTCTTCTTCTTTGGGTTTAAACGCCAGCTTGCACCGTCAAGGCTGCACTACTGCCATCTTCTGGAGTTAGTTATTAACTCCTGCGGTGCATGGATCCATGGTCCCATGTAGACAGAAACCGTTCTCACTGTAATCAAAGATCCTCTACTATTATTAATCAATTTATCCAACCTATTTCGTTACGGATTTCTCATTTTGTTTTAAGGATGTTTTCTTTGGTTTGGTGGAATTGCAGAAAACATTTCATTATTAATCTTTCAGTTCTATTCGCTTAATATCACATTCATAAATGTAAGTTCAGGGGCTCCAAACCTTTCTTTCCTGTGTTTAAGAATGGAGTTAATGATCATTTGAACTCAAGATATTCAAAGAGCTGTAAGCCATAGGCTGCATATATTTAACACTTGTGACATCACGTGACTGAATGATTAAAACTCTTCTAACTGTAAGTGATGCTATGAATTGGACCGCTTGTTGATTAGCATTGCTGGACTTTGCAGACTTCCTGGGATATGATTTGCTTATGTAGCCCTATTTATTTTGTAGTTATGTGTATGTACTTGTATGCATTGTTTATAATGGCAAATGCTCTCAATAAATTAATTGAATTTAAAAAAATATATAAAATACTTAATCTAAATCAGCAAATTTACTCATCGCCACCAGGCAAAATACCCTATAGGGGCATTATTATATGTAGCCTACTTTATATATCAAGAATTTTTTTTAAAGAAATTAAAGAAAGTTTTACTTGGGGTCCCAGCTAACAATTTGTGGTTCCCAGAACGTTCTGGGAACGTTTGTTTTTGGTTGCAGGAATGTTCCCTGAAGGTTAGGTTTGGTTAGGTTTTGGTTGTGTTTTGATTGCATAAAAAAGTTTGTTTAACGTTCTGTTGAAAAGTTGCAACCTTTCGAGAACGTTCCTCTAACGTTGTTTTTTACATAAACCAATATTATTATTACTTTAAACTGTCTGTGCATGAGCAGGAATGAATTATTATATATTAGCAGGAATTAATGAACAAGCAAACTTGATGGGATTTAAAACTTTAATAAACAGTACAATATTAAAAAATTACAAAAAATATATATACAAGAATCAGAATTAGTTTTATTGGCAATTTAGACACTTAATAGTGCAAATTTAGTGTTGAAGATGCATATTGGAATGGTAAACTTCCTTATTTTAGTTTTACTTGGGGGTATACCCTGATACAATGTACGTATTAATATGACATTAAAAGAAATGGGAAAATAGGACAGAAAAGGTTGGCCTCCTATAATACGTTTCTGGATGATGAGCCTTAGGATATTTTAGCTGTTTGGACTTGAAGTGTGACATTGCCTCCCTCAACTAGCATCTAAGAAGTGGTAGCCTGAGTAGAATCAGTCGTCGAGCAAGCAGTGTCTCTTAGATGTTCATGATGATACTGACAAAGGCGTTTGTTCGATTATCAATCTTCTTATCTCATTGGTACAATTATATTATTCCTGAAACTCAATGGTCAGCAAGCATTATTCATTGTTTTAAAGAATGATTTAAAATATATTGTAACACTATTTATAAATGCCAGAATCCAAATACATAAAAAAAAACAATTTAAAATCTTTTAAAAATACAAGTATAATATATTTTTTGGTAACTTTAATTTCAAACTTAGCGCTAGTTGACAAAGTAGGCCTACGGACAGATTGCTGAACCAGTCCCAGCCAGCCAGACAAACAGAACAGAAACAAATCAGTGTTTAAAGAAACAAAGGTCACCAGCCAGTGAAACATTTACATCCAATACTGACTCCCAATCATGGGAGGTCTACGGCTGACTTTAAAATATTTGTGTAATTTGTGTCTGTTTGTTAGTGTGTGTGTTTGTGTGTGTGTGTGTGTGCGCGCGTGTGTGGGTGAAAGAGAACATCTCTCAACTTCAGACTTTAGAGACACCCTCCCTCTAATCATATTGGTCAAAGACCCACACAGGAACCTCCCCCTGAAATAGGCCAAAATCCTGCACATGCACACAACAGACTCTGGACTCCAAAGTAACACTGTCATCTCACCTGCCCACAGATTTACTCTCTCCTGGAAATGTGGAGCAGTCGTATGGCACTGCGTCGGCTCCAGCAGATCGCTGCTACTTCTTTAAATATCACTGGGGGTCTAACAAGCAACGTGCAGAGGAAGATGTCAACCCTGCCACGGGTGTATGTCACCCGACAGATCCCACCCGAGGGCCTGAAGATCCTCCGTGAATCTGGACAGTGAGTCCTGTTAAGTCACATAAAATATATGTATATTTTATAGAGAATCTGATACATGTACCTGATGTAACTGTGATACCTTTTTTGAATGATCTGCTTTGTAAAGTTCATCATTTACTTTGGGTAAACAGGACTGCTAATGTTTGCCCTTAGGTCAGTTAGATAAGACTGGTAGCCTAAAGGGTATTCTCCCACAACAAAGATGAAGAAATGTCTCACTGCACCTTAAAGTCCCAGTATTTCTATACAACGATATAGTTTGGGATACAGTATATTTTAGGAGGAGCTTTAACGGAAGCTTTAGTAACCAATTAATTGCTTTCTGTGAATAATTAAGCACATTTTATTTGGATCTTCTGCCATGGTTTATGTTTTCTCAGGGTGCAGTTAGAGCTGTGGGACTCAGATGATGTTCCTGTGCCCAGGAAAGAGCTCCTGCAGAAGGTTAAAGGTGTTGCCGGTCTGGTCTGCGTGCTGACAGAGAAGATTGATGCAGAGTTGTTGGATGCTGCAGGTCTGATGACAGTCTTTGAGTCAGTTGAATGATGAATAAAATGAAAGCCCTCTCCAATGTATGTGTGTGTTTATGTTTGGTGAACTCCTGCAGGTCCAAACCTGAAGGTCCTCAGTACTATGTCCGTGGGTTTTGACCATCTCTCTTTGGAGGAGCTGAAGAAAAGGTGATTCTTATCTTTCTATTTCCTTAAGACACATAAAAGGGTTAATTTGTGTGTATACTTGCGTGGACTGACGTGCATATAATATTGTGAGTAAATTTGTGTGTATTTATTTTTTTCCCCAGAGGAATCCGTGTGGGTTATACTCCTGATGTTCTGACCGATGCTGTGGCTGAGCTGACTGTGGCTCTGCTGCTCACTACATCCAGGAGGCTCATAGAGGCCACACATGAAGCCAAGACGTAATGTACACACACACACACACACACACACACACACACACACAATTGTAAATATATTCAATAATGACAGTGAATTACAACTACAGTGGAGAATAACAACATCAAGACATAAATAAGGATAATTAGCAGCCAGGCTTGTTTACACACACACACACACACACACACCCCTTTGAGGTCAAAGGTTAAATTCTCTGTCTCTCTTGTGTCAGTGGTGGCTGGGGCACATGGAGAACTCTGTGGCTCTGTGGACACGAGCTGGCCAACAGCACTGTGGGTATCCTGGGCCTGGGGAGGATTGGTGAGCATAGAGTATCAGAAACACTACTTATAACATGCAAATTAGCTGAACATCAAACTGCCATTTCTGTAAATCCGATACTTACTTACACTGTCTCTTTGTGCTCTAAGGTGTGGCTATTGCTGAGCGTCTTGCACCTTTCAAAGTAAAGAAGTTCATCTACACAGATGTGGCCCCCAGGCCTGAGCTGGCCAGTATCATTAATGCAGAGTATGGTAAGCATTATATATTTGTGGTCACTAAAATGTCTGTCATTTCTTATTGTTATAATCATATAACATATCAGTTATAATTATGCACAATGCATGCACTGTAAACAAGGTGGATGGTGAAGTGGTTTAATAATGATTTACTCCACTGGCTAGTCAAAGAGACCTTTCACATCCTGATTTTAGAGATACTCAGTATGCTGGTATGTTATTTTGTTGTTGTCAGCCTTTTATTTTAATGTAATAACATCAATGGCACCGTCTCTTGTTCTAGTCTCTTTCAACGAGATGGCAAAGCAGTCAGATTTCCTGGCTGTGTGCTGTGCTTTAACACCAGAAACAAAGGAGATCTGCAACAAAAACCTCTTCTCCAAGATGAAAAACACCTCCATCTTTATTAACACAAGCAGGTACCTTTATCCTAAACACAAACACAGAATATCCTTATAATGAAAGACTTAAGATGCCCATCAAGTTTCCTCAAATCTGGCCATGAGTACATTATCTGTGTTTCCTGTCTGTCTGTAATTCTGCTTATTCTGTTGCGTCAGAGGTGGTGTGGTGAACCAGGAAGACCTGTATGAGGCTCTGTCCACTGGGCAGATTGCAGGAGCTGGGTTAGACGTCACTGTTCCTGAGCCCCTGCCCACAAGCCACCCACTCTTTACCCTCAAAAACTGTGGTGAGTCTCTCAGATTTATTAGGGTTTAAACTGCCTGAAAAATAGTTTTTTTTAAGTAACACTATTGAGGCCAACTTTTCATCACTGAGCTCAATTTTCACTGCCTATCTTTTTAAATTCTCTCCTCCCACAGTGATTCTCCCACATATTGCTAGTGCCTCTTATACTACACGTAACGCCATGTCTGCCCTGGCAGCAAACAACCTCCTCCTCGGCCTGCGGGGTGAGACGATGATCAAAGAACTCAAACTGTAAGAATAAAATAGTCCACCCTGGCTGATTACTGGACCATCAGTTCAACTTGTAATTATTCTTTAGAAGATTAAATCAAAACCACTACTTGAAGTTTTTAATGGTATGCATCCTTTTTTTTGCTTACATTTGAATCCTTCAGTCAACTCAACATGTACAATAACATTACATTTTGTCTTATTTTTGTATAACCTCTGTGCAACTTTAGCTCATATTTCATAAAAATGTCAAAAAGCCACAAAACTTGAATTTCATTGTTTTGTTTTTTATTCAGTCTATACGACAACTGAACTTACTGTACAATCTTCATAGCCTTCAACAGTAAAGAGACAAACATTTAGTCCTTTTCATGGTTACACTATGTTAGGGATACAGAAGAAAACACAAACACTTCAGATTTGGCATATCAACAAAAGCCCAGCTTTTCAAGCTAGAGAGCATAAGGCAGTGACTTTCATAATTAATTCAGGCCTTTTAATGTATTTTAACATTTGGCATAATAATACAGTCAGTGCATTTTTCAGAGATTCACATAACTTGTTTAGGCAACATCTTTCAAAGATAGCATCATAATAATCCTTAAGAGACCACTGAGTGGAAGCCATTTCTCCCCTGCAACTCTCTATTTCTCAAGAGCATATCCCTCTTTCCAGAATGTGGATGAGGCTGAATGTGAGTAAGCAACACAGAGGAACAGATTTGAGGAGTGATCATTTTAAACTCTGTGGCCAAGCTTCAACGACTTTACTATTGTTCCCACGGTGAAGAATTACAGGGCAAACGGTTGGTTAGCTTATGTTTACAGGGAGAAACATCCTACAAGGCGGTTGTTCTTCTGAAGTAAAAAAAAAAAAAAAAAAAAGATCCATTAATATAAAAGACATGTCATTTTGTATAGGCTAACAGTGTATTAATGACTGTACAGTACAATAAGGTGCCAGCTAGAAATTAAAGCAATGACAATGTGTTTCTCATTGGAAGTGTGGGTGACGCAACACAGCAAACACAAAGGCAGACGTGTATTTTCTTTTCATTTGGTTTCATAAAACAGAACACTGATTTCAATCAACCAACAGTCTCCTAATGAAACTGCTCTCATTCACAACAATGCAGGAGTTAGACAAATCATTTATACTGTATGTCATTTTCTATGAGCTGCAAATTTTGATTCCTTCACAGCACACCGGTTATCTTTAAATCGTACGCTATCATACTTACCGTACATTACATGATTAACCAAGTTACAGGTAGACATTAAGTTACATACAAAACAGCTAAAACTCCTAAAATTAATGTTAAAAAAATGACAGAAGACCCTGTCAAATAATTTTTTATTTAATTTTCCCCATGTGTATTTTGCATTTCAATCGTGTTATAGATCTCCTGCCAGAATGCTACAACCTTTAGCTTGCAAACGCATCCTGGTGGTTCTGTAAAGAAGAACCCCCAAAGAGAACTGGTAGAGTTGGATAACTGCAAAACAGCAACGTTTTCACCTAGTTCAACACTGTAGTAAGCATATTATAAAAAGAACAATTTGTCTAAGTGCTTTTGTAAAAGATGCAACATTAGATGTATAAAGAGACATGAATAAAGCACAGACATCAGGACAGTAGCAAACTTGTACACAATTTGTAGTTCTTTAAGAGTTGTCTCGTCTCTCCAAGAGAAATGTGATTAAATCAACCACAAATGTGTATTATTTACATTTCTAAAGCACCTTTCAACACATGCTTAACCTCAGAAAACTAGACATTTTTCTTCAGACAACACTGCCTCTCAGCGAAAACTTCATTACCCTTTAATAAACAGACACACAACACCACCGGCGGCCAGGGAAACTTGGCTAATGTCTGGACGGTCAGTACACTTGTTGACCACAGCAGCAATGTTCACAGTCAGTAACCAATAAGACGGGAAGTTGCTAAATACCATATTTTATACAAATCACAACAAATGTGCAAGTCTTGCACATCAGTACACAAAATTAGGTGCATTTACAGCGCATTTTCCAATGAAGTTGTTATCTCGGTAATAAAATGCACATATAATGCAAAAAAAGGCTGCAAGGCCCAGTGAATGCAGATTTTTTTGCCAGCTTTTAACAAAACAATGCTTTAAGTTGACACTTCTCTCTCCTTCATTGCTCCCCTAACAATGCAACATAATTCTAAGGTTAATAGCTCTGCCTGGCGAGCACAAACTGGGGCAAGAAGTTGATTAGAGCAATGTTTCTCATTCTTCCAAAACTTTACAAACTACAGTTATAAATGTTCTTAGTCAAAGGAAGAGTGGAAGGCCCCATCAGTGCAAACTGACCTATTCTCAATTTGATCTGAGCTCAGCAACACTTTAGATGATGGTAATTCAAAAGGTGCTGGACTGAAAGGTAACTACAGAGGACAAACACTGACTTGATAGTTGAATATGAATAACGATACCTTATCAGCTATTGAGAAAAGTTGAATTGTCTTTTCTTTTTTTTTTTTCTTCTTTTTTTTTTTAAATTGTCCAGATGATGACATTCACTGCATACTAACAACAGGGTAAAAAAAGCTATTACAACACTAGATTCTCTGTCATCTTTTCTGTTGGTGCGAACGTGCAAAAAGTGATAGATTTCAGCATTACATCGGCCCACCTCACAGGACTGAACCTTTCCACCTTTTTGTACAGCAGACTATCAAGAACACACAACCATCAACAGTTTTGAGTACTTACAGGCATTATACTTGGTGCACAAACTGAATTTGAATCAGTTAGTCTTGTCTATATATATATATATATATATATATATATATATATATGACTGCCTTGCACAGAACAAGACACCGTCTATATGCGCCATTTCAATGACAGTCTGACATGGGATGCTGCTACGTGTTTTACAAATGTGTGATTAAAAATCGACACATAACACCATTTTACGTAACATTTGTTCATAATGTTGGTGCTGCACACCTGCAAACACTCTCACAGAGACTAAAATTTGCTTCAATATGCGTACCATAAACTACAGATTTTCAGCACTGAGGAATCAACAGAACTAAATTTTCACTTAACAACATGATACCTTTTAGAAAGACAATTAAGCTCACAGTGTAGCAGCTTTTAAATAGCCGAGACTGGCTCGGATCATAAGCTAAACATTTTGGGAATTTTAAATACACCACGGATTCCTAATGTATACATCCGGTCACCCTGCTGCACTGTGACCTCAGTCCTACAGCAGGGCATTGGACATGTTACTGTTCTGCCAGCGCAAACAGGTGGTCTTGCAATGCTTGTACAGGTGGGAGGACTGGCTGAAGCGCTTTCCACACTTGAGACATGCGTAGGGCTTCTCTCCTGTGTGGACACGGATGTGTTTCTTGCAGTCAGTCAGGGTAAGGAAGGTTTTGCAGCAGATTTTACAGGCGTATTTCCGAGCTCCCTCAACCACCAAGACATTATGCTCCGACAGAGCCTTCTTGCACTTTGACAGGACGTCTGCTGAAGCTCGGGTCAGCTGAGGGGGGAGGGAGGTGGGCCTGCCATTGTTCATCTCATATCCACCGTTCTCGTTAAGAAGCAGAGGACTTGCCAGACTTGAAGAAGAAGAGGCAGCATTCTGGAGAACACCACCCACACCTTCTTCTCCTCCCATGCCAGTGTTCATTTTAGGAGCAATACGTCTGTAACCTGGGTAACCCGGAGCAGTGGCAGTCACTCCCCCTGCTCCTCGTGACGTTCGCCCCAGGGAGTGAAGACCTAGACTTGAGCGATGGAAGTCCAAACCAAAGGGATCTCCCCCTCCACACCCTCCACTACCACTTTCCCCACTTCCTCTAGGGTTCCCTAAACCATCATGCAGGGGGCGGAGGAATGGAGAATCTGCGTGTAGGTTGTCTCCAAAACTGTTGCGAATCTCGCCACTGAGCGGACCTGCCTTCAGAAGAGAGGAAGAAGCAGAGCCTGATGAACCAGCAGCTTCCTGTCTGAGCAGGAAGTGGTGTGCTACTACATCACCAGTTGTTGTGTTGGGGAGGTCATCCTCTCCAGCTACCAACCCTGCCCCGCCACGTCCAAAATCCTTAGGGCTGAGGAAGCTAGATATACTAAAACCAGGTTTGGCACCCAGTCCGCTATTACAGCCAAAACCTCCTTCGACTCCGGCGCCACCGCCCATGCTGCTCTTGAGGAGCGGCTGCAGCAGAGAGTCAGAGCTGTGTTGGGGTTCAGTGGTGAAGCTGCGGTCACTGCTCTCTGGGCTCAGCTCCGCCTTCTCCTCCTCCTGGCCTCCGGACTCAGCTTGCGAAGTCACATCACTGATTTCATCAGTCGGCTCTGGCGAACTTAGCGGCTCTCGTTTAACCACCACCTATGTGGAGCAAAGGAGGAGTTCCACCTCAGGCCAACGGAGATTTACATTCTTTAGACAGCAGCTAAACTAGAGCAGCGTGATTTTACACATAATGTGTGTTAACTGCCTTTGTGATTGTCAGTAAGCCTCATTCAAGAACTTGTACAAACAGATTTATTATGTCTTTAATGGCACATAAGAGTGATTTAATATAACTCCCATTCACCGTTAACTAAATATTTAGTTTACAAGCTTCCAATAAATATTTGACTTAAATCCAAATGTGATTTATCTTTCTGTTTAGAGATTGTTGTCTGTTTGGAAATTTTCAAATTTATTTTAAATTTATTCTCTATTATCCACCCAGGGTCTTCTGTTTTTATCAGTAGTTTAGAATGAAATGAATGCATTTGGCAATACCTCGTCATTTGCAAGTGCTGTCATCATTTCAGGTGTTAGCCAGTGGGGAAAACACTTGTTTAACTTAAGAATTATAATACATTAATCTATATAAATGTGCAATTTAAATTTCACCATATCATCACCATGTCTTGCAGATTTACTGAAAGGTTTGAGAGTAGGGCTGGGCAATATGGAGAAAAATCAAATCGCACAATATTTTTGACCAAAATGACATCACTTTATTGTAATGCAGCCTTTAAAACCAGGAAAAGACTTATGCCATATTACGATATCCAAAATCTAAGATGATATCTAGTCTCATGTCACAATATCTATATAATATCAATATAGTGCCCAGCCCTATTTGAGAGAATTGTTATTTTTAGATTTTATAGAGGAAGGTTCTCACACAGTGGAAGCTGTCTCAGGGTCTTTACACAAGTCGCTGTCCCAGGGATGATCCTCTGTTGCACCACATTACAATTACATACTTTTTTATCAATCTCTATGTGTGCCATGTCCCCTTGACTGCTTTCCTTTGGCAACATGTTTTTTAAGCACCTAAGTCATATCTGTTACAGTACAGCGCTGCTCTGATGACAGGTAAAGCTGTATTAATATTATAATACAGCTGCCAACTACGTATTATAGTCTAATTTGTTTTGGGGCCCATAAATAACTACTACTGACACTGCTCAATTACAACAGCAGGACTTGAAGCTATGCTGTGTGACATTCTTCTTTGTACTCGGGCCATACATTATGCACATGATCAAATCTCACGAATACACACCTGCTCATGAACGGGTGGAATTTATCAGGTAGAAATCGAGAATTTATGACAACAGGTTTGTGCAGTTAAGAGTTTTAAGAATCTGACTTGGAACACACATACAAACAAACCTCATCACATTAAAGAACAAAATTTAGAATAGAAGTGTTCCATGTGGCTTAATGAGAGTTACTTACTTTGTCAACAAAAATAAATCCAACCACAACTTTACCTTCTGTTCCTGTTCTTCTGCCTCCTCCTCCTCTTTGTTCTTCCCACCTGCTCTGTTGACCTGGTGGTCCTGTTCTTCCATGACATCTTCCTTCCTCACCCCTCCCTGCATTATACCCAAGTTCTCCTCCTCACAATGCCCACTATCTGACTGGCTTGGCATCTGAGGATCATCTTGTGACACCCCTACTAGCCCAGTGATAGCGGCATCCAATTTGGATTCATCCTCCATCTTGTGGGAGTCGGGGGAGAGTAGTGCTCCTTCTTCTCGCTCTAAGTTCAACCCTGCTTCTCCTAACAGCCCTAAGTTAGGGGCCGAAGGGCGCTGCTTTTGCCTGGGTCTCTCCTCTGACAGGGCCAGGGAGGGCTTGCGTTTTTGGAAGCGCCGGATTGGGAAGGAGGCTCTCTGTTCGACCCCACTACTGCCAACTACATTTCCAACTCTGTCCTCCTCCATCCCTCCCAAAGCAGAGCTCACCAAGCTAAGCCCCAGCTGCTGCAAGAGGAAGGAGCGCTGCAACTTAGACGTGGCAGTGTTTGCTGCAAGGTTAGCATTAGCTGCTAGAGTAGGGTTCACTGCTACATCTGCTACTTGCTGCTGCTGCCTGTGCCTCTGCTGCTCCAGCTGATTGTGATGATGGGTGCTTCTGTCGGACGAGGGGGACATGGGCAGGGTGCGCGTGGTCATGTAGTGTTTGCAGGCCTTGACTACGTTGTTGAGGTGCAGATGTGAGGCTGCAAGCAGCATATCCATGACATTGCTCTCCCCCAGCATCAGTGTTGAGGTGTACATCATGTCTACCAGAGCAGCAAAAGCTTCAGCTGTCACCACCTGCAAGTACACAAGAAGGATTCATCTTGTTGCCACTATTTGAAACAGTAGCAACACAGAGTTAACCAAAAATCTGTTTTTACTTTCAAACTATCACTTATGATTATCTGAAGTTGATGACTCACTCTCTCCTCAACTCCAACCTCTTATCACCATCTGACTCATCCATTCATGACTATACACATTAATGTAATGAATGCCCTCTTTTTCCACAGTATTATTAAGGTCCTAACCTCGCTGTCCAACTGGATCATGTTCATGCTAGCATCTCCCTCTGCAACCGTAAACAGGGCTCTAAAGTGGGTGCTGCAGGCTGCCAGCACAGAGCGGTGGGCCTTGAAGTGTCGGCTGCCCACCACGATGACACAGTCACACAGCTGACCGTGGACACGCTGATAGTTGAGCTGCTGAAAGATCTGCTTGAAGTGGCCCGGGAAATCCATGGTCCTAAAGACAGAGGCAGGCAAATGTTTGCAGGCGGATTAGTGGGTAGAGGAAAAAAAATCTAATGTGAAAAATCAAAGCTTTATCAACCGCAGTTTTGATAAAGGCTTAAATCATTTGTCGAAAAAAAAGCCTAAACATTTAATAATTTGTCATAGAAAACTGAACATATTTGTGTTTAGATTATTGGTAGGACGAAACAAGCAAGGTTAAAGTTAAAGACATCAAATTTGAGCTCTGGGAAACAGTGAGAAGCATTTTACCCTATTTTCTCATATTTCATAAACTAAATGATCAACTGAATAATTGGGCAACTATGGACAGATTAACTGATAAAGAAAACGTGTTAGTTGCAGCTTTAGAGAGTGTAAAGATGATGGTAGCCTTAAGGAGGGTATGTACAGGATAGACGGAAATAAAGGTGAGGTTAGAGTGAGGTTTTACACAGATTTTCATGTGCCACTTTTGAAAGAATAAAAATGATACATAGTATCTAAAACCAGCATGAACAGGCATTCATAAATACATACATACATAGCCACAGTTATTGCGCAATCCCTCAGTTCAATTTAGCAGTATTGATTTTAGTTATTGCAGTTGGGTAAAACTGTTTTTGAATCCATTGTTTTTTGATGGATTAGTACCGCCCACCTGACGGTAACAGTTCGAACAGAGGGTGGCCTTGGTGGGAGGTGGCCTGTAGAATGTTTTGAGCCAGCGGGAACTGTGTAGTTCTCCCAGTGTAAGGAGAGGGCAGCCGACGATCTTCTGTGCGGTGTTAACAACCATTTGGAGCGCTTTCCTCTGAGCCACTGTGCAGTATGTCAAACTGCTCTCTATGGACGCTCGCTTGAACGACACCAGCAGTCTCTGTTTTATGTGGTTTCTGCTGAATACTCTCAGGAAATACAGTCTCTGCTGATCCTTTTTCAGCAGCTCAGATGTGTTCATGCTCCAGGCCAGACCCTCTTCAATGTGGTCTCCCAGGAAGCGGAGGTCCGCCACCCTCAGCACACAGTCGCCGCTGATGATTAGTGGTGGAAGGTCCGTTTTCTTTCCCCTGTAGTCTATTGAGCTCCTTGGTCTTTGAGATATTCAGGACCAAGCATATAAAGAGTGCCTAACGTTACACAAATTCCTGAAATAGTTAATGTGCACCCAGAACGAGGTTTTACAGTGGGCTGAATTCCTTGTTTTTGTTGCAAAGTTGCTGTGAAATAACTTGCACTTTAGCCAACGTTACTCCCAACCGTTTGCTGTTGCTTAAAATGTGAGGTTTACCGTGACAAACGCAATGACAACACAGGAGGTACTACGGGGCATAACGTTAGCCGCGGAGTGCAACGTTTCTCTGCAGTGTACCGTTTGATAAGTAGTCTCGATTGGCTAACACATGACCAGCTAAATTAGTACATAATTATATTGTTATGATAGTGAGATAAGAGAGACAACGCTAACTAACATTACCTTGAATTTCCCCAGGCGTAGCAGAATCAAGAGGCCTTGACCAGAAACTGCCGAGGCTAAAGTTAGCTACAGCAGAAGCAGCAACTTAGCATACGGTCACCTAACTGGACCGCTTGTTTGTATCAAAGCAGCATTTACCCCCATCAAAGGTAGCAATAGCTGGGTAACATGTCTGCTGCTAGATAGCTAGCTAGCTACATCCCACGTCCCCTTCGGTTTTGGCTATGGGAGCGAAAGCTGCCAGGAATGGGCGCTCACGGTGACCGTCTGTCAGTGTAACCCCCAGGCACAGTCAGCTAAAACATCTATTAATAAGATAAGTACTGACTGTTAATCTCAAAGCAGGTCCGACATGCTTGTTATAATTTTAAATGTTTCCCAACCAGACTCACAGGGTGGCGCTGTGCTTCACTTTAATGCCCATGCCCATGACCTCGCCGAGGTGAAGGGCTGCAACTATACGTTTCACCCACAGTGGGTCGCTGTTTTTTTAGAGCCTGTGTATCCAAAGATTATAGAGAGGGTCAAGAAGAAGATTATTATGTCAATTTTTGACGTTTGGCGTTTAACTTTTTTGTTGCTGTCAATGTACATAAACAGAAATAGATACATGGCTAAAACAAGGACTGGCTAAAAACAAGCTGGATGCTGTTTACCCTGTGGAAAAACACTACATTCTGCTACTGAATTCTTATATGTGTAAATTTGTATTTTATAATTTGCCCGTTATCAGTTTTGGACAGAAACATACATTTATTTCAATTAAACTATAGCTAAACTTGTATGTAACATTAACTCTTTATCTCAATATTTTAATGGATACATTTCACATTACCATGATAGTGGTCAATATAAAATATATGTTCATGGGAGGGCCACACAAAATACACTGCTTAAGGCTTCCCCTAGATTAAATGGCTTTGATATCAGATATGTAGATTATTGCAGACAAAAAAACTATCAAAGAGTAGAGAATGTACATTGTACATAATTGTTATTTGTTATTAGTGTTTCTGTATTTGAAGTTGTATGATGATTCCCCTGAATAATTATTTATTACTACTGTTATTACTACTATTTTTTCTTTCTTTTTTGACTTACTGTTTATTGGGTAGCTATTTGTTTACAATTACTATTGTATACTTTTTCTAGGACCTTTTTTAGATATTTTATATTTTGGGATTACGTTTGTGTAGACCTAATGCACTTTTTATCTAGCTGTTGAATTATGTTTGTTGATAAATTTAATAATATAAAATCTTAAGAATTGCAGCTACTGAAACAAATGTCACAAAGTGGTTTAACAACAAAATGAATCTTGGCGAACACGGAAGTACAAAGGAGTGAAACCTCTTGCATCAAACTCATGACAACAAATATGGCTACCTCCTGTTCGTTGGTGTGTTGTGGAGAGGAGAGCGACTCTGATAAAGCTGTTATTGGTGACTGTCTCACATTTATTGGTTGTCGAACATATTAGAAGAATATTGTAATTGTAAATGTGCCGGGTCGTTTCGTGTCGTGCTTACATTCTTTATTTTAAACACCCGTTTGTATTGCACACGTGGGGTGCAGGCCTAGTTTGAGGATATTATCATGTGTATGAAGTCAGCCTACATTTCACAGTAGTATAAGCGCAGTGAGAAAAACGTTTTCTGGAATTTGTTGCATCTTGTTAGTTGCTGCTAGCATTAAATAATCAGCCTACGTGCAGTTTAGTGTCTCAAATTCCCTGTTCCCAGGTAACCTAACCCTAACCCTAACCACTCGGTCAATGCCTAACCCCAACCGAGCTGCTTCGTAGTGCGGGTCTTTGCGTAGTTATACTAGAATTTGGGATACTAAACTGCACGTATGCCTAATTAAACGTGCATATCTTCCGAAATGTGTATATGGTGGTATGAAACGCAGGCATTGACAAGATTCTCGTCATGTTTCTCCTTCTCACAGTCCGCTTTTCAAATGGCAGCGTCAAAAATGCAGAACAACTGGATTTCACGATGTACAAGACCGCAGATGAGAATAACCCCAGGAAAAAGAGCAGGCGGATAATGGTGAGAAAGATGAAGGACTGCCTTCATCCTCAGTACTATAAATCTGCACTGCAACGTAACAGTACATCTATACGTTATTGTTTAGGGTTGTGCTGCTCGACTTGGAGTACTTTCATGACGGTGTTGCTTATGCTTTCTTCTGTCTAGGCTGCTGAATCAGACAGACTGTGCTATGTTGGAAATAACTTTGGGGCTGGCTCCTTGAAATGCAACAACCTTTGCAAGTATGTAGCATATTTTGAGATGTATCATTGTGTAACTACCTACAGTAATACGTGTGATGTTTCTGTTTAGATATTATGTAGGAGTGTTGAACAGGCAGACCATGCAAATGGAGGTGCACCGTGCTCAGCTCTTTAACATGCAACCAGTTATACCGGGAGACGAAACAGAGACTGCAAACCCCCAGGACACTACTCAGACCTACAGAGACAAGGTGCAATGATTTGTGCTGTTTTTCTTAGAGTAAGAGAAGACTCCAATAAGAATGAACTCGCTATTAATGTCTTAATCTTATGTTACATTTATTCTTTAGGTTGACTCTTTGATTGAGGCGTTTGGCACCAACAAACAGAAGAGAGCTCTGAGCTCCCGCAGGCTGAATCAAGTGGGCAGTGATACCCTGCACCAAGCAGTGGCTAAGGCTGCCAACACTGTGATTGACCAGAAGGGTTTGGAAGGTAAGCTACACAGAGTCATGGATATGGAAGTCTGTAGTCTTAAAAATCATCAACCAATCATGAGAGGAGAGGTTGGTTTATAAAGGACAAATGATATATTAAATAACTGGCAGCATGAGTTGTGGTTCTCTTCACATAGTCTCCTGGTGTCAGTTTTGTTAATATAAAATGTTCCATCTTTTGTTGTTTTTCCTCAGCTCTACAACAGGAAGTGGATGAGACAGAGGTCCAGGGAGACCTGGCTCTCCACCTGCCCCCTTGCAATGCAGGCGCTGACAAACCTGAGAATGTCTACCTATTTGATGATCGTATCCTTTTGTGTTTTGGATGTGTCTGTGTGCCTGAAGATCAAGATAAGAATTGGATAGAGAGTGTGGACTGTTGGAAATTGAAAATGCCACATACAAGAACTTTGAGTTGAACATGATATCTTTACTTATTGCTTACTGTGCAAGATTAAAAAAAAAAAAACACGAAGATGCAAGGCAGCTTTATTTGTAGTGTAAAGACTTCAGAACTGGAGTGGTGTGATCCACTTTCTTGGTTTTAGTGAGGACTTCAGCAGCAGCGTTCTGAATCAGTTTATATTTTTTATTTTTTAGGGAGACCTGTAAAGACGCAGTTACAGTAGTCAAGTCTACGGAAGATAAAAGCATGGACTAGTTTTTCCAAAACCTCCTGAGGCATAAATACTTTAACCCTTGATATATTGTTAAGGTGGTAATAGGCCTTTTTTCTTAAAGGCGCTCTAGGCGATGTTAGGTGACGGCACTTAATGTTGACGTTCAAAGTATTTTCAAACAAAACGAGGCTATCTCTGTGTTCTGGAGTTAGGCAGCTAGGAGATGTTTGCTGTATGTGACGACAAATGTAGCCATAAGAAAACGTGTGACATTGCTTAGAGCACCTTTTAATGTGGCTGTTGAAATTCAGTTCTGATTCCATAATTACACCAAGATTTCTGGCTTTGTCTGTTGTTTAACATTGTCGTTTTAATCTGAACACTGACTTTTAATCGTTCCTCTTGCTCCAAACACAACCACCTCAGTGCGTGTACTGAACTGTAGATAGTGGAACAGATTGAATTGTTTGAGGTGAAAGCTGCAGCCGAGCTTGTTTGTTTCAGTCTCCATCCTTAACTGATATATACAGTCCTGAGTCCAGTAGAGTTTGGGGCTTTGGAGCAGGCTGGTTCTAAGATGGCAGCACTCACATCTGAGGAACTGAAGAAGATGAGAGATGATGCAGGGTAGGGTGACAGAGGTCATATGCTTGCTTAGGTATTTTGTGAATCTACATTTAGTTTCCTGCATTGTATTCTAATTGTTTTTTACTTTTTATTTAAGGTGCTTGTGTGTTGTGAAGCACCTGCAGAACATGCCATCTGTGGGTGAAGCCAGAGATAAGGTGGCTCGCTGTGCCTTTTACCTCTCTATGCTCCTCAAGCTGGCACGGCAGAAGAGCATCACCGCAAGTGTGAGTAGTGTTGTTTCCCTTCATCAAATGCATGTCAAAGGTGTTTTTGCACACATCTCTGGAGCACAAACTAATTGCGATTTATGTTTACATACAGTTGGGCAGGAGGAAGGCTGTCCTCGCATCATTCAGAGCAAACTGCTCAGAACATTCACTGTGGAGACTTTCAACAACGGCAGGTATGATGGAACTTTTGCACATGTATCATTCTGTAAAATATCTGCAGGGACTGCATCGGCTACTATAAAAATAGAGCCTAACCACTGGGATGTGTCTGGAATTTGATTTGCTTGGATTCAATTTGCAACTTCATATTAAAAATGAATGAGAATTCTTTAGTCTTCCTTGCAAATTTTTTTAATACAATGAACAAAGAGGCTGTTATTGTCCCTTGCTGTATTTCATGAGTAGTGCAATGAATAATGCATTGAGCATGAACGTCTCGGTGAGTGCTTGTAGGGCACGCGCCATCTACGGCGGCCCGTGCACGATGTTGAGCGCAAGAACACCCACACCTATTAGATTAGATTCAACCGTTTTTATATCCTAGCACTAATATACAGTAGTTGTTGTTGCACTGATTTTATAAAAAAAATACATCTTCTCTTAATTTTATGTTTTCTCCTTACCTCTTTCTATCAGGGTCCAGAACATAGTGTCATCATCAATGCGTTCCAAATTAGCAGCTTACGCCCTGGCCCTGCTGCTGCATATGAATCGCATGACTGGTGATCTCACATTACTGCACCGGGACCTGGGAATCACTGAGGCCAGGTAAGAGCAAAAGGCCATAGATGTATATGGAAACTGAAGTATGTGTAGTTTTTTTTTTCATGTGCAACACGCACTGTAAATATGAGGATGCATTAAAAGAACTCCGTAAGTATACAGTAACTGATGTTTTGTGTCTTCCTACAGGATGATTGAAGTAGCAAAGTCAATGGGATTGACCCTAATTAAACAGGCACGGGCGAAGGCATTCGAGGCTGAGTCGCAAGACACAAACAGACATGCCTCTCTTGTTCTACCTCTGGTCAAATATGATCAGTTCATAGAGAGACGGAAACGCAAGAAAATGCACTGAAGATCAAGATAAGAATTGGATTGAGTGTGTGGACTGTTTGAAATTCCACATACAGGAACAGTTTATGAATGCATTTTGTAGGCAAATAAAAGTGAACTTTGAGTTGAACATGACATCTTTTATTTATTGCTTACTGTGCAAAATACAAAAAGCGGAGGAATGACCTGTAAACAAATTCTAGATGACAGAAAACATCTAGCGTAGACAGTAAAAACATGTAGGCACATTTGTAGACATTGCACACTAAACCTCAGTTTTCCTTCTATAAACTGGCTATTACCAGGTGAATGTGTGGTTGTGTGTCACTGCAGCGTGATGAGGGGATTGGGAATGATAACTTGTCCTCCCTCACTGCATTTCATTATAGCAAAGAAAACTTAAGTGCATCACATTTGAAGAACAACACGGATGACAATGTACAAAAACACTCACCAGGAAACTGCTCTGTGGAAGTGGCAGAAGCTTAAGTTTGGCTTTATTTTTTTTCCTTCCTGCTTTTTTGCATATACAGTACACCTCACACTGGGAAATTCCTTCCCAAGCTACAATCATTGATTGAATAAAAAGTCCAACAAGGCACAGCTTTACTTTGTAGCATGGATGAGGCTGGCATCTCTAGAGCCTTTGACTCCTGCTAGGATTTTATAAAAATGTGCACGTCCCAACCAGTGAGTCTAAGAAGCAAACTGACGAAAACAACAAAGTCTACAGCAGGTCTGAACATGAATATAAAATCTGAATGCAAAAGAACATGATTAAGTTAAAGCTTTAGTATGGAAATGGTTGAGATGTGCTGTACTCCAGCTTCACTTCATGATTCCACATTGCATGAGTACACTGGCATTTGATCATACAATTACAAAAGTCTGATTTCAGATTAACATGTTGCGTCACCTTAATGTACTGGAAGGTGGATGGCCCCTTTAGTGGTTATACATGGAGCAGCCTCTTCTTGGACAGTTACTAGATCTGAACAAGAGGGCATCATTGTCAAAGGTCAACGTGCTCCAAATCTGATATACACCAGTTTAAAAGCAACCAGATGTTGACCTCTTTCGAAAGTTATTCGTATTGGTATCTAAGTACTTTAGAATTCACAAGATGGAGCAGAACATGCTGCCACTGTGGCAACCACTTTCTACAGTGGCGCTGATCCTGTTCGTCATGGAAATCGCAAGTCTGGAAGGATATTGGGATGAGGAGAGGCCAGAAGGGGAGCTGGCCAGCGGACGAGGTGGAGGGTTTTCCAAAACCCAGGGAGGAGCAGATGTACAGCTACACAATGCAAAGAGGTAAGGGTAAATAAGATTTTTTTTCCAGAAAGAAAAGTCATACAAAGATCAGGACAAAAGCAGATGTTAAACTTGCAATAACTGTTTTTTAGGTTACTTGTCGGCAGTGGAAAAGTTGTGAACACAACATTGACATGTCACCTTTTAAAATAATCTGGTGAACATGTTAAACAGTTCCTAATTTAGCTGAGTAGAGCTGCAGAATCAGGTTATAAGTCTATATACATACGTGTGTGGACAACAGAATAAAAGGGAGAAAGAGTACAGATAGAAAGTGCCAGAGATTCAGACCACCAGTGGCTATCAGTTGCCTAGTTACCTGTTATGTCTTAGAACATTGTTGTTGCGCAACACACAGCTTTCATTGCCAGGATCGATATGTAGCAGGGCCTTTTTGTTTCCAGGGTGGCCCTGGAACAAGAGATTGTCATGGACAACACCTTTTACTGGCCCTAGCACAGCAACGCCAAAGCCCTGTACTGGTTGGACACGGTTGCGCATTACCTAAAGATAAAAATGAAGAAAAAAAAAAATGTGTTAAAGTACTCATTTTATGCTCATTTTCAGGTTCATAATTGTATTGAGAGGTTGTACCAGAAAAGGTTTGTGGTTTAATTTTCAGAAAACACCATATACAGTATTTGTTGTTGCTGCATCTCCTCTTTTCATCCGGTGTGTTGAGCTTTCTGTTTTAGCTACAGAGTGAGGCATCTCACTTCTGTACCATCTCTGGTGCTTGTCAGTTGCAGAGTATGATGGCATGCCACGCTAGCAGCTAGGCGAGCATTATAACGTGTTACAAAGTCACGCACGTTCGTCACAGATGTTAAAGGCTGGACTACAATACAGCTGTTTGTGAACAGTGTTTTCTGTTGGAGATGGTAAGTGCTTTTGGGTAGACTTTGGGCTTTTTCACTTTGTAAATCTATAACATCCACAAAAAAGCTATAAAACACAATAAAGGAAATTGGAAAAAACATAATATGAGCACTATATAATGTCATTAAGGATCTATGTACAGTACTGGAAAACTAGTTCAACATTTTCAAGCCTCAGTCCATCTCACCTTGATGTCAGCACTGCCAGAGACCTGGATTCCATATCCACGGTTTCCAACGACATCATTCTCCAAAATCTGCCCGTTACCACTGAAACTGACACCATGGCCGCTGTTTTTATAGATGCCGTTACCACGAAGCTCCACTCTGCAGTCTTTTTCCACCGTAACGCCACCTTGACCATTTTCAAGAATGCAGTTTGTTACCAGTCGGGTCAGCTGACTGCTCTGCAGCACAGCTATGCCAGTGCCACGGTTACTGTTCACAAGATTAGCAAAGACATTGAGGGGCTCACTGCTCTTCACGTACAGACCAACTGCTTCCGAGAGAGACAGGGAAAGATGAGAACAAGAGAGACAAGATGTGAGTGACTTTGTGCCCCTGACGCTATGTAACACTCAAACAGATCCATATTACCTCCATTGTAGCTCATGCAGTTGCTCTCCACCAGGGCCACGCTGATGGAACGACGGGCAGAGTGGCGCTCATCCTCACTGTCCAGATCACTCTCCCATGCAAACAGTTCCCCCTCTTCATTCAAGTTATCCTGCCCTTCTCTCCCTTCTCCTTCTACCCCCCTCCTTTCCCCGCTGCCTGCTTCTCCTCCAATCCCATCCTGCCCTGGCCAGTTCCCGCCCCGGGCCTCGATGTTCTCTGGGTCTTTCCTGCAGAACACTGCCAGCCCATACATACAGTTATGGGTGATGTAGTTTCCCAGCAGCTGCGGAAGGCTGGACGACATAACCCACACACCACAGCCTTTGTTACCTGAAGAAACAAGAGGAAAAGGAGAAATTAAACAACTGTGCCACGGTTGGTAAGGATGATATGAAGGTGAGCGGTTATGTGAAGATGAATGTATGATGCTGCCATTAATAGCCTGAAATTACATACAGTAGACATGATTTCCCTCAATGAGTCCACGGCCTCTCTCTCCCACCACGACACCGTCTGAGTAGCCATAACAGATGTAGTTGTTCCTCAGAATGGGGTCACCTCCTCTGCGGATGTCCACCCCCCCCCACTGGTTCTCTTTGATTACATTCTCTGGATTACATGTAAAGAATAAAAGATTAGCACTTTTCCTTTCTGCAAGTGGCACATCAATGGGGGAAAATTAAGAACACATTCAGCACCTGTTATCATCCCTCTGCCATTCTCATTTATAGCAATCCCTGCTGCCTGGCCCTGGAAGATGTGATTTCCACTAAGAGAGAGAGTGAGGAGAGAATGAGTGGAACAGGAGCAAATATGATTAAACAAGCTCAGACTTTATCTAGTAGTTATGCAGAAACACTAGGCTAGGCACACTTGTTTATGTCAGCGACTGCACCCATGGCGTCACATCAGCTTACTTTTACTATAAAATGCTAGGTTATGTGTGGCAGCAAAACGTATACCACTGCACTGCAGCAGTCAAAGTGACTGTGAAGTGAAATTATCAAGCCATACAACACTCACACTCCAAGTTTTACATGTTGCATGGGAGCATAAACACATCCTGGTGATGGGGAAAGCAGGGACTACACATTCCTGTGTAAGTTAAATGTTTGTGCAGTCCCACCTACCTGACCACAGGATTCCCGCTGAAGAGAATATACACGCCCGCTTCCTTGTTGTTATAGATCTGGTTGCTCCCGAATTGAACCTTTTCCATTGCCAAGAACAACTACCCCCGAACGCAAACCACTATGTATCTGGTTGCACTGTGGGATGAAAGACGGAATGGGAGAATAAAAAAAAAATGAAGTAGAGAAAACTAAGAGCTGTTTGGAAATGTACCTACAGATGTTACAAACACATTTATCAAATGTAAGCTTCTATACATCACTTTTATTGTGCTTAATGAATGTCCACTCGACATTCCTTTTATGTTCACCGCTTAGCTTCTTCATGTCATTATGCAAGTTATTTGACAGTGTACAAGCTCTGAAGTTACTGATAAGATGTAAAGGGTGCAATGTGGCATCGGGACCTCAAAAGAATCTCAATCTAACCTGAGTTTGTAGAGCCAAGTTTGATATAGTGGTTGACAAAATAATCTTTTCCATGTCAACTGACTGGGAGATGCTGATCAAAGTTCTGGGACAACATATTAAGTGGCTTGTGTGTTACGATTATTTTGATTAAATGTGGGTGTTTGTTTCTTCCTTGACATAATAGAAAGTGGAGCAGCAATTACTACAATGATGGGATTAGCCCCTTTTCGGATGTCCAGCCCTGCCTCCCCATTGGAATGGATGTTGTTTTCTGCGATGAGGCCCTGAGCTGAGAGGCGCAAGAACACACCTGATGCACGGCACTCACGCACCTCGTTTCTCAGCATCACTATCTGAAGGAGGTAAGAGAGAAAGAGACAGAGCTCAAGTAACACTTAGAAATTAAACTGCTGCTGAATTACTCATGATCTGAGCTACTTCCGTAACTTAAGATATGACACAAAAGGTATGCAGCCTGTAAAAGTCATTGATCAAATGAAATGTAAAGGTTGTCAAGAGACACTCCATTAGTCTGAAGACCGTTGTTATGATCGTATTTACTGTGGAGTTCTGGATGCAGCGGACAGCATAGTTCAGCCCACGGAAAACATTGCCCTCCAGCCGAGCTTGTCCGTAATTAGACAAATGCACGCCACCCTTCCCTTCCCTGAAGAGGCAACGTCTGAGTATACAGCCAAGGGTTGAGGCTGCCAACATCTGAGCCTCTGGGTCCCTGTCTAGTTCCTGCTGAAGGGTAAGGGGTTCAGGGGTCAAAGATGGTGGATCTGGGGAGGAGGCCAGTGGCAGAGAGCCATCTGGCTGGGGCTTCAACAAATGGGATAGGCCATGATGGTCACAAGGAATTTTGTAATCCAATATAAGTGGGTTTTTGGTGTTAGTTCCTCCACCATCTCGGTTCTCCTCCTCTCCATCGCTGCGATCGCCATCACTCCAGCCCTCTTCAATCACTGTGCCCTGACACACTGCATCTACCCCAGTCCTCCTCTGCCAGTCGTCTATGCTCACATGCTCCTTTTTAACATTATCACCTAGAGGTTGATGCCCACCAGTAGAGCTGGCCGGAGGGCCTCTGGGAGGGCTATTGTTCCCAGATGCGCCACATGACGGGAACGTCCTGGCCAAGGCAGCCAAGTGTTTACAAGCCCAGTTCCTTTCTGACACTGAAGGACCTTCAATAGTCACAGAAGCTGTGTCACTTCCCGAGAAGTCACAGCTGTCCAACAGACTGAGAACAACACCCAGCAAGTGGGCAGAGCTGCCTTGTGAGAAGGAGCAGAAGCGAGCCTGGCAGGTTCCTGGGCCGCGGATTTGCAACTGAGCCCCCTCAAAGTTGCAGTTATCAAGTTGGACGTGACCCCATGACGTCTAGAGTGAAGCAAGGAGAGAAAGGTGACTGGAGTAAGACAGATTTATCAAGAAAGAAACAATAATTGGACCTGATTGTAAAATATTTGATGTGAACATACTTATTCTGATAAACACTTGATAAGACATTATTGTATCAAGAAATCATCATGGTAAGCTGTTACTTCACCTTGTAGACCACAGTGGAGAACCAGGGTGGCATGAACACCAGATTACACAGCCGGGCAGTAGGGCACTGCTGCTCCATACACACCAAGAGGGCCACCTCGCCCAACTTGCCCAGCCCAACCAGCTCCACAGGCACCTTCAGCGCCACTTCAGCCTGCTCCTCATACACCCCTGGATGGAGAACTACGCGGTCATATGGCCCAACCACCCCGAGGGCCCCACGTAGGGTCTCAAACTCACATCCAGGGCCAACATGCCAAACCCTGCGGTCTTTTCGACGACGGAAAAAGATGAGGCAGGCAGAAGACTGGAGCTCTGGCCCATTTTGAGTCCATGTGCGAGTGGACAGGGCATGCTGCTTCAGGGCCTCTCTCCAGGATGGGGGCTCCTGATGGGGCTGACTGGGCCAGTTGGGATGTCGGCACTCAGGGCAGCCTAAGCACAGCTGTCTCCAGCGGGTGTTGTCTAGTGAGAGAATGAGTTCCCGCCAGGCACGGCACACCTGGCAGCAGCGGCCCAGGTCGGGGAGCGGAAGATAAGCCAAGATAACCCGCCACAGCTCTACTGGGAGGCTGCCCACCTCCATGGCAACAGATACACCGACTGAGGAGCACCGTCACGGGAGGGGGACCTAGAAAACAGTCAGTCACACGCACAGTTAAGGCGCTAGCGCCAACCGTTAAACAACAGTAATAAACAAATGAGCGTATGATCACACGGATAAATATGCAATGGTACAGTTGCGCGCTATTAAGTTGATGCAGGCCTAAGTAGTTAAACTGTCGTTTTAGAAGGAAAACAGCACGTAGCAAACTAAACGGAAGGAAGCATGCATTCAGTAACGTTATTTTTAATGTACGTGACTGTTATCTTCACGTAGGCGTGAATATTATGTTTAAAGTTTGCTACGATAAATGATCATGACGGTTAGCTAGCGGGGAAACTTAACATGAACGCTTTCCTTGCGTAACTGACGTTAGCTATAACATCAACATATGCATCGTATCCGTCAAAAATTAAAGCCGTAGCGTTAAAGTTACCTTTTTTGTTTACCAATTTGCCATAATTAACGTTAGACGAATCAACACATCTCTGTTGCAGCTATATTTCTAGCGTTGCACGTCGTTCATCACTGCTTCCAGAGTTCATAACAATCCATGATGACTGCAGATGTGCTATCGAAATGGAGTTCAGACGATTATTTGCAGTTTACGGCAAGAGACCACGAAACAAACAGGTCCATCTTCCGCTTCCCCAAAAGTGGGCGTAATCTTTTGGAAGTAGACTGCTGTCGTTGTTAACATAGACATAATAAAGAGTAGACGCCGCATCGACCGCTACTGCCTATTGGCGCTGACGAGATTTGGGGCCGCCATCTTGGACCGGTGTTACGAATTAACTGGTTTTTACGTTAACTGGTGATAGAGGCAGATGTGATGTATGCGTGCCATGAGAAACTCCGCAGGAATGATCATGTAGGTGGCTGTATCGATGCCTGTTTGAAACACTGCAAACGTCAATAAAGCGTTAAAATGTTCATGCTGTCATTATTATTTGTGTCATAATCGTGTTTAAAGTGTTGGTAATTACGTTTATTTAAACCTTCTGAAGTGTTTGTTGACTCTGCAGCTGGAACACAAATGAAGACCGCTGAAATAAGCAGAACAGCGCTCAGTGCGCCCCGATTAACTTGTGTCACAACAAGTACTATCATCGGTCGTAGGCTCATAGCGATTGATTTACACCTACAAATACCTAATATTTAACATGGGCAACACAACAGCTGTGGTGTAGAAAATAAAACCAAACTTTCCACACGTAAACATGATGCACCAATTTAAACTCAATATGCAATGCAAGTCAAATACATTGACTCAATGCTGTGACTTAAGGAAACACAATTTGGTTTCCTTTAGTTTATTTCAATAAATCACAAATACATCACTTACACTTCACCTGTGCATCCACTTAGTGTAAAATCAATTACACATTGGGATGAAATTGTGTACAGATTAATCTTAAGAAATTCTACTGTAATATTGTACTGTCCAAATAGTTTTTCATTACGCTTTATTGTTTGCTTTTAATTAATTCATGTACCAAGTTTGAAGTTATTGTTACATGAACCAAACCATTGAATTTTGTTCAAACTTTCGTAGGAACAGCTGAAGAGAGCCAGAGTACGAGAGAATAGCAGTGTTCTTTCCTTAAGTCACAGCATTGAGTCAATGTATTTGACTTGCATTGCATATTGAGTTTAAATTGGTGCATCATGTTTACGTGTGGAAAGTTTGGTTTTATTTTCTACACCACAGCTGTTGTGTTGCCCATGTTAAATATTAGGTATTTGTAGGTGTAAATCAATCGCTATGAGCCTACGACCGATGATAGTACTTGTTGTGACACAAGTTAATCGGGGCGCACTGAGCGCTGTTCTGCTTATTTCAGCGGTCTTCATTTGTGTTCCAGCTGCAGAGTCAACAAACACTTCAGAAGGTTTAAATAAACGTAATTACCAACACTTTAAACACGATTATGACACAAATAATAATGACAGCATGAACATTTTAACGATTTATTGACGTTAGCAGTATTTCAAACAGGCATCGATACAGCCACCTACGTTGTGGTCTTCGTTCTTGCAACGGCATCACAAGTTGATTCAATAACAGTAGGCCTACTACAACATGGATTACGTGTATTGATATCTGTTACATTTCAATACAGCCTGTAAGTAAAACATAAGCTACATATGAGGTTTTACACCCAGCTGAATGCAGATGTGGCAACATGTGCATCCGCTCATATTAAGTTGTACATAGGCATTCAATATATAGATGTAATTATATGTAGGCTACGATGGGTTATGTTAAGCTACAGACTAATTACAACCACGTTCCTTAATATTCAGTATGCCTACTCATTCATCCAGATACAAATGACACCTCTCGCGTATTGCAACGAATATTGCATATTGCACAGTGGGTCGGAGAGAAACGTATTTTCTATTGCTGTGTATGTCTGGCACATATTGTAGAATTGACTTGAAGTGCAGGAGTTCGATCCAGCGTTGGTTGTAGAAAGTCAATCTTATGAATGTCTGAATAGCTGCAATATTATAGTTAGGAAACAATGCAATTTCAGATATGTACAATCCAATTGTTAATAGTTATTTTAAGTTTAGATATCCATAATTACAAAAACATTCCAGATATAGTGTCATTTTAAATATTCAAAACTTCACTATGCCTTAAATGTTACATATATCATGCTATGAATGATATCTGAAGTTGAGTTTACTGAGTCAGCATATGAAAAAATCCCATTTCGAGAGGTGATAGGGTCAAATAAATGAACATAACATGAAACGTCCCCCGCTAATTACATACATTGACACCTTTATTATTCCAATAGGCCTATATAATACACCAGTTTTCCTACATTTCAGATACAGTGCTTAACGGTGAAGTGTTATAGTCACAAGTTGATTGGGGTGTCTCCGTGACGTGCAGTAAGAGACACAGTCGCCAGACAACGGATGATATTTTGTAACGACAACGTGTGCATAAATGTCTGTCGGGGCAGGAATTAATGCTCAGCAAGTCGTTTTTATCTTAAAGTTTCACAAGACACCGACAAATAAATGTGAAATAGAAGGAAAGCGATAATAATGTTTATTTCCTGGTTAGTCGGGAATGGGTCCTGAGAGACCACGCCTACACCACATCTGCCTCTATCACCAGTTAACGTAAAAACCAGTTAATTCGTAACACCGGTCACCCGCTCCACTCAGTGTAATGTGTTTGGCAGGTGCAATGAGCTGTCAGCGCGTTTAATTAATCAATCTCACTGAATACCCAACTGATTTTCATGTTTTTTTTTTGCTACAAAGGTCATACATGTAGCTATGATACAGGACACATGATTAGGCGTATTTTAATATTCATAGTGTGCTTAACAGTAATAGAATATTCTGATATGATATAAATTCACCAGACGTCCGAGATCAAAACTGGAAACATAATCCCCGAAAAGGGAGAGCAACGGGGATATTTCCAGTTTGACTATAAATCTGATTGAAAAACCTAATGTTGTGTCTTTAAAAAAAAAGAACAAGGACAGAGTTAGTTTTTTCTGCTGTATTTAGTCAGGGGACAAAAACGGGGGACTGTCCCCTAAATCTGAGGACGTCTGGTCACCCTAGACCAGACATCCTCGGTGTATCTATCATTTGTAAATGATAGGTATTTGCAAAATACCCCTACATCACATATATGATGTAGGCTATAATAGGTATAAATACCCCTACATCACATATATGATGTAGGCTATAATAGGTATAAATACCTTAATAAAAAATAAAAATAATTTGCACACACATTATAAATATGATAGGGAAGAAGAAACAGATAGTGACCGTAAAGTCCGATATTTAAGTACAAGAAACAATATGATTATATTATTAGAGTCTACTTGAAGCTTTTTATATTTGTCTCTCTCTCTGTCACACACGCACACACACACAAGCACACACACACACAGTACTACCACGTTGTTCTGCATCAATTGCCTCCCAGACCTTGACATTTAGCAGCCCCACTCCCAACACACACACACACACACACACACACTAGGGTTGCAAAACATTGACAAAATGTGATATTGCAACATCGATATGAATTCCGATATTTTTAAACATATATAAAATTACAAAATAGATTCATAACAAATTAAACAAGTTTTCTTACAACACAAGGTTTATTTTAACTGAAAGTCATATTGGACTGGTCCAACATGAATAACTAAGGACCATGTCTACAGAACAGGACGGGTTCTACTGGTTAGACAGTATAAAATATATAAATAAAGTTATAATATAAATAACTAAGGACCATGTCTACAGAACAGGACGGGTTCTACTGGTTGGACAGTATAAAATACATAAATAAAGTTATAATATAAATAACTAAGGACCATGTCTACAGAACAGGACGGGTTCTACTGGTTGGACAGTATAAAATATATAAATAAAATTATAATATAAATAACTAAGGACCATGTCTACAGAACAGGACGGGTTCTACTGGTTGGACAGTATAAAATACATAAATAAAGTTATAATATAAATAACTAAGGACCATGTCTACAGAACAGGACGGGTTCTACTGGTTGGACAGTATAAAATACATAAATAAAGTTATAATATAAATAACCAAGGACCATGTCTACAGAACAGGACGGGTTCTACTGGTTGGACAGTATAAAATATATAAATAAAGTTATAATATAAATAACTAAGGACCATGTCTACAGAACAGGACGGGTTCTACTGGTTGGACAGTATAAAATACATAAATAAAGTTATAATATAAATAACTAAGGACCATGTCTACAGAACAGGACGGGTTCTACTGGTTGGACAGTATAAAATATATAAATAAAGTTATAATATAAATAACTAAGGACCATGTCTACAGAACAGGACGGGTTCTACTGGTTGGACAGTATAAAATACATAAATAAAGTTAACAGGACAGCTCCACAAAATAAACTAAATATTGCATACTTATTGCGACTTTCGATATATTTGATAAATGACCAGCTGTCTCAGCTCTTATTACATAAGTATTTGGACAGATACACCTCTTTTATGTTGTGTTGACTCTGTACTCAAGCACATTGCTATTGAAAAGGCTATATAATTATATATATCTCTATCTATCTATCTTATAAGAGTAAATTTCAAAACACAGATAGGACTACAAAATGCTTCACAGAACCCAAAGTGAAAGAGATAAGATAAAAAAATCCGCCGATCTGAGCAGAAATATGCTGCACAGTGCTCTGGCATCTTGTATCTTCTGCTGCCAAGTAACAAGTATGACCGGTCCAAGATGGCGGCTGGATTTCTCGCGCTCAGCAGCCAATGCGGCGTCTACTCTTTATTATGTCTATGGTTGTTAACCACTTCCATCCTATGCGATAGGCTACGATGCTGATGCTACAGAGCGGGTGGACCCAGCTCAAAGTAGTTTTTTTTTTCTTTTCTTTTTTTACTTCCGCTGTAGCCCAAATGTCTAACTTTGCTGGACTTCTTCTGAATAGGTAAGTGCATAAAAGTTTAATAGGTAAACTTGTACTTTTCTCTTGCACAACATGACCATAATATAAGCTAGGCCTACACCAGTCAGCGATTTGTAAATACATATTTTATACTTATCATTATGCATATAGTAGCCTACTTATATTACGTTCCAGTTTACACCTATATGTATTACTTCTCTGTATGCATATACTACATTCCTGTTTACACTGAGTAGTTATTCATCACAATTACTAATTAATTCACATTACTTTTATATTTTATTATTGTATTCCTCACATGATAAATAAACACTGTGACCCTGATTTTACAGCTATTGTGTAACGTCTTAGTAAATAAGGCGTGGACCCAAAAGCATGACTCACAGGCAAAGCAGTAAGATAAAAGTTGAAATCTACTTGAGATTGTATGCATGAAAGCCTCAGTAACAGTAACAAGCAGTTATAAACAAGAACACTGGCGCTAATGAGGGACAGGTGGGAGTGGCTGAAATGAGAGTTAGTGCCAGGAAAGGAAATAAAACGGACGTGGATTAATAGCTGGCTGACATTGTGACATACTGCTATTTCACACTGGAAATTGGAGGATTTTCCCTTTTATTATATAGTGACAGTAGATAGACAGGAAAGGTGGGAGAGAGATGGGGGAGGACACACAGCAAGGGGTTGCAGGTTGGACTCGAACCCAGACCGCTGCAAAGGACTCAGCCTACATGGAGCGCACGCTCTTTCTGTGTGACCTGCAGGTCACTGAATGCAAATTTTGATGCATCAAAAGTTTTCCAAGTTTTTTTTTCTACAAGAACGGAACCAAGATAGGAGCTTTGTGATGCATCCCTCTGTTTTTTTTAGTTTGTTTTTTTATACCTCCCTTACAGGTGGATGCACTTGCTGTAGGGCATATAGCCCATGGTTGCAGGAGAAGGTTGCAAATTTGAAGTTAACTGCATGACTTATTTGGTATGTTTGAGAATTCTGGGATTTCCAGTTGAATTTAAAATCATATAAATTAAAGATATACATACTGGTGGTCTTATGTAATTAAAGCAGTTAAGGCAAGTGTGAACTACTCTTTAAGTTGCAAGCTGGTAATATTTAGCTTGGCAGTAGATACATGACCACTTTCAAGTTTAGAGCATAGCATCAATGCTATGCTCTAAACTTGATGATTCAATCTATTTCTGTCATTTATATTAAATGGAAATAAATAAAAGTAATTGTCAAAAGCAGTTCCTTTTGAATAGACATCACAACAAACAAGTGACCCCCATATGTTCTGAGTAGTCATTGCCCGAAGCATCAGCACTGATATGATGCACTTTGAGATTGCATGGCTAGCTAGCTCATGAATTGTGTTGTTGTTGGCTCACTTTTTGTGATTAGGTACAGCTGTAGCCAAATGTTTTTCTTGTAAATGATACAATGAAAAAAAGAGAAAAGTTTAACTTTGGGTAATGTTGCACTAAAAGTATACACTGTCAGCTGCTAATGGAGTAGTGCACTTTACAGCCACTTGAAAATGATGATAGTCCTGATAGTGCGCACCTTTGTCCAAGAGGTGGCGATGTCCTTTCACTGAATTTAATCTGATGCTGCAGGCACACTGTCCTACATTACATACTTTACATGACACAAACCAAGAAACACTGTTTGTTGCATTTGTATTTTCAGGACATTTTATTGTGTTTTTTCCATTACATACTGCAAACAGACCTCACCTAAAAACTGAGAATGTTTAGCACAACAGAGTGGTAAACAATCACACAATGTTTATGTCTCTCTCTGTGTTTAAGGACAGTGCTCTTCAAGACAGACCTTTTACAAAAAAAAAAATGCTTTTTGAAAATATCAAGGTGAGTCCAGAGATCATGTCTGACTTTAAAATGTCAGGTTAATCTAATTTAACATATTGTGTTTTGTAAGTCTACAATAGCTGTGTTTTTTTTGGATGTGTAGCATGTTACATTCAAAGTTAAAAGAATGTGACACTAAACAATACTGTCTATATGATGTGGTATTTTGTATTGCTAGATGTTCTACAAAGCCACAAATAAACTGTTCTGATAAAATCATGGATTCAAACCATGACTTTTGTTGCTTCATCCTCTTCCCACATGACATGACTCATGAGAAATTACAATGAAATTATCAAATAATCTAAGAAGTAAAGGATTGAGAGAGACATAAACAGACTTATAGTTTGTAAGTCATGCCACAATTTATTCACAATCATTATCTAATATTTTAGATGTTTTTTGAAGACATATATATTTTTCCTATAGAAAACATACAAAAAAGAAGATACGTAAAACAACAGCAAAGCTGAAAACACAAGTTCGTACATAGGCACACCACTTGTATTTCATTCTGTCCAACAGCCTGCAAATATACCAATTTATTGTGCCAAGTATATTGTGCAATTACTTTTTAAAACATTGTTTTATTTTTTTTTTACAATTATTTTTTTTGTTTTACATTTGAAATGCAAGTGTTATAATTTCTTACAGAAAATACAGAAAATAGATTTTCTAAAGTAAAGAAAAGTTTAACATATTGCTATATATTCTTGTTGGCACACCAGAAACCTATTGAGCATCACAGCTTAATCTTTCCCGTCAAGAAAAATATGATCTTTATGCTCCATCCATCAATGCTTCCACTTTGAACTCTAAAATGGCCTTTTTTCCATCTGGGGTAATTCTGTGAAGGTTTGTACTTCAAGGTGTTCGTCTCCTATGAAAAAAAGGACACATGTTTTAGAGGCAATATAACTCCACTTACAGTTAATATGGAATTGGCAGCAGATAATTATTTGCTTACTATAGCATATACTGTACACGATTACAATAAAAGGAATTCAAATTATGAAATTAAATATCATGAGTTGAATTTCAATATGATATGTTTTAACTATCATTTCTATTTTTTACTTTGTTATTTAGTTTAGGATTTAGACTGGGACTACTGCTTTATTAGTTTCTGCAATGTAGCTGCCGTCACATGTTTTCAACAACCCTCACTAAGCCAAATGACTAATGGTTAATCAGCTTCCTGAAAAGATAAACACTAGCAGAAGTGATAACTAAAATCCTTTTCTGCAAACAACCTTCCCTTGATCTGTGACTCAAAACAATGAATAACTAACTGAATTGAAGCCAGAGTTGCCTTTTAGTCGACCTTAAAGATTAACTCTCACCAAAATGCAACCGAGGGTCTTTTAGTGAATGTACCCGAGTCAAACCTTTGTTTAAAAGCATAATTAGGACGGAAGTGCCACTTTTAAGATTGACCGTATTTGTGTTTTGGGTCAAATGGCCTTTTGAATGGGAGTTCTAGGGGTACTTAGATCACATCTATCATCATATCATAGATATATAGATTTTCTTTTGCATTTTGGCGAGAGTTACGCTTTAAAATGAAAAATAGAAAGATGTTCCTCAGAGTGTGCAATCCTTGCTTTCAACTCTTTATCCTGAACATGACAAATTTCATTTTTTGTTCATATGAGATCTGTTCTCATGCTTATCTGTTCACATATTCACAAAAATACAGTAAAGATAAACTTACTGAGCCTGTTTCCTCTGAAGAACCTTTTTGACCCAAGGAGCATCAGGGTCCAAACAAATCTTTTGCCCATCCTTTTTAAGAGTGGCACTGCAGGATCAAAGACAGAGACATCAGTCAAAGTAATATTTCTTACGACTTTGTAATATTGCACCAGACCCATTAAGACACAGGTCATCACCTCAGATAGGTTTGTTTTGTGAGTACAAATTAAGAGAAGAACTGTTGAACTTTGGCCTCAGTGCTTACATTATCTCAATAGCTTGGCAATGGGAGCTGGCAAGGTGCACCTCCACCTTTCCTATGTAACGTCTGATGGGCCTTTTCTCCTTGCTGATGCATCGACATCGCTGGTTCACTCCATGATCCCCCAGAATACCTGAAGTCATGAGACGTTAGAGAAAAGAAAATGTCAATTTATGGACAGAAACAAAGTAAAGAACACTGCCAATTGCTAAATACAGATCATAAACAGGCACTTAAATCACAGAGTGTATGAATGCTGGCAACAAAGAGAGTGAAGGCATTCTTCCAAGACTACATTTTACCAAAAAAATTACGGATTAGACTCACCCTCAGAGATGGTCAGGAACACTAGAAGTGCCATAATAGTGTTGATAGACATTTCTGTTGTGAAGCTGAAGATAGGGATACAATCTTTGATTTGATTTTTAAGAAAAAGTGTTAGTAAACCGCAAACACGTGTAGAAAGCTCTGCTGTTCCCTCTGCAGCTGTGATGCAACTCTTCTCTGTAAACTGCTCTCCACTTTTCCATCATCGCTCCCTCCTTCAGTTATTACAAGGAAGGAAGGTTTTTTTTTTAGTGCTTCTGAAGACTAAAGGAAAGTTTATTATTTTAGGACTAAAGTAGTGGTTTTAGTTTCCCACATTTACAATTTTATCTCACTGCACTTAGACAAAGAAAAAAAAGAAAGATTTTCCTCTTTTCTGCATAATTATCCATAGTTTCCATAGTTGATTTGACCCTGTGTTATCCTACATATAACTGATTTAGTAAACCTAAACTGAGTTTATGACATGCCAGAAAGCTTGTCCTGGCATGATCTTTAATGTCAGATATATGCACATGGAATGTAAACTCCTGCAGGGCCACCCACCCACAAATAGATTCATCCACTCAAAGCAGTCAATCTTTAAACCTCTCCTCCAACTGTTTGGTATACCAAATACTCAATGACATTTCCTGAAATCCCCGGAGGCTGTGTGCTTCCATGTCTTTAGGCTCTCACTTCCTCCTCTCACTTCCTCATATTCTGTATTATTAATATTGCCAACAGTCCAACCCTAGTAGCTGAAACTGATTGTTTACTATTGTTCACTAATTACAATAAAGCATGCTTAAACTAAAGCAGCACGGTATCGCTCAAGCTGACCTATCAGCTCTCTCTCAGACACAGAGAAAAACAACAAAACAAAACAAAAAGGAAGGCAGGCCAACGACAAGTTCATGATTCATTCCTGATTTTTCCCAGCTGCTGTTAACAACAGTCTTTTGTATTCAGTATCAGTGTGTAGTGGGCATGTGCCTATTTACTTTGTAAACCATACTAAAATAAGGCGTTGATACTGATAGTCAATGTCATCAGGCAGAATCTCATTCAAGGCAGAGCAACCTCTCTCTAAATGTGCAGTATTATACTCTACCAACACTATACTCTTGTATGCAATACCTTAATGAACTATGGATTGTTTTGCCACGTTATACCAATGTTGAAGAAGGAAATGGAAGTTTTAGCTGAGGTCAAGGGGAAGTTTTGGAAAATCCAAACTATGTATCATGCAAAGAAAGAAAATGGTGTCATACATCCTCTGTGATCCCATGAAGCTACAGACCCTCTATTCCTCTATTGATTTCAATATATATATATTGTGTGTGTGTGAGAGAGAGAGAGAGAAAGTCGTAAGAAATTAGATTACAAATTATTATTAGAAAATAGTGCTCTTAATTTGTCTTTGCCATTATGTAGGCCACATGAAAACATGAAATGTCGTAATGCAAACATCCTGAACACAACTCTCTTCAACATATGTTCCAATTCAAAAATCATCTGATGTTAGCACTCTGCCCACAGCACCACAGGGTAAATTTAGGGGGAGACCAATAGATAGAAAGTGGTCATAAGTCCAACATAAGTCCGGTGATGACTGTCACATTATCTCACCACATACACTTACACACACATCTTTAACCAAAACAGGCACAGCGGTAAATCAGAAACTTCCCAGTAAAATTCATCACATGCTTATCAAATGTGAAATTGACATCTGGTTTTATTTTGGCACAAGCCAAGCCCAAATGACCGCAAAAGGACATGAATAGTTCCAGATGAGCTCTGGATCAGGTCCTAAACTTCTCGTAAAGTTCTGTACTTAAATACAAACTAGAGTTCTTGTACTTTGCTTGAGCATTTCTATTTTATGGAGCTTTTTACATCTACTCCACTACATCTCAGAAGCAAATATTGTATTTTTTACTCCACTCCACTCCACTTTGATCTCTTTAGTTAGATAACAGAATACAATTTGCCATCCCCTCCCTGTCCAGTGAAACTATGTATCTCCACATTTGGTGATTTTGAATGTGAATGTTTTGATAAATTGAAGGACGAAGTGTTCCTTTATGGGTTAATAAAATTCCTCTTCTTCTTAAGATAAATAAACTGTTTAAAAACCTCCAAAGCCTTGAAACTTGAAAATGCATGTCAGAAAGCTAAAAACAGGGCTGTGTTTCTGAGCTCATAAAAAGGTTTACTTTTTAGGGATAGCTACTTGGTTCTCACAGGACAGCGAGCGACGCTACACACATCCAAACAGAATATGATGCAATGGCAATACTGTAGAATAAACTAACTAAGTTTATAAAGGAGTTCAAATTTGCAGAACCTTAAACATCTACAGCAATTAAATACAAGACACAGATTAATGTGTGAGTAATATTAATCCAAAAACATCACATGTAATAGTTAAACAAAAAAAATAATTAATTAATGCATTTACTGTTTATACTTTAAGTACAATTTGCAGATCATTTTTGCATATTTTTACTTAAGTAAGGTTTTGAATGCAGGATTTTTTACTTGCAGTGGACAGTGTGGTATTATAACATATGTAAAGGATCTAAATGGCCTAAATGACTTCTTCCACCACTGCTTTCCTGCCTTTCTGAGATTTATTTTAATTTCTGTTCAATAAACAAATAATAAAAATGAAAATGTTACACTTTCAACAGACATAACGTAATCTCCCTTTCTAAACACTTTAATCAGCACATATTGTTTAAGAATCACTGTTTTTGCAAAAGTTACTTCATACTTCCTTCTGCTTTGTGAAAGTGGATGCAGTGACGTATGGGCAGATGTGTTTGAGCCTGTTGAAGATGTGTCAGGTTCATAGTCCCATGAATATTTTTGGAAGATCACCAGGTGTAATAATGGCCCTGTTTTTTTTATCTATAGGATGCATGAACATGGTGGACATATGTTTAAAGTTTCTCTTTGTGATTACATTTAGTGGTCATTTATTATAACTGCATTGTTCAACTTGGTTGATTGTACCATCGTTTGAAGAGGATTCCAAAAGAAAACTTGAAAATCAGAAACAACTTTCCTCTCTGTCTCTTTCTAAAAACCAAAAACATGCTTTGGCAAGTTCTGTTAAGGGTTTCACATTATTAAACTTCAACAGCACTGAACATGGCTGTGCATGCAACTCAGTGTGTTATTATTGTTGTCGTTGTGTTTTACTAGCTCTCCAGCTGTTGACAGCAGCAGTGGTGTAACACACTGTTAACAGCCGTTCTAATTTAGAAAGAATTTCTCTCAACCATTCTTATCACATCAACTGATTTTTAGACTTTTAGTCGCTGTGTTTTTCAAATGCTACCTCTGCATTAGTGACATATGTTGACCCTGGTCCCTCTTGATAAATAAGAGGTGTGTCAGTCAAGTAACTTTCAGTGGAAAAATTCCCACCAATCTGCCGACAGTCCCAGCTTGCGCAACTTGTTTGACTCATTTCCCGAAGACGGCTATAAAAGGAGAGTCTCTACTCTTCAGCGCTAGATTCAAACAGCAGAGCGAGAAGGCAGCTGAACCAAGAAAAGTAAAAGTAAAAGAAAGAAAGAAGTTACTAGTAGAATTCATTACTATAAAAGGCTCTTTTACTTTTCCATTCAGACTTCATCAGGCAGCTTTCAGAAAGACAATTTTTTAGTGTTAATTGTTGCAGAATTTTGTAAAAGTCAAACATGATGAACAGCAGAGTCTTTGTTGCCTCTATTGTGGGGCTCCTGGCCTTCCTGGCTATCAGTGAAGGTAAGAATGTTTTTGTAAATCAATAATTGAATGTAACAGTATTGAGCTATGCTGTTGATTCAGGTAACTCTATTCAGTGTCACTGCTGTGCACATTCTGCTGTCCTCTTTTCCTCAATGTTTCTGAGCTATGAACACTAGCTATTGCACTTTGTGACCATGTGTGACTCCTGTGTCCTAACAGGGATGAGTCTGAGAAGCCTGGGAGTGGAGCTGCACTGCCGCTGCATCCAGACAGAGTCCAAAAACATCATCCGCCACATCAAGAAGGTGGAAGTGATTCCTGCCAACTCCCATTGCGACGAGATTGAGATCATGTAAGACCTCATTTCCAAGCCTTTACTGCAATAGTGTTGATACTTTGAGATTTTGTCATTGTCGTCTGCTGGCTTCACATTTTCTGACTTCATCTCTGTTTCTTGTTTGATGTTGCAGTGCCACTCTGAAAAAGAAAGGCCAACAGGTTTGCCTGGACCCTAAAGCTCCCTGGGTGATTGAAAAGATTCTGTCCAAGTGCGGTAAGTACAGATCAATCACACAGTACAAAGGCACTCAGTCATCTACTCTCATTTAGTAACTGGAACGTGATACAGAGAAGAAGAGGGTTAATTTCTGATGCACAATATAATTCTTCTTTTGTGTTTCTTTTCTCTGCAGCAGAAGACCAGGAGAGATGTGCTTCATAAGTCTGAGCCATTTAAAGACAAATAAAAAGTCCATCCATCTTCATCCACTTATCCGGTATTGGGTCGCAGGGGCAGCAGCTCCAGCAGGGAACCCCAAACTTTCCTTCCAGAAAGTATTTGTTGTCATCACACTCATCTCAGTTTAATACCAGAAGATTGCCTAATGTCCTGATTTTCAAAATGTTGAAAATGACAATTTACCCATTAAGGTTATGTTTGTATCAAACATGTTATTTATTGTCAAGTGCTTGTCATGTGCTTGTTTGTGATGTCACTTGTGTGTGTTATAGCCAATTACTCTCGAATGTCACTTGGCTGCTCTTGTTGTTTGTAAAACTCTATGATGTTATCTTGTGTAAAACTTATGGGTTCAACATATTTATTGATGTATTTATGGGACGTGAATGTATCTGGATTCAGTTGTGTAGCTGTGCTGACAACCTATTTAATAATTAAAAACGTTTATGTAAAATTGAAAATGGAATTTCTTTGATTTATTTTTCTTACAGATTATTAATTTGTCTAACCTGTTTTATGTCCCTTGCGAGGATGAAGTTATGAGATGAGTGTAACCCTTTAGTAACTGTATCTTCTTTTAGAATATTTCTTAAATGTATTAGAAATTACCAATATGCAGTCAGTACAAAACCGCAAATTGAAGGAAACATGTTCCCTTAGACTTTATTTTATAGTTTTATTAAAAGTCTTAAAGTCTTATACTGTAAGAATTCTTACATATTCTATGTTAAATTCTGTTTTATAACACATGTATAGCCTACCTACTGATAAAATAATCTATTGCACATCCTTTCTTTTACACGTGAAGACGTGCTTGAAGTGTGTCCTGGATCAACTGTTTTCCACTTCCTTATGAGACTGGACCCAACATCACAGAGCTTCACCACAGATGCTCCTGTTGTAATGACTTCACTATCATCCCACTCTGCATAACTTTGAGTTTATTCTTACATGGATAAATAAAGTGAATTGTATGAGGTTGTACAATCTGTAATTGTTTAAATAATTGTACTTTTTAAAGGGACAGTTCTGAATATTTTGTAAATATACACGTGATCTAATAAGACATGCACAAAATAAATAGGCAAAGCACAAAAAGGCTGTTCATCTACAGTACTTTATCACATTACATCTGACCACCTCATGTTTCATGTTCTAAGAAGCCAATCATCCACCTTTAAACATGACTGAGCCTCTGACATGGAAGATCATTGTGAAAGGAGGTGACTTTCGCAAGCATGTTTAAGGCTTAAGCATGGAAGGTTTACAAAATAAAAACCTCAGCAGACAAAAAATGTCATTAAAACTTGTGTGTGACAAATACTGTATATGTCAAAATATATATATATATATATATATATATATATATATATATATATATATATATATATATATATATACTGTATATACTGTATATATATTTAATTGTTGCATGGAGATACATTGATATATCGGTTTAGAATTGAATCGTTGGCCTCTGAATTGGAATTGAATCGTGAGGTGCCAAGAGATTCCCACCCCTAGCAGCTAGTGGGCAATGCTGTTCACAACCTTCCCTGTTCTCTTCTCCTGTATTGCAAACTAGTGTAAGTTTCCATCAGCCAGAGGATGTTATGGATTACAATTTTTAACAGTGTACATTTTACAGTGTTTTGACTGACTCGAATATTCAGCTGTATTGAGCCAAAGAGAGGCTGAGGGGGACAATACGGATGGCAGAAAACCTAAGCTGCCAAGAACAACCACCAACTGACACCAACAGACACTGAATAATTCTGCTGCAATGAATGTCAACGTTGGCAGTTTTTGCCATGTTTTTGATAGATAGTAGGACCCCAGGAAGAGTATGTGCATAAGGGCACAGCTAATGGGGATCCTATGATAAACTATAACTGTTGCTGATGGCAGCATTAATGGGGCAGTATGTGCGACAGTGACGCTACAAATATGTTGATCACATAGACTATGATGCAATGCTGTAGATTAAACCAGTGGTTTCCAAACTTTTTTTAAAGAATGTAAAATTGAAATATCTTTTCATCCAAGTACCCCCTGCAGCACAAAACATTTTTGGTAGAAAAAAATACGAATCATAGACTGTGATACCATCAGTGTCTGATTTCCTTAACAACAATATTGTAACTGAAAAACACTTAAATGCTTCATTTCAAATGTTTAGAATCAGTAAATTAATTAATTATTGTAGTGTAGGCTATCATTTTTGGGGGGAATTATGCATGACTGATATATTTTAAATTAACATTTCAAGGTCCAGTGTGTAACGTTTTTAGTTGTTCATTATCAAAATCTGTGTTGCCCGTTCACAAACTTGTCATTTTTCATGAATATTGACCACCACCATCAATTCCAAGTATTCCTATTGGCTTGAAATTTCCCATTTGCATTTGCATGAATTGGGGTAGACATTCCATATTCATGCGACATCTCAATATAGGTTAGCTGGTAGGGCACATACAGGTCATACAGCCTTTCGCTTTTTTGCTGTCACATGATGAACTCACAGGTGCTGCTAATGGGTATTGTTGCTTCCCGGCCTCGGCAAGTTGGAAGAAGGAAACATGGATAACATGAACAAGACAGTTTGTAGTACTCACCAAATCTTTAGATAAAATTTTGAAATTAATAAAAATTAAATGAACAGACCTGATCACCAGAAATAAAGCTGGATGAAGACGTGGATAACATTTTGGCTTTTTGATGGCTGTAATACTAACTTTGAACTGTGTGGCACGAGAGAGTTGATTGTCATATATGATCTCATCGCTAGATGGGAGAAATTCCCAAACATTGGCCCTTTAAAAGAAATCTTACGTGCCCCCTGCGGTACTCCAAATTACCCATAGAGGTACATGGACCCCCATTTGACAAACACTAGATTAAAGCTGTAGTGCTTAACTTTTTATATTAATGATGATCCGTTACATTCAAGCCATTCCCAAATAAGTTGATACAAAGCTAATTAAGCCTATGAGCTCCACAAAAGTATGTATGGCTATGTTCAGAAGATTGTGTTTTTCCAAACATCTTGGCAAACTAACCACAGATTACTGTGGGTGTAGGCTTCCTCAAATCCTTCTGTCTCTTTATGTAATCCCAGACACACTCAATGATGTTGAGATCAGGGCTCTGTGGGGGCCATGCCATCACTCCCAGGACTTCTTGTTCTTCTTTACACTGAAGATAGTTCTCAATGACGTTGACTGTATGTTTGTGGGCGTTGCCCTGCTGCAGAATAAATTTGGGGCCAATCATACATCTCCTTGATGGATGATGGATGATAATATCTGCCTGTATTTCTCAGCATTGAGGACACCATTGGTCCTGACCAAATCTCCAACTCCATTTGCGGAAATGCAGCCCCAAACTTGCAAGGAACTTCCAACATGCGTCACTGTTGCCTGGAGACACATTATTGTACCACTCTCCAGACCTTTGTCAAACTATCTGCCTTCTGCTACAGCCAATTATTTCATTTTGTCTCATCAGTCTAGAGCACCTGCTGCCATTTTTCTGCACCCCAGTTCCTATGTTTTTGTGCATAGTTGAGTCGCTTGGCCTTGTTTCCATGTCGGAGGTATGGCCTTTTGGCTGCAACTCTTCCATGAAGATCACTTCTGGCCAGACTTCTCCGGACAGTAGATGGGTGTGCCTGGGTTCCACTGGTTTCTGCCAGTTCTAAGCTGATGTCACTGCTGGACATCTTCCAATTTCGAAGTGAAATAAGCTTGATGGGTTTTTCAGCTGCTGCACTAAGTTTCCTTGGCCGACCACTGTGTCTACGATCCTCAACGTTGCCCAACTTTTTGCAAGTGTTCCTATAAGAATTTATGCTGGTTTGAAGGCAAAGGGTAGTAACACCAAATATTGATGTGATTTAGATTTTTCTTTTGTTCGCTCACTTTGCATTTTGTAAATTGATAAAAAGGAACAATCACTATTCACTATTATACAGTATTTTCTCACACCTGCCTAAGACCTCTGCACAGTTTTATATATATATATATATATATATATATATATATATATATATATATACATACACTCACCTATAGGATTATTAGGAACACCATACTAATACTGTGTTTGACCCCCTTTTGCCTTCAGAACTGCCTTAATTCTACTTGGCATTGATTCAGCAATGTGCTGAAAGCATTCTTTAGAAATGTTGGCCCATATTGATACGATAGCATCTTGGAGTTGATGAAGATTTGTGGGATACACATCCAGGGCACGAAGCTCCCGTTCCACCACATCCCAAAGATGCTCTATTGGGTTGAGATCTGGAAACTGTGGGGGCCATTTTAGAAGAGTGAACTCATTGTCATGTTCAAGAAACCAATTTGAAATGATTCGAGCTTTGTGACATGGTGCATTATCCTGCTGGAAGTAGCCATCAGAGGATGGGTACATGGTGGCCATAAAGGGATGGACATGGTCAGAAACAATGCTCAGGTAGGCCGTGGCATTTAAACGATGCCCAATTGGCACTAAGGGGCCTAAAGTGTGCCAAGAAAACATCCCCCACACCATTACACCACCACCACCAGCCTGCACAGTGGTAACAAGGCATGATGGATCCATGTTCTCATTCTATTTACGCCAAATTCTGACTCTACCATCTGAATGTCTCAACAGAAATTGAGACTCATCAGACCAGGCAACATTTTCCAGTCTTCAACTGTCCAATTTTGGTGAGCTCTTGCAAATTGTAGCCTCTTTCCCTATTTGTAGTGGAGATGAGTGGTACCCCGGTGGGGTCTTCTGCTGTTGTAGCCCATCCGCCTCAAGGTTGTGCGTGTTGTGGCTTCTCAAATGCTTTGCTGCATACCTCGGTTGTAACGAGTGGTTATTTCAGTCAAAGTTGCTCTTCTATCAGCTTGAATCAGTCGGCCCATTCTCCTCTGACCTCCAGCATCAACAAGGCATTTTCGCCCACAGGACTGCCGCATCCTGGATGTTTTTCCCTTTTCACACCATCCTTTGTAAACCTTATAAATGGTTGTGCGTGAAAATCCCAGTAACTGAGCAGATTGTGAAATACTCAGACCGGTCCGTCTGGCATCAACAACCATGCCACGCTCAAAATTGCTTAAATCACCTTTCTTTCCCATTCTGACATTCAGTTGGGAGTTCAGGAGATTGTCTTGACCAGGACCACACCCCTAAATGCATTGAAGCAACTGCCATGTGATTGGTTGATTAGATAAATGCATTAATAAGAAATTGAACAGGTGTTCCTAATAATCCTTTAGGTGAGTATATATATAATTATGCACCTTTAAACATGACTGAGCGGAGTGGGTGGGCGGGTATAGGGTTTAACCATGTCCTGGATGTATGCTGGGGCTGATCCGTTTGTGGCCCTGTAAGTACTAGTGTCTTGAAGCGGATGCGGGCAGTGATACTTGCATATCTTTACTTAAGTAAGGTTTTGATTGCAGGACCTTTACTAGTGGACAGTGTAATATTATTACTTAAGTAAAGGATGTGAATGGCCTTACTTCTTCCACCACTGCTTCCCTACCTGTCTGAGCCCCTCAGTTCAGAAGTTACTTCACACATCCTTCTGCTTTGTGAGATTGGCTACAGTGACGTATGTGCAGGAATGTTTGAGCCATAGACAAGTTTGAGTCTGTTGAACTTGTGTCAGGCTCTTCAGTCTCATAAACATTTTTGGCATGAGAAATGTCAGATGCATGAGCCAGCGACATGACTGTTTAGATGAGTGTAATGATTGGGAACTTGATAAGATTGTACCCTAGTTTGTAAAGGGGTTTTGAAATCCGACACCATGTTTCCGGAACTTGTTAAATGCTTTAACAAGTTCTAACACATTATTGTACTCCAACATCAATGTACATGGTTGTGCATGCAGCTTAGTATTTGGATATTCTTTTTAATGTGTTTTAGTAGCTGTCCAGCTTTTAACAGCTTCACAAGTAGTTGTCTGAGTATGCACTACATGCATAACAGTCATAAATACACTCTTGGTACATCAAATTCCAATTCCTGAAGGTGAAATTTTATATGACAAAACTTGAGTGTGGCATTCATCATTCACAGATTGCATGAAGTAATTAATTTTATTACATGCCACCTGTGAATGACTTGGCCAATCAATGTTATCCTGGTGTAACAGTGATGCAACACACAGTCAGTGAAAAATTCCCACCAAGCTGCTGACAGTCCCAGCTTGCGCAACCTGTCTGACTCATTTCCAAAAGACGGCTATAAAAGGAGAGTTACTACGTTTCAGCGCTAGATTCAAAGCAGAGAGAGAAGGCAGCTGAACCAAGAAAAGGAAAAGTGGAGAAGGAACAGAATAGAAGAATTCAGTACTATATGAAGCTCTTTTACTTTTCCATTCAGACTTCAACAGACAGCTTTCTGAGAGACAATCTTTAGTGTTAATTGTTGCAGAATTTTGTAAAAGTCAAACATGATGAACAGCAGAGTCTTTGTTGCCTCTATTGTGGGGCTCCTGGCCTTCCTGGCTATCAGTGAAGGTAAGAATGTTTTTGTAAATCAATAATTGAATGTAACAGTATTGAGCTATGCTGTTGATCAGGTAACTCTATTCAGTGTCACTGCTGTGCACATTCTGCTGTCCTCTTTTCCTCAATGCTTCTGAGCTATGAACACTAGCTATTGCACTTTGTGACCATGTGTGACTCCTGTGTCCTAACAGGGATGAGTCTGAGAAGCCTGGGAGTGGAATTGTACTGCCTCTGCATCCAGACAGAGTCCAAAAACATCATCCACCACATCAAGAAGGTGGAAGTGATTCCTGCCAACTCCCATTGCGACGAGACTGAGATCATGTAAGACCTCATTTCCAAGCCTTTACGGCAATAGTGTTGATACTTTGAGATTTTGTCATTGTCGTCTGCTGGCTTCACATTTTCTGACTTCATCTCTGTTTCTTGTTTGATGTTGCAGTGCCACTCTGAAAAGAAAGGCTATCAGGTTTGCCTGGACCTTAAAGCTCCCTGGGTGATTGAAAAGATTCTGTCCAAGTGCGGTAAGTACAGATCAATCACACAGTACAAAGGCACTCAGTCATCTACTCTCATTTAGTAACTGGAACGTGATACAGAGAAGAAGAGGGTTAATTTCTGATGCACAATATAATTCTTCTTTTGTGTTTCTTTTCTCTGCAGCAGAAGACGCTGAACAGAGCAGGAGAGATGTGCTTCATAAGTCTGAGCCGTTTAAAGACAAATAAAAAGTACCAGAAAGTATTTGTTGTCATCACACTCATCTCACTTTAATACCAGAAGATTGTCTAATGTCCTGATTTTCAAAATGTTGAAAATGACACTTTACCCATTAAGGTTATGTTTGTATCAAACATGTTATTTATTGTCAAGTGCTTGTCATGTGCTTGTTTGTGATGTCACTTGTGTGTGTTATAGCCAATTACTCTCGAATGTCACTTGGCTGCTCTTGTTGTTTGTAAAACTCCATGATGTTATCTTGTCTAAAACTTATGGGTTCAACATATTTATTGATATATTTATGGAACGTGAATGTATCTGGATTCAGTTGTGTAGCTGTGCTGACAACTTATTTAATAATTAAAAAAGTTTACTTGAAATTAAAATTTTAATTTCTTTGATTTCTCTTTCTTACATATTATTAATTTGTCTTTCCTGTTGTACGTCTCTTGCAAGGATGTAGTCATGAGATGAGTTTTAACCTCTAGTAACTGATATATTTTATTTTAGAATATTCCTTAAATGTATTAGAAATTACCCATAATATGCAATCAGTACAAAACAATGTAAGCATGACAAATTGAAGAAGACTTTACTCAATGCTATTTTTAAAAGTATCATACTGTAAGAATTTTGTACATATACTATGTTAAATACTGTTTAATAACCTAGCTACTGATATAATGTTCTTTTGATACACATGAAGAAGTGTTTGAAGCACCACTTCCTTATCCACAAAGCTTCACCACAGATGCTGCTTCACTATCTTCACACTGTGCCTAACCCTGAGTTTATTCTCACGTGAATAACTAAAATGAATTGTATTATGTTGTGCAAGGAACCGCTATCTGACATTGTATAAATAGTTGAAGTTTTTAATTGCAACAATAAACCCGGTCTGCAAGTCAGTAAACTTAGACTGTACCATACACTTAGACTGTCACATGCACTTGTTATTGCATTTGTGTCAACCTTCCAAAGCTGCACATCTTATAACTATGATGACTATGAAGACAATGGTTTCTTTAAAAAATATAATTAAAATGACAGCTTGATGTTCCCTAAAGCAAACTGGCGTGAGGGACCAAAATACAAAACTCACATGCATTAATCACACGTCAAAAAATGAGGGCCATTAAAAGGAATTTGCGTTAACTTATTATTATCCCGTTAATTTTGATAGCCCTAGTTTCAGTTCTACTCCAATACCCCAGTTTGTAATGCAACTTTTGTAGTCTATGAGCCCAAGATGAAATAACCCAGATGATGTCATCAGGGTTATTCTTTTAAGACTTGACCAAGTTGTCTCCAGAGCCACAGAAGACATTAGGCTGGTGGTGTAGAATAGAGGGAAATAATAATCTTTACAGCTACTATACATTTTTAAGTATTTTCCCAATCCACGTGCCTCATCAAGGCTTGTGTGTGATAATTACTACCAACTTTACTTTCACGTGATAAGAAAATATTCTTACACAACTACAATTCTAAGAAAACACGTAATAAACAGATCATGTATACAGTTTGTGTTAGCAATAACTTGCTTAAATGATCACCTTGTTCAGACCCCAGGTCTATAGCCTATAGTACGTTCCTTATAAATGTCATAAAAAGGTTTAATATTAAACCTAATATATAAATTATTATTATTATTAATAGTATCATTATTATTATTATTATTATTATTATTTGTTTGTTATTGGCATGTGTGAGGATGCAGCATATACTGTTAATATTAATACTATACTGTACATTCTATGAGATGCAGGCAAAGGGGCGGGACTGAACGCACAGCCGGGGGTAGGTGCGGTAGTCCGTCGTCTGATGCGCGCAGAGAGACGACGCTCACAGCCCTGGACAAACACACACCAGATTTCGGAATGCACACAAAATGCTGCCCGTACGAGCTGTGACAAGCCGCTGCATGTGAAGAAAATAAAGAAACAGCATACAACTACGCCGGAAACCCTCTCGTCCATATTGAAGCACTCAAGCAGGCAGTGCAATTGCCGCAGAAACCATCCCACCAGAGCTCCCGCCGATGCGCTTCAGCTGTGCATGATCCCTCAGTTTGGCTTGCAGGTCCAGGAGAAAACCGGGTTGTGTTAACAACTGTTTGTGAGTGCACCTTATCCGCGTCTCCGTACACCCCTTGTCACCACCTTCAGGATGGCGTTAACGATCTGCACGAGATTTACCGATGAATATCAGCTGTTCGAGGAGCTGGGGAAGTAAGGAATCATGTTTTTATCATCTGGCATCATCTCTGTATGAAATGTCAGCCTGTTATGTAATAGGCCGCTTGGCTTAGGGACGCGGATTCCGGGTTCTGTGCAGTTTTGTAGGTGTGAGTGTGCGAGCTGCTGATAGTGTCTGGAGCCTGTGAAATACACTATTATGGAGGCTATAATACAGGCCTGATCATATGGCATCCTATTTGTTTCAGTCCCTCATTTCTCATTCCTTCTCTCTACCTCCATCTCCCCAAATCCTCCTCCACCTCCTCCCGCGTGACAGAAATACACACTCGGTAATGCGACAGCAGACCATGTAGCTGGCGATGACACATTCCTCAGCCAAGCACCGAGCTGCGGTCAGTTATCAGAGCAGGCAGGGAATTCCTCAACCCTGGGAAAGGGAGTAAGAGAGAGCAATGTACGTGTGTGCTCACGCGCTCATGGACATGTATTTGTACCTGTGTGGTCATGACCTGAAATCTGCCCAGAACCCTGTGGTCAGTGTACACAGCCTCAGATGTGTGCAGCCTCAGCAGAGAGATTAAAAACATGTACTATAACCCTCTCATCACCCTCCCAATGAAGAAGAAATCTCCTCTACAGCCTCAGTCCTCGGCGTTTATGATTCTGTGCTGTGTTCATCTCACACCATCTGTCATTAATAATGCAGCCATATTGCTTTTATAGTACCTTTTAACTCACCTGAACCCTTTAATGTGAGGAGCACACTGACATTCAGTAGAGTAGCTGGTAGTGATGAAATGAAAATACCACACTGTTTTTGAGAAAAGCCTACCGGATATCGTTATTGTTTCAATTTTCCCGATGATTACAGCAGATATTTACACGGTGCTATACACAATGTTGGGAATGTTAGTAAACTAAATAAGATACAGATACATCCAGAAAATTGTCATCCAGGAGCTGGCTTGGACTATACCAGTGTGTTTTATCCCCTTAACTACATCAATAAATCATTTATATGTCAAAGTTTTTGCTTATTTTCAAATAAACGGTATACAGTTTTGAATTTTTGAATCGTATATTTCCTAACAATCCGTTCTGTATGGAAATCAAAGAGGAGACCCTTGAAACTTGCTGAAGTTGATCCATCACAGTGAAGATCAAATCTGCATTTGTTTCTGTCAGTGTTACGCTATTGTTGGGTTGTTTTGCAGTTTAATTGCAGAATGATTCAAAAAGACAGCACTGTATGTAACTTATTGTAACTAATAGGTTTTTAATACTGTATGGAAATTAATTGGATTTCCAGTGATTTCAGTTAAATAAAAGTAACAATTCATTAAAATAAAAAAATGGTGAGCTGTGTTCATATGATTTAACTAAAACATGCAAAACCATCGGTATAATAAGGAAAATGCAGCATTCAAATGGTATCAACATTTGAAAACCAATGTTCTGAAATGGATAATATTCGATCCCAGCAGTTTTTGAGTTTATGTGACCTTGGATCACCGAATAAACCCCATCTTTCTCTACATCCCTACGCAAATGTCTTCACCTTTGTGAAGCATTTTCATATTATAACATAATCAGATTATTCCAAGATAGTTATATACAGTGTTTTCTATTTAATTTTTTAACCATGTTAGTCTGAGAACATAAATGTCCAGTGTTTAACGTTTTTAGTTGTTTATTATCAAAATCTGTGTTGCCGGTTAACAAACTTGTCCTTTTTCATGAATATTTAGCACCACCATCAATTCCAAGTATTCCCTTTGACTTGGAATTTCACATTTGCATTTGCATGAACTGGGGTAGATGCTCCATATTCATGCGCCATCTTGAAATACGTTAGCTGGTAAAGGACTTACAAGACATACTGCTCTGCCTTTCACGTTTTCGCTGATACATGATAAACTCACAGGTGCTGCTAATGCTGCTAAGGGGTATCGCTGCTTCCCAGGCCCCGGCAAGTTTGAAGAAGGAAACATGGAGGACCACAAATATTAAAAATCTAAATTTCAGAAACAGGAGTCTTCTTCTCCCAGAAAAAGAAAAATGATATGGAAAAGAGCGAAATACCATCTTTTTAAAGCGTGGCTACCATAGCTGTAATACGTGATACGTTTGAACTGCGGGGTGAGAGAGAGTTGATTGCGATATATGATCTCAACGCTAGATGGGAGAAATTCCTACACATTGGACCTGTAAAAAAAACACAGAAACATCCTTATCATCAATGATTTGGTTGCTAACCTTGTCTTCTTTACTTTTAAAGACAAAAGCACAGCTACTATGTACATTCTGCCATGGAGCACTGTAAAGACACAGTTAGCATATGCACTTCACACTGCCACGCTACCCCAAAATGCAGGAAAGTAAAATTCTTACATAACATGTTATGTGATTATTTTCTTTATCAAATCCTCTATAAATTAACTCATACTGATATTTGCACTAGTCAAAATTGTCTTATAATAATTTTTTAATTTATATTTTGCACATGCTTTATATTGCACATACTTATATTTACACTGTTTGTCTTTCTCTTTTTTCTCTGTCTTCTATTTATTTTATTTTTTCGGGAGCCTTGCAACGGAATCTTACTCAACTGTATATTGTGAATATGCAGTTGAATGACAATAAAGTCTTTCTAAGTCTATGTCTTGACAGCGGAAAAAATGGTCCATATGCTGGACACATGGTTCAAAAGGGTTGTACTTAGTGTCTTCATTAATTCATAGGTGTGTTCTGGGCGTAACATGCAATAAACCAATCAGAGTGTCATCTCCCATTCCCTTTAAAAGCCAGGCGCGTTTGTACCTTGGTGCATTGCTATTATGATGGAGGATTTGCACCATAATATTTTTATTTTTAATCTTTTGCATGTGTGTGTGTGACAAGCATAGTGTGCGCGCGCTGTGCACGAGCCTAGGCGCATTTTACTAGTTCACTGCGCTATTGATGTTAGACCAGGTTTTTGTTGGTCAATGGTGCAATAACTTCCCTATGCCGCAAGATAGCAATACGCCAAGAATTCACATGAACACCTATCTTGACCATGAACACCCTATCTTGCACCTTGCGCCAGGTGCAAGATAGGGCCCAACATGTTTATGGTACACATGCTATATACTCAACAGTGATTACATACGGTCAAAGTTTTAGATATTTCTCATATCGTAACACTGATTTAACCAAATACTGTTATATAACATTTTACAGAAACATCACACTACTGTTATCAGCCATTAGAAGTACAGTTAGTGAAAGAACATGGTTCATTTGAGGTAATGAGTATTCTCTGCTTTGTCTCTCTAGTGTCTGCATTTAAGTGTGTCTAACTGTTTGTAATATATCTGATGTTATCTGGAGCTAGACAGGATGAGAACAGATATTATTTGAAAGAAAAAGTGTACAGAAAGAGATGGATGTTGAATAGCAAAACGGCTTGCATGGCTGCAGAGCTAAGTGGAGCTTAGGTGGACGTCTCCATGGTTGCATTTAGAGATGAGAAATGTAGCACTCTGATTTTCTCGTTCCTTAAATATAGCAGACCTTGTTTTTGATCTTCATACATGTGCCTGGAACACCAGAACAACACATGGCTTAAACAATACCTAAACAAAGGCTGGTAGACATATTTGTTGCTGATGGTCTTGTGTAGCGATGAGGACAGTGTGTACTGTTGGCATGGGGATGTGAATGTGTTTGTGTGAGTAGTAATGCTTTTGTGCAATTTAATGTTGAAATGTGACTGTACAACTTCATTTGGCTGTTAATTTTTTACTTATTTCTGTTTCATGACATTTCATATCAGTTAAAAGAATATTTTGACGATTTCAATCCATGTCTGTGTTAGATTTGTGTGGGCAGTGGGTTTAGATAAACAGTGTGTGGCTTCCATCCAGGGTGCCAGTGCACGGAGCTCGGAGCAGCTGAGGTCTTCTAAGATCTGCTGACAAACCTGCCGTCTTGTGTCATCTAGTGCATCACGGCGTACCTCGGCTGCTCGGAAGGCACACTAGTTCATCTGCACACGCTGCCCACACTGCCATGACACAGAGCTGGGTTTAAACCAGCAAAATATCTCTTTAATTCAGGTTTATTTCAGTAAAGCTTATTTTAAACAAATCCTGCAGTTTGCAGCAAGTTTGATTTAAGTTACCATGGAAATATATCCCTCCAGTATAGCTTGATTCCTGCCAAGCTTAAACTAAAACAATTTTTTCTTCAAATCAATCTAAAGTACCTGATTTACTGACTTACTCAAGCCATGTTTATCACACTAATCCCGGCTATTCTATTCCGGCTATTTTAAACCTCTGTATTGAAACCCCACTCTGGTTGTAAATGGGCTGGTAGCTCACACCTTATAATGTTACACAGACCTTTTTGTTGAACATATCCTTGTGTGTGTTTATTTCAGGGGCGCGTTCTCTGTGGTCAGGAGGTGTGTGAAGATCTCCTCTGGACAGGAATTTGCTGCAAAAATCATTAACACTAAGAAGCTTTCCGCCAGAGGTAGGAAACACAAAAATGTACAGAAGCACACTCATACAGAAACACCAAAAAAAACATGCACCAAAGTGTCACTGAGTTACATGTGATTGAGCTCTGTAGAATGCAAATAGACAAAACACAAGCAAATTAAAAAACACAAGAAAATTAAGAAAACATCTTTATAAATTTGATAACACATGCACAGCATTTAGAAAAAGGCACTGCAAATACCCATACCACAACCAAATACACAAATGTGCTGCAAATACAGAAACAATGCAAAAGAAAAGCACACAATCCCCAAAAACAAATTGTTTGAGTATCACCTGTAAAGCCAATAAACTAGAGACACACCTACCAAACGAGAGAAAATGTATCTCAAACATAGACTTAAAGGTCCCATGACATGGTGCTCTTTGGATGCTTTTATATAGGCCTTAGTGGTCCCCTAATGCCATATCTGAAGTCTCTTTCCCAAAATTCAGCCTTGGTGCAGAATTACAGCCACTAGAGCCAGTCCCACAATGAGCTTTCCTTAGTATGTGTCATTTCTGTGTCTGTAGCTATTGAGGAGGAGGGGGTGGGGGTGCATGACCAACTACCACTTTGCTTGTTTGCAAAGCAGAGAAAGGGGAGGTATTCTTGACACCAGCTCGGCCCATCTGAGCTTTCATTTTCTCAAAGACAAAACAGAATACCCAGGGCTCGGTTTACACCTATTGCCATTTCTAGCCACTGGGGGGCCATAGGGAGGGTGGCTTAACTCATTTTAAAATATTAAAACTCATTAAAAACCATAAAGTGAAATCTTAATGCCATGTGACCTTTAATATTTACAGTCTATGATCTCAAATCAGTTGCAAACCGTTTTACAATGGTGAACACCGTTCTGAGATTGAACATATTCCAGCTCTCTCTCTCTCTCTCTCTCTCTCTTTCCCCGTGGGGTCGAAAATCAAGCTGTTCCACTTAGCGCTCCCCCTAGAGGCGTGGAAAACTTCCATTGTGTAATCTAGGTGCAGCATTTTTGTTTTGTTTTTGGGGATTGTGTGCATTTGTGTATTTGGTTGTGATATGTGTTTATTTGCAGCGCGTTTGCTAAATATTGCACATGTGTTGTCAAGTTAATGAAGTTGCTTAATTTGCTTGTGTTTTGTCTATTTGCGTGTGTTTAATTAAGTTGCAGTGCATTTGCCCCTATCGGCCACCGTTCTTTGGGTCTTTACAAGGGAACAAGTATGTGTATGTGTGTGTGTGTGTGTGTGTGTGAAAGAGAGAGAGAGAAGAGAGGGAAAGTGAGTCGGACAGGGACACAAGGGCAGAGACTCATCTGGATTTTGGTTGGTTACATTTTTTGTTTTTTCAATTTCAATTCAATTCAATTTCAATTTATTTATAGTATCAATTCACAACAAGAGTTATCTCAAGACACTTTACAGATAGAGTAGGTCTAGACCACACTCCAGAATTCACAAGGACCCAACAGTGTCCTCCAGAGCAAGCAACAGTGCGACAGTGGCGAGGAAAAACTTCCTTTTAGGCAGAAACCTCGGTCAGACCCAGGCTCTTGGTAGGCGGTGTCTGACGGGCCGGTTGGGGTTAGAATGAAAAGTGGCAGTTACAATCCCAAAAAAATATAGTAGTTGTTAGTAGTCCTTTGTAGTCGGCATAGCAGAGTGTAGCAGGAGGAACATGGCATCGCAGAGCGTGTAGAAGGGACCATGGCGACAGCTGCAACCTCGATTCTGGAGCCTCCCTGATCCGAGGAAACATGCTGGGGGAAAAGAACATAAGGACTCCGGGGGAATGACTCCCCAGAGCTAGGTTAGTAACAAGCATTTCTGGGACATGGATGCACATAATTGGAAAGATAGAAAAATAGAGGAGAGAGGAACTAGGTGTGTCACAGGAAGTCCCAGCTGTCTAAAACCACTATTACAGCATAACCAGGAGAGACAGTGTAAAGAGAGGAGCCTGGCCAGGCCACAACTCTCCCCAAACCCTCCCCTGGCTAGGGTAGGGGGAGAGGCACCCAGGGCCAAGGTCATGAGGGTCAGGGCTAAGGGCAGGAAGGTCAAAGTAGGGGAAGGATACAGACCCGGGTTAGGGTAGGGGAGAGAAAGATAGAGTTAAGATCAAGACGGTCAAAGTGGGGGATGGGATACAAACCCTGGTTAGGGTAGGGGGAGAGAAAATGGGGGTTAGAGTCAGGAAGGTCAGAGAGGGGGGGTGAGATACAAACCCTGGTTAAGGTAGCTATAAGCTTTATCAAAAAGGAAAGTCTTAAGCCTACTCTTAAATGTGGAGACGGTGTCTGCCTCCCGAACCCAGACTGGAACCTGGTTCCACAGGAGAGGAGCCTGATAGCTGAATGCCCTGGCTCCTATTCTACTTTTAGAGACTCTAGGAACCTCAAGTAATCCTGCATTCTGGGAGCGTAGTGCTCTTGTAGGGTTGTAAGGTACTATGAGCTCTTTAAGATAAGATGGTGCCTGACCATAAAGAGCTTTGTAGGTGAGAAGAAGGATTTTAAACTCTATTCTGGATTTTACAGGAAGCCAATGCAGAGAAGCTAAAACAGGAGAGAGATGTGATCTCTTTTTCTTGGTTCCTGTCAGAACACGCTGCAGCATTCTGGATCAGCTGAAGAGTCTTTATGGACTTTTTTGAGCAGCCTGATAATAAAGAATTGCAGTAATCCAGCCTAGAAGTAACAAATGCATGGACTAGTTTTTCTGCATCATTTTTAGACAGGATATTCCTGATTTTTGCAATATTACGTAGGTGAAAAAAGGAGATCCTTGAAATTTGCTTTATGTGGAAATTAAAGGACATGTCCTGATCAAAGATAACTCCAAGATTCCTCACAGTGGTGCTGGAGGCCAGGGAGATGCCATCCAGAGTAACTATCTCTTTGGATAGTGCGTCACGGAGGTGCTTGGACCCCAGAACAATAACTTCAGTTTTATCTGAGTTTAACATTAGAAAATTACAGCTCATCCAGGTTTTAATATCCTGAAGGCACATTTGAAGTTTAGCTAACTGATTAGTTTCATCCGGTTTAATTGATAGATATAATTGAGTATCATCCGCATAACAGTGAAAATTTATGGAGTGCTTCCTGATAATATTGCCTAAAGGAAGCATATATAAAGTGAACAGGATTGGACCTAGAACAGATCCTTGTGGGACTCCATAACTAACTTTGGCGTGCACAGAGGATTCATCGTTAACATGAACAAACTGAGATCGATCTGATAAATAAGACTTAAACCAGCTCAGAGCAGTCCCTTTAATACCAATGAAATGTTCCAATCTCTGTAATAAGATATGATGGTCAATGGTATCAAATGCAGCACTAAGATCTAATAACACCAGTACAGAGATAAGTCCTTTGTCTGATGCAATCAGGAGGTCATTAGTAATTTTCACAAGTGCTGTCTCTGTGCTATGATGAGCTCTAAATCCTGACTGAAAATCCTCAAATAAGCTGTTGCTATGCAGAAAATCACATAGCTGTTTAGCGACTGCTTTCTCAAGAATCTTAGAGAGAAATGGAAGATTGGATATAGGTCTATAGTTGGCTAGAACTTCTGGATCAAGGTTGGGCTTTTTCAGAAGAGGTTTAATAACAGCTACTTTAAAGTGCTGTGGTACATAGCCTGTTAATAAAGACAAATTGGTTATATCTAGTAGAGAAGTGTTGACTAAGGGTAAAACCTCTTTAAGTAGCCTAGTCGGGATGGGGTCTAAGAGGCAGGTTGATGGTTTAGCTGAAGAAATAATTGAATTAAATTGATAAAGATCAAGTGAAGCAAAGCAGTCTAAACATATATCTGGTTTTACAACTGTTTCTAAGGTTCCTGAGTTTAGAGATAAGTCAGTGCCAGTTAAAGGCAGGTCTTGGTGGATTTTGCTTCTAATAGTTATAATTTTATCATTGAAGAATCTCATGAAGTTGTTACTACTAAGAGCTATGGGAATACTTGGCTCAGTAGAGCTGTGACCTTCCGCTAGCCTGGCTACAGTACTGAAAAGAAACCTGGGGTTGTTCCTATTTTCTTCTATTAATGACGAGTAGTACGCAGTTCTGGCATTACGGAGGGCCTTCCTATAAGTTTGAAGACTATCTTGCCAAATTAAATGAGAATTTTCCAATTTAGTGGAACGCCAAATCTTCTCAAGTTTCCGCGATATTTGCTTTAATTTGCGAGTTTCAGTGTTATACCATGGAGCTAACCGTCTTTGTTTTACTTTTTGCGCAGAAGAAAACAGTAAATATAAGTAAATACTGGAGCTGTTTTCCCACTTGCACTTTTTGTGCTGTGTGGAACATGTCCTCGTCCTTTTTGTGTTATTCATATCTGTCCTTTTGTTTCTATGTAAATGTTTGTCACATACAACCTTGTGTGTGTGTGTGTGTGTGTGTAGGTGTGTGCTTATGCATGTGTGTGCATGTGTTCTGTATTGATTCAGGGCTCTGGCTGGTCTTGTAGTCCCAGGGGCAGATCTCTTGCGAAGCCGACCCAGTTCTTTCACATCCGTCACTGTAATTGTAGCTGCTGGCCTAGTTGCTTCGGGCTTGGGACACACACACACACACACACACACACACACACACACACACACACACACACATAACGTGCATGCACAAGCACACACGTGACCCAGTAACCGCTAACAGCATATTCGTGATTACTAACCAATGGTGTGTTGCACTTTTGCGGTTCCTCCTCCTCTTTAGTCAACTGTGTGTTTTGTCACAGCTTACTTGCCTGTGCTAACCAATGACTGCTGTCATACCACATGCAGTCAGGCTTATGTAGATGTGAGCTGAGCCATGCAACTAAAATGTGATTTGTAGTAATTTAATGGAAATCACCTTGGCTGTTGTTATGCACTTGTAATGCCACTGTCTATAGTTTCATTGTGATGATACACGTTTATGTTTTAATAGTTTATATTATGTATATTAACAAACAACTCCTTCCCCCTCTTTTCAGTATTTTACCTTGCATTCATTTCCTGCAGCTCCTTCCTCTTCAGCATCCTTTCGCTCCACGTTCTCTTCCCTTTTAAATCTTCTTCCCTATTTAGCATTTTCTTTTTCTTCTTCTTTTTTTATATCTCTTCTCTCTTTTTTTATTTACAAGATGCAGTCATATTTCTCACCAGGTACTTCTACCCATGCTCTGCTCCTCTACTACCTCACCATCTATCCATGCCTTTACCCCTTTCATCGCTTTGTTTCTTATCTCTTCTTTTCTTTGGTCAACTTCATGAGGAGTCTCTTATTTCTGCTTTCCTCTCTCTTCCCGCGCCAATCCTTCGCTCTCTTTCTTTTTCTGTCTCTCTCCTCCCATGTTAACCCTGCCGCTTGCTGGGTGCAGTGTTGGTAATATACAGTATACTTTGGCAGACAGATCAGTGTCTCACCGCTGCCATGCTGGGAAAGATTTTCCAAAAATACTGCAAAGGGTTATATCACCGTATATGCACAAGGATTTGCGGATCCTCTCTCTCCCTCATTTTTTTCTCTAAATGCGTGTTTCTGTGTAGACTAGAGGTTTACATACCGGTCATGCTGGCGTGTCAGATATGGTCTTACCCTCTTTCCGCGATAAGCCCTAAAATTGCAACTCTGATTCGCTTCTCTCTGGCAGGATCATGACCTCCCTCCAACCCCACTCCACTACTGTGTGTGTGTTTGTGTTGTGTGTTTTCCTATGCAAGTGCATGTGCATGTGTGAGTATATAAAATTGAAAAGGGTTTAGTGTAGGATTGGTGGCTAGAAAGCGGGCAGATCAAGGCACTGTGTGTGTGTGTGTGTGTGTGTGTGTGTGCGTGTGTGTTTGGTGTTCCTGGTTATGCATGCACACGTGTGGTGGGCCTATATGACCAGTCACAGTCCTGAAATCTGCAATCCGAAATATGCAGTGTTTCATTAAGAGCAGCAGATGAGCCAGTAATTGAGAGGAAGCAGTAAAGAGATAGAGGGGGAAGAAAGGGATAGGATACAGAGGGAGAGAGATAGATAATCATAGAAAGAAAAAAACGGAAAGTCAACATTTACGTGTGTGTTTGTGTGTTTGTGTGTGTGTATCTGTGTGTTTTTGCACACACTGTATCCCTCACAGCAGTTGAATATTTGTCCTCTCCCGTCATGCATGCGTCGGTGTCCTGCCACTATGACTCTGTCTGCTATCTTTTGTCACTTTGTATTTGCTTGTGATGTGCTGTGTGTGTGTGTGCAAGTGTGCTTGTGTGTGTGTTTGTAATCCTTCATCTGCTTGTGTATGTGTGTGTGTTTATGCACATGATTGCTCTTGTTTCTGTATCTGTGGACTAGCCGTATTGCCTACTGTGTGACCCTTTCAGCTTTTCTTAACAGTTGGGTAGGTTTGAATACATTGCAATAAAGATATTTCGAAAACAAAAGGCCTGCTAGTCTTGCTGTGTAAATATTACATTGCATTGTGGTACTGAGGGTGGAAACAAAAGATTTAGTAATATGAGTTTTGATGGAGCGTTGATGGTGCTATCATTCTCTTTCTTCCATTTTTTTCCTGATTTTAATTCTTAATTTATTGTAAATGTAGCCTGTTGGTAAATGCCATGACTTTGCAGAGACTGCTTTATTGCTGTTTCCCGCTATCTCGTAACTGACCCTCCTTCATAGTGGACAGTTCCTGCGGTAATAGGAGCGTGTCGTTGATATTTCTTATCTGGGGATGTCATGGTAACAGAGAGGATAGCTGTTGCAGCCAGTATATATATATATATATATATATATATATATAAACACAGAAATAAAGACCATATATATATATATATATATATATATATATATATATATATATATATATATATACTATATATATGGTCTTTATTCCTATGTTGCTCCGGTATCACTGTGACTTCTCACTTTGAAGTGAAGGGAAGGAGGAGAAAGAGTGGATGTGATTGTGGTAGAGCGAAAGATAGGGGGAGAAACAGAGAAATAGGAGGGAGGGAAAGGAAGGAGGGATCAGTGGGAAGAAGGGGGAGATCACATGACTCACTGGGTGCTAAAAATAAATGTTGGTCATTCTCTCACTCTAGGTGTCTCGATTTCTCTCTCACACACACACACACACACACACACACACACACACACACACACACACACACACACACACACACACACACACAGTGTTAAAAATATTCCATCTTTCGAAAGGAGCTAGTTTTTTGGTTTCAGTTAATGTTCACCTGTCTAGCCAACCAGACTGAAAACGCATGAGACTGAGCCTAAAACTGTAGCATGGGTGTTTGTGTCTATCTATGTTTATGTTTGTTTGAGTGTGTATATTTTACTGTAACAGTCTGGTTCACATGATGTAAAGTGCTGGTATAAAGACTGACAAACAACCTAGATCGTTTTTTACTTTAATGGTCTTATGCCATGGCCCTCTCTCATGTATCTTTGGATGCTGATATATAGACCTTAGTGGTCCCCTAACACCATACCTGAAGTCCATTTCCCAAAATTCAGCCTTGGTGCAGAATTACAGCCACTAGCGCCAGTCCCACAATGAGCTTTCCTTGGTATGTGCCATTTCTGAGTCTGTAGCTTTTGAGGAGGGAGGGGGTGGGGGTGGGGGTGGGGGCTGGGGGTGTGGCCTTGACAAACTGCGACTTTGCTCGTTTAAAAGCCATGATGTCTCGCTCTCATGGATCGGTCAAATTCTCTGGGCTGACACAGCACTGTGGCGATAGGTCTGGCAATAAACCCGCAATCACTTGGCCACTTGGGATGAAACTAGCTCAGATTTAGTAAAATATAAAATTTTGCATGACAAAACCAATTTCAAAATCAAGTCCTTGTGTCCTTAAGGGATTTCTTGGAGCTTTTAGCCACATCTCATGGCCTTCAGTAGCAGATAGCATTTGCACTCTAAGTTGCCAAGTGCTTAAGCCGCATGATGACTACTGAGCAATCTCCATCCACTGGTAAAAAACATTGGAATGGCATAAAACCTCTAAAATAAATCTAGTAAGTGAACCTTGAATTTCACAATTCTGGTGACAGCTTTAGCTGTCCAACTCCGCAGTCAACCGATAAAATGTTCACATCTTAAATCTTTGTTAATAATGTAAGCTATAATAAAAATTTCAGCTCTTATATTTTTTAAACGTGAGGATTTCGATGTAAAAACGATTGATCATTCAGCGCGGAAAGAACCTACACTATGACTAACAAGGGTAATGACATCTGTATAAGACAAGTATGTTCTTAATTACCAAGTACTGCATCTCCTTCTGTCTGTTTCTCTCTCTCTCTCTCTCTCTCTCTCTCTCTCTCTGCCTCTGTCCTCTTCAACCTTTGTTTTTTGTCTGTTTGATTTACCCTTTTCCCCCTAACGATTCTCTCCTCTCGGCCCTCCCTCCTCTTCTTACTTTCTCACACATTCACTGGCCGTGTATTGCTTTGGTCTGGTCTCCCTCCTCAAGTGCTATAACCAACGATAAACAAAGGCCACATATCCTGATTAGTTTTTACAGCAGAGCCATATCAAGACTGGAGTATGAGCCACACAGGGAGGTATGAAAGTGAAATGCACATTAAAACAGCAGTCATTAACAATGCGCCTTGAATTTCTGTTTTATTTATGATTCAAACAGATGGAGATGCATAGTTGCAAAAACATTTTCATTTCTAAAACATTAACTGTAAATATAATTGTTAGTACTACTATACAAGACCCATTTTGCACTGATGTTTCATAATCTTGCAGACCAAAGCTCATAGCAGAAGAGGCAGACATACCAATCTTTTTGACAAGAAGTAGTAGGCGTGGAATGCAGTGTAGTTGCAAAACACCTTGCTTTCATTGGATTAACGCCATTACTTTCCACCACATTTATGTAAACAAAAAGTATGATGGAAAGTTTAAGCATGTTCTGTTGGAAGGCATTGTGGATAAATGCAACCAGAATTTTTCTCCAGTACATGTGTTCTTGAGTGTTGGCTTGTATGTTTAAACTGTTTCAAAGTTGTCATGAAAAGTTACATAAGTAATCTTAATTAGATAGCTTTACATCTTGCTATGCCAGCTTTTGTGGTACCCACAGAGCTACATATTTAGTGATTTGTCCCTTTTTCTTTGTTATTCAATAAAGGGACATTTTCAGACATCTTTGCTTTTATTACCTTTTATTTTATTGTTGTTTATATAGCAGAAATGATTTCTCTATGAAAATCGTTTTCAGACATCTTTGCTTTTATTACCTTTTATTTTATTGTCGTTTAAATAGCAGAAATGATTTCTCTATGAAAAATCATTTTTCATGTAATTATTCGTACATATATCCAAATGCTTCCAATGTTCCTTAGCAGCACCACATAGTTCTTAAATGAGTGATGTTGCAGCTATTATCATAATGTACGAAGTCAGTGTACAGCAGAGCTTCCTTGCTGCATTAAAATCTGGAGCATTTTTTATGAATGTATAAGATTATAAATGTGAATTTGTGTCTCTCCTTGTCAGGATGTGTCCAGACCACCACCCTCAGATTAAACCACTTTTACATATTAGTCTAATGTGCACGCAGCTGCATTACGCCGGATAAGATAAAGGCAGCCATTAACACTATATTAAGAGCTCCCGTCAATACTCTGAGGGCAGTTTTATCTCTGACACCAGCCACCTTTTGTTTTTGCTCACAAGACAAAACAAGGGAGTTATCAGTCTCATAGGTCTTCCTCTATTGGGAAACCAACCCCCCGGGTTCTGCGGGGAGTAGAATGGAGCCGTATGGATGAGAACTACTTAGCCGCTGTCTGCAGGGGATGTTACGTTCACCCCCATCTTTTTAATTAAACCTCTTTACTTACTCTTTATGGCACAAAACATTTGCAATACCCTGTTGTGTTGTGTGTGGTGGGTCATTTTGTGTGTGTGGATTAGGGTTAGGACTATGACGATGATGACTTTTGTTTCATTATCGAATAAATTATTGATTGTTTAAACAGGTTAATTGTGCCCATCATAAATTCCTGGAGGATGTTTTCAAACAAATTACATTTTAGTGCATATTTTCAGTAATCTGTATTGGAATATGTTTTAAAAGTAATACTCCCAGCACTGTTTACTGATACATTCTGCATCAACATGTTTGCAACTTCCCAGATAGGGTTAATTAACATTGTTTCCTGTTGATAGAAAACGTAATCCGGTCGGCATTGTGTTCATTAAAACTCGGTCGAGGAGGGGCCACATAATTTTGCCTAAATGACCGATACAGAAACATTTGTAACCGATAGTAATGTGACTTTACATTTCTCAAAACAGCAAAAGCAAACTAATTTTTTCGTGCTTAGCTAAATGTAGCTAAGTGTTCCTCTCTTTGTGCTCCTCTCTTTATTAGCCACTTAATTTACCTACAATTTATGAGCAAAGTCGACGCGAAGACATTTACTGTTGGTCTACATGACGTGTCTGGAAAAGGTAGTCAAGTTACTTAAATTGCAGTTGACATCCGCATGGAACCAAATCAAAATATTATTCTTAGTGTATGTGGTTACATTTTAAGTTAAGTGCTAGACAATATAATGTAGTTTATTATTGATACGAGAGGCCAGAAATCCGATTACCACCATAAATTAGTAAATTAGAGTGAAGATACAAACTGAGGACAGGATGTTTAAAGTGAACATCACTCCAGAGCCACACATGCTGGCTTATCTGTCTCTTTCTTTTTTTGTGTATTTGACTGCCATTGTCTGTCAGGTGTTTGTTCTGTCTCTATTTCTGTCCCTGTCTCTTGCTTATTTTCCCTCTCACTTTCTATATCTGCCTATGTCTTCTCTGTCTGTTCCTAAATCTGGTGTTATTAGATTTACAGGATGCCAAACTACAAAAGGCAAAGAAAACACACATACACACAGACCAGTACGCTCTGCTGCAGTGCGGTTGCAGTGGAAGAGAGACAAAAAGGAAAATATTGGCAGTTTGGTGGGTTCTGGTTTGGGAGTTTGTCTGGTGATGGCAATGATTTGCAGGGTAAGAACAATGTGCCAGCAACTTTTCAACACAACACTCTGAAGTAGAAGCAAACAGTTCCCTGAATCTTGACTATTCCTGTATAAAATAAGGATGATTCAAGTCAAAGCAAATAGCAAAAACAAATGTACAAAGTAAGAGGAAGCAATCATGTAAGTCACCAGTAAATATGCCAGCCATTTTGACATATGACCTTAATGACTTTTTGGGGGTTATTTTGCAATAAGGACTATTTACTTGCAGGACAACATTGCCATCTGCATATTCTTTATAAGTGTAATTTGTAATAGTCATAGTAGCATTTATAGTTTTACTACATACTGTATCAAACTTGAACAAATGTAGGCTACAGAAGTTCTTTAGAAGAGCACTTGCTTTTTAGCATTCGTTATGACATAAATACAGAACATGTCTCTCTTTTTGATAAAGCCAGACAGCATCATAACATGTGGGTTTATCTGATAAGTGGTTTATGACAGTAAAACATTACAACACATAACACCATCTGCTGTGTGCATCTTTTTTTTTAACGAGACAAGTTAACGAGAACAAGAGAACAAGAGAAATCGCCCTTGCAACAGCACAAATGCAAAGTAAAGCGGTGAATGTATTAATAACTTAGCAAATAAATGCAGTTCCACTTTATATTTTTTTGGCAGTAAGTGACTTGGTAACTTAGGGCAATAACATTTCTACACTTTTTTCATTTACTTTTGTTCACTCCACATTTAATAGGCTCAAAGGTTTGTTAATTCAGAATTCATCAGGTCTGGGTTAAAATAATCAATTCTCCAATTTAAATTGATCTTTTTTTGAGTGATCTGATATTGATTAATAAAATCCCAAAATTGATCTTTTAAGATATGCCTTTTCAGCATGGATGTATAAGGGTGTGACACACAAACGGTGTTTCTGTCCCAGAAGTACTACTTAAGGGGACTGTGATAACTGCTGTCTTTTTATATTCTTATTTGTAATCCTCTTTACTCATATGGTATAAGTAAAACCCTTTTAAGGCCTCAGTGTTTAATGTCAGTTGCTGAAGTTTTACAAAGTCATTCATCAAGTTATTACTCAAAACAAAATCTTTTTTGCTAATCTGATCTAAATTAATTGTTTTTGTGTTTTACTTAACTGTTGTCACCTCAGGACAGCCACATTTAGTCAGAAAGAGAGCTTTTTCATTGAAAACCATGGTATAGTTGTATAGTTGTTTCACAAGAATGTTCTTCAACATGATCACTCTACTCAGTTGCACCATATTGTGTTAATGAATGCTGAACGTTTTATGTATCAATTCTTCTTCTTAAGGAACCTGGTGCATTATATAAAACTATTTGATGGGTGCTTCTTGCTTGTACAATTTACAGCATCAGTTCTCTGGTAATCTATTTTATATCCAAGCTAAATTGGAATTGTAACTGAAATTTCCCTAACCTAATTGATTGAATAGGAGAATGTAATCTGGACCTTGTGTAACATTTGTATTTTTGAGTTGGAGGTGAAACAAAGAAAAAAACATTACCTGAAAATATCTGCACATTAAAAGTGCAATTGGTTGGTAACCCCTTACTTTATAAATTAAAACATGCTACATAAAATCTAAAATCTTGTCCTGTTGGTGACGAGCGGATGTGATTGGAGACGTCACTTCAGGTCAAACTGTATGACGAGGTAGTGCATCCAATCAGCTTCTTTTTTCGGGGAGTAGGCGTGAACATCCACATAGCAAAGTATTGTCAAATTTTTTATTATTACGTCATTTTCAAGCAAAAGATATACACATTTTCATCACTTTTTTGTAATGTCAGATTTGATGTGTTAAAGGACCACAATGCAGTTTGTTTTTTCAATATATTATTATTATTATTATTAATATATATCTATATTTGTGAAATCTCACAAATATAGATCTCACAAATATAGTTATCCCCTTTAAAACCCCCTGACAACTCTGTCACAATCGACTTACCTTTAAATAAGCTGAAAGTTTTTGAGACAGTTTTGTGATTACCATTAAGAAACAAGACCTTCACTAAAAACATTGAGCATTTGTTGCTACTGCACTGCATCTGTTTCTATTAAAGTCAGATATCCCAGCATCTATTAGATTGTTTTATGGCACAAAGTAATATTGTGATATGATATTTATTGGCATAAAAGCAGACTAGCAATAGAAAAACAACAACTTCAAACATGTTTAACTTCATTGGAAAAGTGAAAGAAAACAACTTTGACTGAAGGAAAAAGTTAAATATCTTTACTCAGTATATTACGTCCTAATCACCACAACGGTCTTGGTCTTACTTTATACAAGAATAATCATTTACTGCTATCATACATACAGACATTCAGACACGCTGCTTAGATGAGGCCTGAATGATAAGAGCTGACTGGGATAGCTTTACATTTGTCTGCACAATTACATTTGCTTCACATTATGTGGAAAAGCTGCTGTCAGTTCTAACTATGTAAGCAAAAAGAAACGCACTCACACTTACACACACACAAACACACATGGACACCCGTAAAAACCCACACACGGACAAACACACACACAGGTACATGAATGTATTGTAAAGCATTTTTGTCAGCAAGTCAGAACTCATTGTCAGTCTCAGACTTTTTGAGAGTAAGGCAGATTTCAAAGTCGACTGCAGCAGAAGTTGTGGAAGGTGTAAGATGTGATGTTCTAATCCATTGAAAAATAAAAATGCTTTGACAGGCTAACATACAGACAATCAAACCTCTAATCACACATTGTACGTGTATACTTTGAAGTTTGAAAAAAGAACTTTCAAACTCAACATAGTAAGGTCCAGTCAAAACCCAGCATCCTTCGTGTTATGAACAATAGTGCTAAACACCTGAGCAGACTTACACCAAACTGCATTAAAACATTTTAAAAGTCATTGATATGTTGTCAACTATTGGGCCATTTTACTAATTTAAGCTATTGTCTGTAGACTCTCTAACAGAGCTATGACACTGCAACCCAGTAGTATCACATTTCCAAGTTTTGCAGAGCTTTCCACACCCTCCTGTCTTCAACAACATTGTCATGCTTTACAAATGTAATGTCATGCAACTATTTACATGAAAACAAAAGCATCTAATGTAGGCAAACAGTTAGTATGACTTTTGATATTCATTGAAGTGTACTGTGGGCAGTTATTTTAGTCTTCTATAATATAAGCATCTTGTCACTCAACTGTTGCAATTTAGGATCTGTAAAGTTCCCTTTTCCACTTCCTATGCTAATGCATGTCCACAGTCTGTTCTCTTTGTGCTAAAGGTTAAATGGTTTGATATTCTGAAGGCGATGTATTATAATTAGATGCCTTTATAAAGTGTGTATGCTACTGAATTAGTTACTTTCCACTCTGTAGTTTGATAGTTGTGTGTGAACTCTCGATGTCTGCCATTTGCATGCAAGGCTGGTTCCACTGCAGAGGAGAGGAGAGGCCTGACGCTCTGATTGGTGCAGGAGTTGCTAGACAACAGATGTCCAGCCGGCTGGGAGGTGGACTACCTGTGGAGGAGGGAGAGAGTGAAAGAAAAGTGGAGGTGGAAAATTATGGAGAGAGGGAGTGAGGCTGTTATATGACAGACATTTACACTGTACAGTGAGCTACAACAGCGTAAAATACCACTAACACAACATGACCACATAATTACCGGCTTTAAAGGCAGTGACAGAATGGTATTGTGGCTGGGTTAGCTCAGTTGGTAAAGCAGGCGCACATATGCAGAGGTTTACTCCTTGACGCAGTAGCCGCGGATTTGAATCTGACTTACGACCTTTTGCTGCATGTCATTCCCCCCTCTCAATTTTCTTGCTGTATACAAATGCACCATTCTGGAAGACTTTCTATATTCTCACACTTACAAATACATCACCAAAGAACAAAAAATGAAAACACAAAAATCTTATTTTAGTATCTGGTGATGTTTCTTTGTGGGTTGGGAAACCAGATACATTTTACAGTATGTAGGAAAAGGGCTGGGGGGCTAAAAATGTAGACCAGAATACCTTCAGCAGATTACTGTATGCTTTCTAGTAATTTCTCTGCTGTAGAACACTGTCATGATTAACTATGAAGTGGAACCATTGTATAAGTCAGTGAGGAAGGGATTCTGTTTAATACATACAATAAAGAAATATTGTTACTAATTATTGGTGTCTTTAGAAAAAGATAATGTATATGTATGTATATACAGTATATTATCATCTATTCAAACATTCTTTTATAAATTATAGTATGCATAAAGGGAAATGAGAGAAAAGCATGTACTTCAACAATGCAATGCACTTTGACACTTTTTGACTACAAAAAGTATTGATATATGATAAAACAAAAAATCTTAAAGCAACAAAAATAAAGTGCCAGATTAAGAAAACTGAGTTTGATAAAATAAAATGTTTAACTCTGCAAAGGAAAGAGTTTAGACTGAGAGAGAGACGATTAGGTGTCATTAAGTAACATGGTGGCCTGAGGCTGAGATGGAGAGATTAGTGACCTTGCTCAAAGGTCCTGCTTATCATGAAAAGATGACTGAGCTGCCCTTGTTTCTGGCTCTGTCTGTCAGGATGTCGGTTTTTTCCGCTGTTGTGCTTGTTTGTAAAGCTGTCAGTATGCCTCAAACTAAATCAAAATTATATATATATATGAATAAAATTGACTTCAAACTCACTGGCACACACATACCTCTTTATCCAGGCGTTAGGGAGTGAACATATCATCTCCTTTTCTGTGTTTTTTGTGCCTGTAACTAACTGTACCAGGGCAGGTTTTAAATTATTTTTTTCCTTCTGTATTTTAGCTCTAACTGTAGTGAAGCCACAGCTTATCCTGTATTTGTGTTGTATTTCACTGTTGGGATTTTATTCTGGCTTCATCTCTCACAGGACTGGATGAGCATTCTTTTTAGTCACAGTGAACATATTGTATTGTACTGGTATTTCTAACCCAGCATTTGAAAGAACGCTAAGTTCTATTTTGTTTAAACTTGCGGCCCAAAGTTTGTCTGTGGTCCGCTTGTCGATTCTATAGCTACACTACACTGACACAAACAAAGCGATACCTGTATCTATGATGGTACCACGCTGCCTGGTGTTCTTTGTTGCTCTTGCATCTGAGCTGCAGAGTTTACAGTTTCCATAGAATCAAGAAGAGCAGAGGAAGGAGACACGGATGAGAGTAAAAAATAGGTGTCCTATTTTAATCGAAAAAAAGTTGAACCTACTGCTTCTCTTTTCCTCACTCACGTTCTCTCTCTCTCTCTCTTTCGCTCCCTCTTGCTCTTGCGCTCTATCTCCTGGGGCAAAGCTGAAATGGGTCGCCTTAACGCCGTGCTGACTACTTATAACGACTGCTGCTCTCACTCGGTTGTTCCGAATCAGGGTTACTGGTTGTCGGTGGTTACTTTGGTGTCTTTTGACAGGGAGACAGTAAAGTCACTTCCTGTTTTACATAGTCAGATATAATCAGTCTGGCCTCATAGAGGAGAGATGTGAGATATGAGATGTCTGTGGTCACATGGAAGGAGTACAGTAACCCTTATACCTGTTGCCCTTTTGAAATTTGGTAGTTTGCTGATGGCAAGCACGCAGGCAATATAAAGTGAATTAAGAAGAATACACAGTATTTAAATTAAATGTCCAATGCTGAAATTAGGTACACAATGGTCACTACCAATCCCTAATTGTGTAGTACCAGGCAGCTGTTTTAAATGGCAAAGCTCTAAACTGTACTGTGCTTAACAGACAACTGCAAACAGACATAGTTAGTAACTATCTGGTGAACCTAGAGGAGCATTTAGCAGCTATAAAGCTAGATATTTCCCTCAGGTGTTGATAGAGAATTTGTATTATTTTTTTTAGACTTACATTCACCAGGTGGTCAGATACATAACTCCAAATATATTAATTTTATAATGTGACATGTCAGTGTTGTATTCAAAGTGGCTAAACAATCAGTTATTGCTGGTTTTATGGTCTGTTTTTGGCTAATCAACTGAATCAAATACCGGACCAATCAAGGTACTCAGTGATGTGATGGGTAAACAAATCCAGTAATGCTGTGATAATATGGCCAAATAGTAACTCATTGCATCATTTGCAACCATACTGCATGTGTCTCTCAGTGTGTATTATCAAATCACCCAATCCCAGTCTGCTGTAAGTGAACAAAGAAATGAGCAAGAAAATCCTAATGATCGTTACATTTAGATTTGGCCTCCTTGCAAGTTTATTTTGTTCTCAGGGCAGTAAAACTCGCAAGCAGCAGCTCATATTAAGCCTGACACTAGAGGTCAATATGAATCCACTGTGGCTGCTCCCTCTGTTTGTTGTCCAATGTTGCCTGGCTGTTTGTGGTACACAACCAAGCACATATCAGGTCACATTATTTTTGTCAAGCATTTCAGTTTTGATAAGGAAAAGAACAGGGCACAAGCCAACAGACAGACAGACAGACACACGCATGCACGCACGCACTCACGCACACAGAAGCAAGTACAAAAACACACACTGACGCTGACAACAATGTCTAAACACTGCGCTGTGTCCTTCAATGAGTCAAAACTAATTTGCAACCAACCTCATGTTCGATAATTCAGAAAGCCAATCATAGCGGGGAATAATGAATTAAAATAACATGTCTCTGTTTCTCTCTGTGTTTGTGTCTCTCCTGTTTTTCTTTAAGATCATCAAAAGCTGGAGAGAGAGGCGAGGATTTGTCGTTTACTGAAGCACACCAACATCGGTGAGCTGCAAGTCCTCAATCTTAACATAAGCACACACAAGAACGAACACTGATACAAAATAAAAGCACACATATTTTTTTCAGGCCTCTGTTGAATCCTGCTATGGCTATTCATCTTGTAGACAAAGTTATAGAGGAGACAAGTGTATGTGTGTCTGTATCTGTGTGCTCTCCCAGCTGAATCATCAGAAAGACACAGGAGCCCTATGCCCTCTCTCTAAACCACTGACCCTTTACACTCTTTCCTTCTCATTATATCTCTGATAGTACCGGTCTCTCCTCTTTTGTTCTTTTCACACTCATCTGCTCATGCTCTTTCTTTTCTTCACTGTCATTATTTCAGATTGGCACCACAGCTGCCATTCAAGTCAGTTTTTTAAGATAACTTCTGCTCTTATAAAATGGCTATACCAAAAACTATGATTTAAAATTCTGACTGCTTGGCTTTTACGTTTTAAAAAGGGGGTGTGAAAATAAAATTATATATACAGTAGTAGGGCCATTCAATATCAGAAGACAATGCTCAGTCGGTCTAGTTTAATTTTAGGAGACATTTCAATCTTATTTTTGATCAGAAGTGATTGTGGGGATGGCAACTGTGCTAAGAATGTGTTTTTCAGAATGTATCCACTCTTAGGTAGATTTTATTATGCATTGCAAACTCATTTTGCTACTGGATTTATACTTAGTGCTTCACACTGCTCCTTTAGGCTACATATTACCACTGTACTTCTGATAAGCTCCACAACTAAATATCTAACTCTGAGTCACAGCAGAACAAAGGAAAATGTGAATAATTAGAATGGGAAGTACTTGTATAATATTGACTGCTGTTTCATTTAGTCTTTTCCTTTTTTTCCTCCTTTTTTTTTCCTTTTTTGTCCTGTGTTTTTGTTATATCTCCTCGACAGTACGACTCCATGACAGCATATCAGAAGAGGGTTTCCACTATCTGGTGTTTGATCTGTGAGTAACAGAATCCCACACACATTCTCTTTCAATTGTAATAGCCTCCCAATTTCATATTATTTCCTATTTTTAATTTCCCTTTTAAGTTGTGTATTTGTATGAGGTTAACACTATTTCTGGGAATATCCTTAGTTCTTATGAAGCTGGTTTGGGTTGGACTGTTTTTTTGTATATCCATATTTAAGTTTGTGTGTCAAGTCCTTCCTAAGTATTATGTTGATTTAACCAGTGAACTACTAAACCAGAATGTCTAGTAAAGACTGTATGATATTTCATGTTAATCTGTTGCTAGGAAACATCTGCAGTTCTGTCCACAATGTAAACAGAAAGTCATTGCAGCATAACAAACTGTAACATTCTACCAAAATATAACAGTTTTAAGGGCCAATATATTTTAAACTGTCTTAGACTGACAGTCACTTGTAAATGTAGGTATAACTTTGTTTTGTTTGTTTTCACATACATGCACTTTAGTGTATGGGATGTACTGTATCCTGTTCCGCTAAGCTAACCAATGCTATTTAGCTAAGTTAGTATTTAGTCATTTAGTCTTACATTACTAGCGTAAGGCTTTGTAATTTAAGTTGCATCATGTAATGTAATTTAAAATCTACCAGAATTACATCACCATTAAACAACATTTTGATTTTCAGGTCAGATATGTCTTTGTTCTTCAATGAGCCAGCAAGCTAAAGTATTGTCACTTAGCAAACTTAGTTAGCTACACATAAGTTACACCTGGCAGTCACCAACTAATCTCTGAATAAAAACAAGTTTGTGTGGTGCTCCCTACTTTTAGTAATGCATTAATCTTTGCTAAAACTATCTTTAAACTTAAGATACACCAACACACACACACACACACACACACACACACACACACACACACACACACACACACACACACACACACACACACACACACACACAAACAAACAAACACACCACACCGTACACACACACACACAAACAAACTGTAATGATTTCTCTGTTCTCTGTCTCTCCACAGGGTGACAGGAGGAGAGCTGTTTGAGGACATTGTAGCCAGGGAGTACTACAGTGAGGCGGATGCCAGGTAACACACACTAACACGCACACACGCATGCATGCACGCACGCACGCACGCACGCACGCACACACACACACAGTGCTGAGCAGCAGCCATTATGCATCTCTGTCTGTTCTTGGTGTATGTGTGTGTTTCACATATAGTCTTCTCAGAGGTGTGATACAGCTACCTTGTCTCTGAGGCATCTCATAGAATCATTTATAAACATGATTAACGACATATAGCCTGCGGTATTAATCATACACAGTGTACCTTACACTGTCAGATTCCTCCCCAGAGAGAGAGAGAGAGAGAGAGAGAGAGAGAGAGAGAGAGAGAGAGAGAGAGAGGGAGGTAGTTTGTGTGTGCATCTGTGTATGCTTGTCATAGACACTAGCTTTGGATTATCTATACCGTGTAATACATTAACTCTTGTGAAAAATGACATACTTTCATGTGACTTTATGTCACCAGACAAGAAAACAGCATCACACATAAGCCTAATGATAGTGACATATGATACATTGTTATGGTTTCCTCTTCTCCCCTCAACTAATTTCCCTCATCTTCTCTTCTCTGCCTTTCTTCTTTACATTTTCTGTGTCTTCATCCATTTGTTCCAAAACAATCCTGCGCTTGTTCATTCCTCTGCCACTCTCAGCCACTGCATACAGCAGATCCTCGAGAGTGTCCATCACTGCCATGTTAATGGGATTGTCCACAGGGATCTGAAGGTTTGTACAACTGCAGTTAAGGCTGCAGCCATATTCAATCCTGACTCGGTACAACAGACAGCAACATTCAAAAAGACCCAGTGACTCCCCTCACAATCCTTTTCCTTTGCATCCACACACAATTTGCGATCTGTTTAATGATCAAACTAAAGCCAATAATTATCTTCTCATGTAAAAGGAAAAATACCATCATAATAATTTGTCACAATATTCCATTTGTTCTTGTAGAAACCTTAAAAGCTCTGAACAATTAAGAAAGCTGATTTTAACTTAGATTAGATTATACTTTATTCATCCCACAGTGGGGAAATTCCCTTATTACAGCAGCATTTTCTACAGTAAAAGCAAAACAAACAAACACACAAGTAAACACACAAACAAACAGGCAAACAACAGACAATGAGCAGAAGGTATGGCTGAATGTAAAGTGGTGTCAAATAAAGGTATTGTAACTTGAGCGGAGCTTTGAAATTGGCTACAATTCGTGTGAGCAGAATAAGATTCAAACCTACCAAACAGCAGAGACTTAAGGCTTGGCACCTATATTGTTACATTAGAATCTTGTTGCGTCAATATTCTGGGTTTAATTCCCCTCCTGCCAATGTCAAGAATAAGGATCCACCTCTAATTCTACCCCTGATGTTTCAGAGAGCATAGCCTCTTTATGTGTGTGTGTGTGTGTGTGATTGTGTAGTACTCTGAGTGCAGCACCATGGTGACAGGAATACGAGCAATCAAAAGGCAGAACTTCAGGAATGATAAACATTTGCATAATTATGTGAAAATGATGTTGAGATTTAAAAGATGTTCCAAGGTCATACATATTCTAATGATAGTCTGTACTCTCATAACCTCCCAATGGCATTTTTATGTCTGTTCAATTGTGAAAATCTAACTGTTGGTTTATGAGATTTCCAATTGGTGACAGTAGCTTAGTCTGTAGGGAGTAAGGTTGGGAATGAGAGCGTCGTTGGTTTAAGTCCTCATATGAACCAAAGTATGTCCATCAACAGCGGCAGCTCCCTTCACTCTGACATTAGTGCATGTATAGGTACTTAGCGTGTGTGTAAGCTAACTTGTGGGATTAATTATTAGGGGAGATATACTTTTTTGAAGTAACTTGAGGTTTTCAGATGCTTCATAATAAATCAAAATGTACATTATGTAGATGTTGTCCACTTGTCAATTAGTCATGTTGAGGCATATGTCTGCCATAATTTGACTGATCACAGGCTATCTGTGTTTAGAGTCACTAAATGTTAGGAAATGTATTATTCATTAGAGCACACTGCCTATCTGCCTTAGGTTAGCAAAGACCTTTCTGCACTTGTGTCCGTGTGTGTCCGTGTGTGTGTGTTTGAGAGTGTGTGCTTGCATGTATTTATGATTATGCTGTGTGGTGTGTTTGTAGTTACCCATATGTGGCTAAGTCACTTGTTTTTACATCAACGTCTCAACGTCAACCACAGCCCCCTGTAGCCTTCTCCCTGCAGTGTGAACTTTGTTCCCACTCATGGATTGGAGTTGGTGGTAGCACATCATGTCTGCGACCAATTCACTCGCTCAGAATCCATGAGAATTAGGGAGCAAGTCCATAGCTCCAGCGTGGAAAATGTCCTTTGTCTGTTAGAGATTTGGTCCCGTGCACATTTATGTTTCTCTGTCATTTGTGTGGCAGAAAGGGAGTTGCCTCAGACACTGATTTAAGAGCAGTTTAGCATTGACCCCTAATAGTTTGGATTAGGATTTGGTTTGGCTAATCTGATTTTAGATCTGTGTCTGTGGGCAGCTTGTTCCCAGAGCGTGTGACCTCTCACCTCTAACCTGTTTGACTCCGCCCCCCCCAGCCTGAGAACCTTCTATTGGCCAGTAAGCTGAAGGGGGCGGCGGTCAAGTTGGCTGACTTTGGGCTGGCTATCGAGGTGCAGGGGGACCAGCAGGCATGGTTTGGTGAGTATTCATCCATCCATTTTTCAACCTGAATCAGTTGGTCAGTCAAGCAACCAACCAGTTAGTCAATCTATCAATCACTCATTTCGTTATTTGAGAAACAGCGTAGTCACTAAATTGCCCACTCCTGCCTACCATTCCACATCTCCTACCTCCATATAACTCCTCCAGGTTTTGCCGGCACCCCAGGCTACTTATCTCCAGAGGTTTTGAGGAAAGACCCATATGGGAAGCCAGTGGACATGTGGGCCTGTGGTAAATAACATTACAATTCTCTTTTATCTCCTGGAGATAAAACCTTAGTCTATGACTTGTCTGACCTGGTCAGCTGTGTGCAGAAGAGTATTTTGCACCAACACTGCAACTTCATGTTGTTTCAAGTGTTTAGTAGTGTTAAATAATATATATATATATAGTTGTTTGCAATATACAGTACTAAAATATGTGTTTTCCGTTACCATGCTTAACTTACCATGTTGCTTTCTTCCAGGTGTGATTTTATATATCCTGCTGGTGGGCTACCCTCCCTTCTGGGATGAGGACCAACACCGCCTGTACCAACAAATCAAGGCAGGGGCCTATGATGTAAGCGCTTACACACATACAATCCAACCTTGGGCTGTCATTTGAAAAAAATAACATATTAGTATAATATCTATTACTATTTTTGTAACTATAACTTAAATAAGAATACTATAGATGATCTTGATTGATTGTCTTGCTGCCACATGCATCAATTCGGTGAAAAATATGTTAAAATAAAAAAGTGAAGACATGTATTTAGTCCATCTCATTTCTTCCAAGGACAGAAGAAATGAGATGGACTAATTTTCTGTCTGTTTACTGATGTTAATTAAGTTTTTTGTTTCTCCTCTCCCTTGCCTTGCTAAAAATCTGAAAATGCTTTACTTTGTCCCTACTACCTTTGTCTATGTAATGAGTGTTTGATACTCTCTTGTTTTTTGACTAGTTCCCATCCCCAGAGTGGGACACTGTAACTCCTGAGGCCAAAGATCTGATCAACAAGATGCTAACAATCAACCCCAGTAAACGCATCACTGCCGCAGAGGCCCTAAAACATCCCTGGATCTGCGTATGTGGCACACAAACAACAGTGATGCAGAAAACCACATAAACAGATTTACAGATGCAGACACAGCAATAAAGACCCACACATTAATAATTATAAGCTAAGGTACCGCCTTAGGTATGCCATTAGATCCAACTTGTACAAACACACATAGTTGTATTGGCCACACATGCACTGGCATACATTCTTGCCATCCATTGTTTCCATACTCTCTTAATCCACAAATACTCTCATCTTCTTCCTGCAGCAACGGTCCACTGTAGCTTCCATGATGCACAGGCAGGAGACTGTGGAGTGCTTGAAGAAATTTAACGCCAGGAGAAAACTCAAGGTGAGACGTCTGGCAATCTTTTATGTTTCTATTTATGTAGAACAAGCTATTAAGCTATCATTCTATCTCCCCTCTTCCTCAGTCAAGACTTTGCTTTTCTCGAAAACCTTTAAGTTTCCCTTTTGCTGTGTTCTTCTTCCTTGCTGTGACCTTATAATCAATCTTCCTATTTCTGTCTTTTCCTTTTTTCCCACCTTCCTTTCTTCCTTCCTTCTTCCCTTCTTTTCTATCACTGCAGGGAGCCATATTGACCACTTTGCTGGTCACACGAAACTTCTCAGGTATGTCTCTCTCAGCCTGGTGTACAAGACCTGGTTACCAAAAAATATCTTATAAACTAAAACATGTATCTTAAAGAAAAAAATAAATACTTCTCAGAATTGGTAGTTTGGTTATGTCCGCTTTGAAAAATGCATCTTCTATTCATGAGGAAAACTGATCAGAGGCACTAAACAATAGGTAAACCTAATTTAGAACTCCTTTTGGTCTGTATTTCTTTTTTTATAGAACAAACTTAATTTTGGCATAAATGTGCCACTGGTAAACAGAGCCATCTCTCTAGCTGTTACCCATTCACTTTATCTCGATTTTGCGCCCTATCATACCATTTTGCATGCATTTATCTCTATTTTCTCAGGCTCTTATTGGCCTGCTTTCTTTCTTCATTTAACAGTAAAATGCATTAGTGCATTTCTGTCTCTTTTTATTCATCATTTTCTTCCTTTTTCAAATTTCTTTCCTTCTTTTGTTTGGATTGTGGTTTCCATTTGAGGTAAGATTGTTTTTGGAATGACAGGGAAATATGCGGGGTTGGGCCCAACTAAATAGTTGTGATGTATAATTACTCTTCTAATAGTCAATCACATATGCATGAAGATGAAGTGTTCGGTATTCAAAAGAACAAAATTGAAGCTCACTCTTGCGAGTGCCAATTTGAAATCAGAATGCATACAGCATGCATTTTTAAATGTAATCTAGTAGTGTTTGGATTATTTATTTACCATGAGAAATACACTGAGAGAAGAGTAGTGGGATTGAATGTGTGGGTGCTAGTGGATAAGTGCATGTGTATGTGTGCAAATGTTAATTTAGGATTGGTGTCTGGGCCTGTTGGAGATGGGTAGATCACCCCTTTCATCACTTGCTAAATACACACCCAATCAACTACCCACCCTTTAGCAATTCACATGTGAATTAGTACAGTATGTAGTCGGAGAACAACATTGCATAAACAAAGATAACATTCCAAGCATCTGTTGCATTGCATTATGGATCTTGCAGTTGGATTTTGCACCTGGAGTTTGAAGATAAGCACAGTTGACTGATGCTTGCTGCATGTTAGTGTAGCCTCAGGCTCAGGAGTCTGTTTGTGAACTTTCATGTTGAAGTGTTGTCTCTTTCTTTCCTTTCTACAGCAGCCAAGAGTTTGCTCAACAAGAAGGCAGATGGTGTTAAGGTGAGTTGCTTGGCAAAATGAAGTAAATGCAATGTTATTTGCATTAGTGTGCTGGAACGTTCATTGTGCACCTAAAAAATTATCATTCAGGGACAGTCACTCCAAGCAATGGTGGATAATGTTTTTTTTTCTTAGCTTGATCTCACAGTTCCTTCAATAGATAGTTGGACAAGTATCTACATCCATATGGATAGACAAGTTTAAAGTTGGTGGAGGTCTTTTGGTGTAGTTTCCTATTTTATCATTGGTCAGCTATCAAATACTTTTTTTTTCTTACCTGATACTATCTTATCGGACAGGGTGGGTGATCAAAATCGATTTAAACTGCTATCTTGTCTCCTGATCTCTCCCCAATGTTATTACTAACAGCTTCCTTTCTATTCTCCTAGTTCTAGCAGTTTACAATTCAATCAAAACTTTCTAACGATTAAGAAAAGACTACTTTTAATCAGTTTTCCCTATCTTCACCACAGCCTAGTGTTATTGGCCTCTTGTGCGTCTGCTTCTGTCTAAAGTGGAGCTTTACTCAATAAATCTTCCTTCCTGACTAAGTGTAGCCTACTTTATAAGATACACAGATTTCATGAATAGGTCTTGGTTGGTAACAATGTAACGTCACATCTTTAGGACACATGAGTTGGAAAGTTCTCTTATTGGAATGCACCTAAGCCAGAGTGTGTGTATCCACATGTGTGCACAAACGTGTGTCTGAAAGAGTGTGAGTCATATCCCCTCTACACTGCCCCCTGCAGGTCAACAACAAAGCCAACACAATGACCAGTCCTAAAGACACTGGCCCTGCCCCTGCGCTGGTATAAACACACAACTTCTTCAACACCCGCACCTTCATCCACAAAACCTTTAACACCTCCCCAACTCACACCCACTGTGGAGGAGGAACAGGTTCACCCTTTCACACGGGTTCAGAGCATATAATGTTTGATCTCAGCCTTTGCTTGATAAGATTTTAATTATTAACCAGGTCTATAAGACTAAAGAAAATGGGTGAAACAGCTCAACTTTAGGCTATCCCTGAATGAAATTGTGTTTAAAAGCATGTCAAAGCTCCAGCATATTTGAGACAGCTAACCATAAACAAAAATCATAATTTAGAATGATGTGTTCATTACTTCATATACAGTAGCAGAGCATGCATGGAGCATACATAACTTGGCCAGTTTGGATTTGCTGGATCTGTATAATGTTAATGTTGCTGAAACAATAAGCATTTACACACATTTGGAGTGGTCTCTGACTAGTGTATTTTAAAATCTGTAGATAGGGGGAACCTCAACCCCCCCATCCCCTCCTCTCTCCTTCTTTACACACCTACACCATGCATGTACTTCAGTGCTATCAGTTTTGCATTTGATTGTAAAAGTAGCAAGGGTGTGTTATTTTGAGTTTGCTGCTCATATAGAGTAGCTTGCCTGTGCATGGCTGGCGTGTGAGAATGTCGCCTCCTTAGGCTTATGATAATGCTACATTCCCAAGTGATTTGGCTGTCAATTGTTGGCTTGCGCATGGTGTCTGTTGACTGGCTGTCTACATCAGGCCACATGACTGTTGCTCTGCATGATGTCAAAGGCTTTCTGTCCCCCCATTTGTTATCAAGATGATTACACATAAACACAGGCATCTCTCTCTTTCTCTAATCCCTTTCTCTCTCCATCATCATGTACACACACACACACACACACACACACACACACACACACACACACACACACACTCTCAGAGCTGATGTAGTGTAATCGGGGGTGAGTGATTAGAAGGACTAAGCTGGCTGGTCATCAGGATCGATTCCACAAAAGCCCAGACGTCTGATTACCAAGGCAGGCCATTGTAGCTGATGAGAGGATGGAAAGACACAAAAAGACATAAAAGCATGAAGAAAGAAAAACAAGTGGGCACAGACGATTGAAGAAGGGTTTATTTCTCATTTGATGCATTTTGATAGATAGATAGATAGATAGATGAGTCAATATCTGAAAACACACAAACACATTTCCTTTAACAGTTTCTGTGCCATCATATACATTCTATCCATCTAGTTATTTCGTCCCACAAGTTTTCTCATTTGTTTTCTTTAGGAACCACAGACAACTGTGATCCACAACCCTGTAGATGGAAATAAGGTATTACTATAAAACTACCATTTTCACTGTTAGTAGCATAATATCACTGTTTTTTGCTCCCATACTTTAGGCCTTTTCATTTTTTCAATTTCAACTAATAGCATTAGCATCTTCCTCGACCAACTGTAAAAAGCCCATATCTTGTACTGTTATATAATCAACTGTTAATATATAATGTTCATCGGGGCATCCTGATGGCCTAGTGGTTTAAGCCCCTTACCATGTAATCTGATTTAAGCCCAGCTAGGGACTTTTATTGCATGTTATCCTTCCTTCATTGTCTCTTGTTTCCTGTCAGCTGTATTGCTGACTGTATCATTAAAAAATGCCCCCATAGTACTTCATTTAGCAAAATCTGAGTTGGCAAGAGCATTTAAAAAAATTATTTTAACACTCATTGATATTAAAAATATATATTGTACTATATCATTATCAATGCACGCATTACATATACAAACTGTGTAGGTTGTCATTCTACAGGAGTCCATTGAGAGTGCCAACACTACCATTGAGGATGATGATGTAAAAGGTAGGGACATTTGTGTTTTTGTCTCATTTACCTACTCACAGTTCTCACCTGAGGTATCCTCACTATCCACACAGTGAGGATACAGTAACACGTAACAGTCGGTCCTTCCAAATCGTATGTCCAAATGTTCATTCCTTTATAGTTTTTTTCTCATTCTGTTTTGCAACACAGTAAAAATGCACAGCAAGTTAACAGCAACCCCCCCCCCCCCTTAGCTGTCAACTCCTCTTGCAAAATGCTGTCCGCCCTGTTCTTTTTCTTTCCTGCCCTCATGCGCATCCTTAAGTTTCTCCCATCTTATGTCTGAGGAAAAAGCATTTGCTTCTTCAGTTCTTTTTTGCATACCTTTTTATGCTTTCAGTGTAACTTAATGTTTCTCTTTTCTACCTTTTTCTTCCCCTTCTTATGTTTTGTTGAAAATATAAATTTTCTTATCCTGCCTTTCCTCATACATACATAAATACAAATGTATGCCCTTATCTTTGTTACATCCCATACCAAACACATGATACCCAATCACATCCCCCGTCCACGCAACCGCTGACAGCCGTTCATCTGGGCAGCTTAGTGAGTGGTATCTTGAGCTCTATGAGCCGTTCCTCACAGATGTCTGATTCAAGACAGACTCCCACCTCCTCAGTTCAGAGTAAGTCCTTCCGCGGGGAGGAGATTGATGGTTTGTTTTGTTCCCCTCCTGTTACCTAGTCATTAGTGAAGGAAAGTGATCTCTCCTTGTAAAGTGTCTTAAAGCCTGGGTTCCTGATGAACAAGTAATTTCCTTGACTTAGATAAGTGGGTGTTTGATACAGTTTATAGTGACTTTTTGTCCGCTTAATGCACTGACTGACAAAAACCTCCGTTTTTGGCCCCTTAATATCTGTTTGTTCCATCCAATTTATTCTTCTGTATTTGAATTGTAAGAATATGTTTTTCTGCTGTATATTTGTGTATTGTATACACAGATGCTCTTTTCACTTCTCTATATGTCCTCTGTACTGACTTAACCAAACATTAAGTCTCACACAGTAAATAGCTGATTCACATACCCAGTCATGTACACACAGTGTTACAGCTTATGGCCGTGAATGCAATGGCGGTAAAATACTGATTTATATTTGTCTTTACTTTTAATACTAACATGTTTTTTTGTTGCACAAGTTAAGTAATTGTTTTAATATCCCCCAGCCTGCACCAATAACAATAAAGGTAATTGTCAGCATTACTTAGTTAAAATTACTTTTGTAGCAAATACTTGCATCTGAGCATTGGTTTGTCTTTGTTCATTTTGAGCTTTGTTGGTGAAAGGAATCATGTCATCTTGCATTTTCTTGCCTAATATCCCTATTAGTCATGGGAGGCTTTCTTGTTGTTTTGTTACTCAGATATAAAATAACAGAAACATTTTTTGAGCGCCTTCCATTTCTAATAACTTTGAAATCTTGGTAATTCATAGACTAGTACCCATTTGAAGCTGCTTTGAAATCTGATTTCCTTTATCTGCACTGAGACCGACATTTGTCTGAAACACAGTAACAACTAGCCATTTTTACATTGGTTTGTGTAGTTGATGATGTTCTGTGATGTTGTGTTGTAGCTCGCAAACAGGAAATTATCAAAGTCACTGAGCAGTTGATTGAGTCTATCAACAATGGAGACTTTGAGTCCTATGCGTAAGTGTTTTTTCTATCTGAATTTGTAAAGTAGCATCAACATGGCTGATGACTAGATTGCTGATGTCCTTTGCTGATTCTGTATTCTTTGTTGGGGTAACAGGAAGATTTGTGATCCTGGTCTAACCTCCTTTGAGCCTGAGGCCCTGGGCAACCTGGTGGAAGGACATGACTTCCATCGGTTTTACTTTGAGAATGGTAAACATTAATAATGACTTTTTTTTAGCAGCATCATTAGGGCAGCTGTATGTGGCCTGAAACTGTCACATTTTGCAAAATAGAATAATACAATATCTATTTAGACAACCAACAGAATTGTTCAGTTGAGATGGAATTTGTCACAATGTTTGCTCGTGATTCTGTTGTCCAGAGAAGTTGAAATGGGTCTGGGGTGGCTCCAAAAGGTACAAGCAGCCAGCTGGCAAAGATAATATAGCCTTTGGAAGGATTAACAGCTGGATATTATTCATTCATAACAATTTGTTGAAGTTTGTTTAAAACAAGAAAGATTTATAACCATGCTTGCTTACATTTGCATTGTGTGTTGTATGATCTAATGAATCAGTTGTATGCATGGAAGCACCATGAGTAAACTTCCTGTTTAATTGTCAGTGGATAGAACTTGTTTGCTCAATTTAATGTCCTGGCAAACAGTTGCGCTGCAACCTACAGTTTGGAAGCAAAAACACACACTATACATTTATATAATTCATGAGAAGATTAAGTATATTTGTAGAAGCCAGCTCTAAGATCACCTTTTTTCGTTAAGGGTTTGTCCCACAATGTAATTTGCTGACAGAAGATCAACAACAAAAACAGTATAACTAGAATAGCTCATAAACTAGCTACATCAAACTCCCTCTAGAAGGGCCATATATATAAATGCATGCAGCATAATGAAGCCAATAAGTTGTGGAGGAAGGTCACAAGAAATCACTGAGATAACCCATTGGGCAGGTGAGGTAGAGCCAGAACTAGAAAAACGTATGATGAACAGAGAAAGACAACATACCTAACCATCTTAATAGGAATCTGTGTCATTGCTCCCAATTAGTAGGGTTTAAAGAATATATAATTCTGAACGTGGTATTGAGCATGTTGTTTTGCATTTTGTAAGCGAGTGTCAATGGTGCATTAGTGGGCATGGGGTAAATTGTTTGTTGTATATCAATATTTAGTCCTCAGTTTACAGTTCATGTTTGCTGGTACTACAAGGGCATGACTGCAGTTATGGACCAACCTTGGAGCAAAAAAATTACTAATGAATAATGATTGCCATAAATGGCTGAATGTCCTCCGTCATGGTAAAAATAGTTCAGATAAACCAGACATGTCCTAGAAACCTCAATCACTTGGCAATCCTGTGCTTGTCCACTATCTAGCATCAACATATAGACACTTTTAGTAACTCTTGTTTTCAGTTAGTATTCCTTTTAAGATAGGGTCAGGGTTTGGTTTTGAACAATCATGCAGCTGTTTTAGAATTTCCCAAACCCAAATGACTATTATTTAATGTCTTACTAAGTGACATTTTCAGTAATCAGCCATTTTGTCTCCCTTCCAGCCCTGTCCAAAGGGAACAAGCCAGTGCACACCATCCTCTTGAACCCACATGTGCACCTAATTGGGGAAAATGCAGCATGTATTGCCTATATCCGACTGACCCAGTACATGGATACCAGTGGCATGCCCCGCACCATGCAGTCGGAGGAGACCCGTGTGTGGCACCGCCGCGACGGCAAGTGGCAGAACATCCACTTCCACCGTTCGGGCTCACCCAGCATCCCCTCACAGTAAGAGACCGTAAGAAACACAGAAACCTTGATTAAAGGTATAGTAAGTGATGGTAATCCAATACACAAAACATTATACCAGCCAATCAGCAACAGGTGGCGACAGTTGAGTTGGGGGCGAGGAGGGGAGACAGCATGTGAATGTATCGGACGGCCAGAAGCCATCTGTCCTTGTCTGTCCTGTCAACATATAATGCAGTTCACAATTATAATGGAAGCAGATTTACCACTCAAGATGTGCTGTAATTAAACACCGTAAAAATTAAATTAAAACGCGTCTCATTTCTAGATGACAACCATAACTTTTGTTGACTAGTGACAACTGTCATGTGCAGATTTTGTGGCTACTAAACTAACTGGAAACAGATTTTAATGTTTCCACTTGACTTGAAAAGGGGTCTTATGTACTTGATGGGGAGGCCTCTAGCTCACCTGGTAGAGCATGCACCCCATGTAGACTCAGTCCTTGCCAGTGGCCCAGGTTGAAATCTGACCCGAGGCCCTTTGCTGTCATCCCCTCTCTCTCTCCCCATTTTACTGTCTCTCTTCAGCTGTTCTACATAAAATGGGAAAAAAAAACCTAATAAATAAATATGAATAAAATGCATTTGATGGCTGCATACATGATATAATGTTTTTGCCATTGAAAGGCTAAAAGAAAAATTGACAGAAACCTTCAAACTCATGAGATACGGAGTTGGCACACTGCATCAACATTCCTGCTTTGTTACAGTTGCTAAGCTATGATTCTCCAATTACTGTTTGGTAGAGTTTAGCAACAGTCAGCTGCAAAGATTGAGCATTTAAGAGCTTTGAGCATTTTCAAGACACTGTAACTATCACATTAACTAATTTAACTACTGACCAGGAAAATGTTCGGTGGTTATGCTGAGGCCACCAAAAATGATCATGTACGGTTTATGAATCATAAAGGTGTAAGTTGTCCCGCCCTAACAGTTGCGACAGAGTGACACGAGAGTAAGCGAGAGTCGTTATACACCCACACATTCTTGAAAAGAGTTATAATTAATTTTACACTTGGGTGAGTCAACAATAGGTCTGTACGGACTATTCCCAGTGAATAATAGCAGTGAGCCATCATGCACAATGTTATTGTGCCTGGGCCTTTTAGTGTTATTAATTAGACCCGTACATCCTGCTTTGCTGCTATTACATGTCCTAATATCGGCTGCGAAGAAAAAGTCCACTGGTCTAACTGGTCAGGCTAACATTATCCTTGCTGTGTGGAACCTGTCAGTATATATTCACATGTATGTTCTCTATCTCTCTTTTATTGCAGTTAATGGATATCAACATGTGGTAAAAAAAAAAAAATCACCAAATCTGATAGGGCAGCCAACTAGCCAAACCATGACTGCTCTTTGACCTTCGACCCTTCTATAAGGACATGACATTGCAGGATACAAGTATTAATATATTTTACTGTTATGGCATTTTATTAATGGACATCATTCAAAACCACTACCGGGTGGCTGCACACCCTATTTGGACATTATGAAATGAGCATATTGACATTTTTTTGTTTGTTTTTTAAGATGTTTTGGTATGCATTTTAAATATAAAATAGAGATGTTTAAAAATATACTACTATAACCTCTCCCAAACATTAGTTCTGTATTTTTATGTGTATTTATGTGTGCGCAATACAGAAACATTTGGAGAATTAGAATGTTAAAATTGAGCTTGCTTTAGTTTCTGGTGATGTATATACATTGTGATTGTTGATAAAAACAAACATTGAAATTGCTATTCTTGCTATCAAAGGAATTAATAGTTTATGTAAAATCCAGTTTATGGGTTCCATTTATGTTTGCTATGAGTCATTACTGTTTGAATTGTCCGAGTTGAACCTATACTACTAATTTAAATGAAATAAGAGAATGTAGCATATATGTAATATATGAAAATTCAAGACTATTGTGTAGTGCATGGGGGAATATTGTAAGTAAGATCATATGAAACTATAATATCTTCAGTTTGATTTGTGAATCACTAACTTTGTATGTTTGCGTTTGTTAATGTTATGCATCAGTCCTGTCCCAAATGTTCTATTGTCCTCCAGTATCATGGAACTATTGTAAAAACAACTACACAGTTATGGTTAACATCCAGCGTAAATATCAAAACCTCATATCTAAAAGGAGGAAAATTAAACTCCTCGTCGCTGAAGCACCCCTTACGTTTTGTATAAAAATGAAAAGTAAACAAACTCATTTTTCATAATGTTTGTATTTGTATTGTATGACTGTATGTAGAGTTTCTGTCATTTCTAGTGTGTTACTTAGCCAATTGCACAGACAAGGTGGAGATGATGAAGATGATGCAAAGGCACTGTAGTCTTTATATTTAGTCAGGTTTAAATGTTAACCTGACAGTTGGGCTAATATATATTTGGAAGTGTCGTAAAAGCATTGGATTGAAGAACGTTGCAGTTAGGCAAGATGACGGTAAGACAGCAGTGAAGGAGTCAAATAAGAGTTGGACTGTAACACATATTGAGATGTCTTCCATGACGATCAGTGCTTTTACCAAGTGGCCTCCTTACCACTGCAGGACAATGCCAGTGTCTTTGTCATCCTTACTATTTGCTCTTTTCAATTGGTTGGTCTCTTCTTTTGTTAGGGGAAAATATGAACATTTCTTTTGATGAAACGTATGATGTCAATGCAACACACCACTCCTTAAATGGTGTGAACCTTTTGCCAGCACGGCAATGGATGGCTTAACATGTTTAAGAAATAAATAAATCAGCTAGAAGGTGTGATAATGAATACGTTTTAACTTGTTTTGTGTTGCTGGTTGATCATTGTTTTCCTAGTGCAGAGGTGGATGGAAGATGCTGACGTGTGTCTTGTGACTTAATTATTTTATGTATTTATTTGTGATCTTTGCTCTATCCTAATACACTTTTTGATATAGACATGCTATATTAGCCCAAAATGAATTTATATACAGTATATATTAATTCCTTTTGGGCTAATATGTATGTGTGTGTACACACATACACACACACGCACACACATTACCAGCTATAAACAGCTCCTTCAAACTTGCTTTGACCTGAATATGTTTGTGGTGCGGGGAAGTATTCAGATCCTTTACTTAAGTAAAAGAACTAATACTAACCAATACTCTGTTACAGTAAAAGTCCTACATTGAAAATGTTACTTAAGTAAAAGTATATAAGTATAATCAGGAAAATGTACTTAAAGTATTAAATGAAAAATCCTCACATTTTCAAACATTGATCAAAACAGTTTGTCAATTTACTAAGTGTTTAATCGGATAATTATTTCAGCTGGACTTGTAGGCCTGTATATTGTTGGGTAGTTTAATTCATGATAAAACATATTTTATAAACTAAATGTGTTTTGTGTGCAAACAATTGGTAAATTAACTAGTAATGAAAGCTGTCAGATTAATGTAGTGGAGTAAAAAGTACTATATTTCTCTCTAAAATGTAGATGAGTAGAAGTACAAAGTTGCATGAAAAGAACAGAGTCAAGTAAAGTACCTCAAAGTTGTACTTATGTATAGTACTTGAGTAAATGTACTTAATTACATTCCACCACTGGTGGTGGCAATTAACTAAGTGCAGACAAATGTGGATTGCATACATGTCAAAATAAGGGATACTTTAAAAAAAAACAGGCATAAAGTTATTATGTATTTAAAGGCAAGTTAGTTGTAAGGGCAAAAATAGAGCAGTAGATTAATCCTAAAATTACAAGTCTCAAAATGGTGGATTTCACCCTTGCCTGTGCATGAATGGCATATAGTCTACATATGTCTTCCTCCCACTGACATGGTTGCTGCCTTGTTCATATCAAGTGATGGCAGATGCACCTGATTTGAGTGATTTTATAAATGTGGTACATGCAATGTTATGGAATAGTTAACACCGCTGGATTAAATTGATAATATGTTGGGTCTTTCATTTTATTTATTTTTTAGATTATTTGTTGGGAACAAGACAGCTTAGACATGAAAGAAAAGGGGGGGGGGATGACATGCAACAAAAAGCCGCAAGTCAGAGTTGAACCCGTGGCTGCTGCATTGAGAACTAACCCTCTTTATATGGACACGCACTCTGCCAGGAGAGCTACCCAGTTGCCCATATGTTGGGTCTTGTATGCTTCAAAATTGTGACAGTGCATAATGTAACCATAATAACTCAATTGTATAATTAAATCTGTCATATTTCCATATTAAATCTCCACTGTTGCACTATTTCCGTGGCCCAACTGGGCTGCTGTAGTGTACGTTAAAGTGAGCAAATTAAATGAACTGTACAAATTCACAAGATATAACAAGATACAACACTATATATTTGTAGACTTTTATTCTCTCAGCCATAGATATTGCAGCCATTTTGTTTTTGTCTTTTTGAATTTTGATACAGTAATACATGCCCTTATAGATATTTATATATGCAGTGTATATGTATATAACTGTCATCATCACAGAAAAGGGATGCTGATTCTTTAAATTAAAAGCATACCAGTCACAGTGAACTTCCACTAGTTTGCATTTTACATTTTTCTTAATCACAAAGTAAACAGTGATAGTGAAATAAATACATTACATGTTGTAAATACATACAGTAACGATGCTGAGAGCTGTGAATAATGGTATGTTTAAGCTCTCAACCTGCCTCATTGCACGTTTGCCTGGTGTGTCATCTTGTTTTTATCATCTGCCCCGCCAAAATAAAACTTTCTCTGTAGCTACGATATACTGTACCTCATATCAGGTGCACAAAAAGCATGGAGGTTCTCCCTCCTGACATTCAGGAATTTGAATGTGGTTTGTGTAAAATAAATGTTTTATTTCTTTGCTGACAGCAACATGCACACTCTTTTACTACACTCACAGACTCATTCACTCAACTGAACACACAGAACACACTCAAAAACACACAGCACACAACTGCCAACACATCATTTAAAAGATAATAGTCTGAAAATTAAAATAAAGCAGAAACACCTGACACCTTACCTCAAATGTCATATCTGACAAGTGACTCGCAAACAGCTGTGATGATCTAATTCAGCAATGGCAAAGATTCAGTAATTTATACTTTCTAGTAAGTCAAAATCTAAAATAAACTAAGACATCTTCAGAAAACAGAGTTTAAAATCAACTTGTAATAGCTCTAAACCATCTCACTCACACATTCACCATTCTTACAGTATGAGTCAACAGCAACAATGTAAGAGAAAAGCCCCTAAAACTCGACAAAATTAAACATAACAAGAAGGAAAGAAAGACACAGATACAGAAGGGGAATAGAGGCAGAAGGGCACTCCATAAAATTACAAAGATGACAAAGCTGGGATCATGATGACAAATGTTGATTAGTCATGCCTGCTCTATTTCACATGAGTGATTATTAATTCCTAGGTTAGTGATGTCAGCAATGTCTAGATTATAGATAATATATAATTTCCAAAGACAGATTACACATAGCCTACACAAAACACAGCAGCAGCAGGTCGATTTAGTGTTGATACAGTCTGGTTTTCTCTGTGTGACATCTTGACCACAAAAATTAAAAGAGCAGAGAGGCTAGTACAGTTGAGTGAGACAGTTTTAAGTAAGGAATATCTGAGAAACTCTAGTTGTGAGAGGCAGTGCAGTGTGAGAGATATTGTCTTTCAGTCTAAGTACCAGTATTTTGCAAGTAAAGTGTTCTTTACCTTCAGGAGGTTTGTGAGTTAGTTAATGTGAATATTATTTACTTGTTTTCTTTGTTGCTCTACCACAGCATCAAGACAAACTCATCAATTCAGACATGGGAAATAAAAATGAAAGGAAAGTCACAAAAAGGCAAAACAACATCAGAACATGAAAAGAAAATCATGAATACATTATACCAGCCAGGAAAGAAAACAAACAAATGAATGAAATGTCATCTACCAGGACTTAAACAGGAAGACGGTGGTAGCTTTGAGGTGCTGTGGTGCACACTGGAATTGCATGTGGCTAATGCATAGGATTAGGGGGGGACTTTAGCATTGGCAGAGCAAGGAAGTGGGAGAGCGTGTTATACATTCTTCTACTCTTCCTCCTCCTCGTCTTCGTCCTCATCGTCCTCCTTTTCGTTTTTGTTGAAGCGGTAAAAGAGTTGCCGGAGATGCTGCTGGAGGTCACGTGGTTTTGACCCTTTTCTGGGGTTGTCCACTTGTTCTAGAAGGACCTGTTTGCGCTGCCCAGCCTCCTTCACCACTGTTCGTCTGTGGGTGAAAGCTTTACGCATGAGGGCCCTGAAGAGGAAGCATTAAGGGAGGGGAAACAAAACTCAGCATCATTAAACAATGCACATAAATCTCTTAGAAATTAAATTTAATGGACAGATGTTGCTATACTTGCTATACTAAAAGATATGTTATAGGACAGAAACAAAACACCCACACATTATATCATTCTTTGTAAATCCAGCATTCAATGGAGATCACAAGCACAGCATAGCTACTTTATAACTGCATAAACCTACATATTATGCTATGAACACTTTAAACAGGTTCACTGATCATATCCAGATTCTGGCACATTCATGGCAATTACACATAAACTACAATTGGGATGAGATCTGCTGACTGCAAAGGCCATAGCATACGATTTACATCATTTTCATGGACTTCTGCACTACAGTACATGGAAGAATCTACATTTATGTTTCTCCGCTTATTTATTACAGGGGCTGTAGTTGAAATAGTAAAAAAAAAAAAAAAAAAAAAATACTGGGAATTCCTTCACACGGCTCTCACACACTCTCCAGAAATGTGTTCTTGACGGCCACATGAACTAATATGCATATACAGCCGGACCAGCTATCAAAACAAAGAACAGAGAAGCTTGATCTACAACACACACTGAGGGAGTGTGACATCATTCTCTGCTCAGGATGCCATTCCTCCACTATATCTTTACATAGTAAATATTAGTTTGCTACTATATTAAGATTCTCAATGTTGAGTAAGAGAAAAACGTTTTCCTTTGATTTGTGTACACCTGTTTGTACATCTGTCATTAATGTCTTTGTGCTGCTTTTGCCTCCTGCTTATCTCCTTAATTATGTGGTATACTTGGCTATCTGGCAACTACAGGATGCTTGTTCTGGCTTGTCCTCTCTGAGAGGTTTAAGGTGTCACAATACATAACAGTACCCAGTAAACACAAAACATAATGACAGAAATAGCATATACCTTACCTGGTTCACTGTATGTTATCATACTTTGATTTATAACAAATAAAACAATTTTACAGCATGTTACTTGATTAAGTTGTTAATGATAGCAACATTTGCAAACCTTAGTCAATCTTTTTTTTACTTAGTCTAGTAAAACTAATAAACCTACAGCAGGGCTGTCATTGTCAAACTTCACACTCACAAAATGCAAGTATTCACACACGCACACAATCAAGCAGGTGCACTCCTGCACTCACACACCTCCTGACCACAGTTCCATCTTCTCTGACAGTCTCTCTCTCTACCACATGAGGGAGCTCGGTTCTGCTTAAACCACTTATATAACCTAGTGCCTGTGGCATGAAATGGGAAAAAACAGTATTCACTTCACAAAAACCAGAGACTTCATACCTCTCCAAATTGACATGAAATTACTCTCTACACAAGAGCTGTAGTTCAAGACAATATGTACAATAATGGTGACGAGGTTATCAACAAACCTGTTTGAAGTCATCTTGGGCTGAGGGGAGGTCAGAAGCCAAAGACAGATCACCCTGGTGAGTCATTGTCCTTTCACCCTCCACAACTGCTGTCCGTTCTACGCGACTGACCTTACAAGCTTCAGCGGTCTCCTGACTTGATGCTGAGAAACCCTTACATTCAGCAAATGTTACCTAAATCAGAAGAAAAAGGTGATTAGTTTTCTATTTAACTGTTTTTTATATAGTCCTACCAATATAAATGTGGACGTGTCTGTCATTTTCTGTTAACAAGATATTTTGAAGATTCTAATAATGAATACACAACTATCATGCAGTACACGCACCTCTGTGTGGTCTCCCTCACTCTTCAGTACAGTCCGCTTCACCACCTTAGAGTATCCATCGCCCTCTGCCATACTGATGGACCCCTGGGGAGCTCCTTCTAATGACACTTCTTCACGCTCCACACCATCCGCCGAAACACATTTGCGAATAATTTTACGTGTAACCTGAGGAAGATCATGCATTTAAAGACCATTAGGTGGGGAAGTAGCCTATGTGCAGAAAAAGGCAACCATCCAGACAATAAGTTGCAAACATTGCAGAAACAAATGTCTCTCTCTGAATCACAAATTAGATTTCTTAAGCTTTACTGGCTGTTACTTCCGGTTTAAATAATGCCATGTGATACGTGCTTGAGAGCTTAGATAGGATCTTGCTTTACCTTTTTGATAACAGTGTGCCCATTTTCATCCTTGTACTTTTCTTCCGTCACTGACTGAGTGGGGAGGTCATGCATTTCATCAGCCTATAAAGGGAAACAAGACACAAACAACAGTAATCAGCAATACTAACCAGTGTAATGTTTGGATTAAATTCTCCACTTCAAAAACAAAAAAAGCAAACATGTTAGAGGAAAAACAGAACACACATTGTAAATTTTAGGTAGTAATTCAGTGAGAGAATAGGGACTGTGGGATACAGGAAACTGATTTGTATTTGTCAAAAACAACAACAATGAAGTGCTCACAGCAGCATAATACACCTCCATGAGGTTCAACCATCTATGCAAATCAAGTGGCATTTTTTATAAACCCTAAATTAATCTTCAAACACACATTTCTTCACCCATTTTGATGAGACTAAAGGATGTTTGAAATTTTAACTTGACAGTGAAGGTCTAGCCTGGTTTAAGTTTCACTTGGGAAATCACATCCTTCATGCTCATTTAAAAAAAGCATTAATCATGCTAAATCAGATACCTGAATGACAACTCTCCTTCGCACTATTCTGGTGGTCAAAAACTCATCATCTGAACTTTCTGACACTGATCCGAGCTCTGTGGTGATCTCCTGACCAAGCAACACAAATCCATTAGGATTAAGTTAATGACAATATATGAATGCCAGTTTGAAGCAAAGCAAGCAATAAGCAGAGTGATATGGTGCACCTTCTCTTGATTTTGAGAATTTTACAATTCATTTTTATATTTTACATGGGAAAGTACAACATGGCAGTCTGTAACTCAGAAAAAAACGTTTGCAAAATCATGCTTACACTTAATTAAAGCATTGATGTGCTTATTGCTGAAAACATTTACAGACTTATGTTATTACGGTGAGTGATACAGCCAGTTACAGGCAGCACAATGGCATGCTGAGTTAGGACTGGTTAAATCTAAAATCATAATAAAATAAGGGTTATGAGGATTTTTTTCAACCCATCCATGTCACCAGAGGGTTAGCAGTCATTCCTTTCTGAAGCAAATATATTATTTGGTTAAGCTCAGCTCCGGAAAAAAAGCTTGCAGGTCGGGGTGGTTTACCAAATCTCATCTTACCCTTGTCAGAGATTTGTCAGTATCATCAAATGCCCCAATGTCACAGACAGGAGGCGGTTGTGAAGACTCACACATGGTGAATTCTTCATCCGATGCTTCTGAATAGTGTAATAATTCTTCATTTTCTTCTTGTACATTATAAAGAGGCTCATGGACAAAAAGAGCATCCTCATAATCTTCACTTCCAGAGGACAACCGGACTCTTCGATTCCCCCTTTCTAGCACTCTAGGATGGCTAAGATTATCCTGGGGCTGATCTCCATTTGGCCTGGTACTTGTATCAGGTTCATCAGGCTCAGTCTCTGAGAAATCTGATGCAGCCTGTATGCAGTCAAAGTAATGCTCTGGGTCAGAGTATTCAAACGGGCTGTCTACACCACTATGCACAACTTCTTTGTATTCTGGAGGCATGCGGGTAAAGATGGTTGTGGTAGAAGAGATCTCTGAATACCCAGGTGGGATGCTGTACTCCTCATCAGAGGTTGATGAAGTCACCTCTGCTTTGGGTTTGACTGAAGTGGAATGAGAGGAAAAACCCTCAGAGTCTATTGAAGTAAGAGATTCTTCTGAATGCCGTCCATTGGTCCTTGGCCTATCCTCATCTGAGGATGTCTCCACGTTTCCTGGCGTGGGGTATGGCATCAGTTCATCAAAGCTAAAATGTCTTGCAGGTGTAACTGTCTCTGGAGTCAAATCAGAAAGAGAGGAGACTTCTTCACTCTGAATGACTTCAACAAAAGTTGCCTCCCATAAATGTAGAGGTTGATCTTGGATACTTTGTGTTGATATTTCTTCTGTAGCTGATGGAGCTGATTCAACTTCTTCTTGACTTTTAAGAAAGTCAGTTGTATAATCTTGCTCACAAAGATTAGCCACATGTTCCTCAGGTATCTTAGATGGACTCTTTGCAGCTACTTTGGGGGAAGACACTAAAGAAAATGAGCTGAACTGTAATATATCGATAGGAAGTTCTGAGTGCAGTGGTTCCATCACTTCACAAAATCTCTGGGAAGAATTGGGTGTTGGACGGGACTCAGTAGGGGATACAGGACTATCTTTACCAAGGCTTGATGGCACACTTGTCTCAGAGGTTTTTGTTAAATCAGGAGTGTCTGAGATTAGTTCAGGTTCATCTTGAATGGATGTCTGGAAATGTGTATGCTCTATGACTGCTACATCAGTGTGGTTAGTATCTTCAGCAAGCTGTGCAACAGATAACACACTGACTCTCATGGTATCAATATCTTCTGTATGGCATTGATCTTCAGGTGAAAGGTCTTCAAACTCAATTTGTTCAACTTCAGGGCTTTCATCACTGAATTCTGACAAAATAGGGTCAAGTGTCCCTGGGCTAAATGCAAGTTTCACTTCCTCCAGATCTGACAGAAGCTGTTCAAGCTGAGGGGACCCAGACTCTGGTTGTGTTGGAGTGGACTCTAAGGACATGACAATTTGGTCATCCAGACTTTCTTGAGCTATTTGATAGAGTGAGTCTGGGGTCGCTGAGCTTGGTTTAGCTAAGCCAGAATTTTCAATTTGCTTGGGGAATGACAGCTTTTCATCTTTTTCCCGTGGTGAGCTACTTTGATTGATCAGTGTGATTTTAGATTGTGTTTTACTTAGGTCAAAGGTACTTGGAAGTGGTAATTCTAGTTTTTCAGTGGAAAATGTGTTTGAATCATGTGCCAAGGAGTGTGTCTCATTTGGAAAGACCTGACCCTGTTCTAAATGACCACTTAATTGTTTTGAAGATTCTGAAAGATTTGTCCTGGAAGATGCTGTTGATACCTGCAAGAAATGATAATGGAGTGGGGAGAAAATATATGAATATGAGGTGATTTCTTTTGCTGATGAAAGAAATAGTCAAATGAAGCATGCATCTGTCAATGACAGACTCTGATTTTATACATAAAAGCAGTGTCTCAAATGAGGAAATTCACTTACACCCACTTGCGTTTAGGTCACTGCAGTATTATTGTATGTTAATATTTATCTTATAGACCACATACAATTTTAAAATGCATTACATACATGTAATGACTAATTTGATGCAAAATATTGATAATAGCAATGCTTGGAGATATTACATTGAGAACATCACTCACAACCCAATATCATTTTACAATAATAAAAACAGGGCACAAGTGAACTTGAGTGAAAATCAAGATTTGGAGTAACATGAAGGTAGACATTTTACACTCATTAAAGTAAGTGTTTGTAGTGTAAATTCAGCTTCTTTGGATATAGCTGTTACTCGAGTGGTATGTTCCTGTGATCCGTCTTAATGTTTGTTATTTAAACAGTGGGATTCTGTGCATAACAGACAGTATATGCATCTAGCTGTGGCAAGTACATTGGTTGATTTAGATTTTAATGGCTGTTAAGCAAAGATCTAAATCGTGCTATCCAACTGATTGCAACTACAGTAGATTGTAAACTTAGAAGAAAATAAAGAAATGTATGGCACCTAAGATATAGTTAAGCTTAAATCAGTCAGGTCAAGCAGTTTAAAGGATACACAAAGTCCATTGGTTAGCTCTTTACCTATGCAACATATGAGACTGTTCATAACAGGACAAGAAGCTCATGTCACTAAGAAAGGGTCACTCTGTAATTTTCATTAGTGCTTCACTGAAAGATCTTTTTTTCTGCTTTAATGCAAACATGCCACAGCAAGACAGTGAAGCCTCTGGGCATTATTAGTAAAAGCTTGAGGCAAGAGTTCTACATTCACACTTTATGTATTACCATATTTATTAGGGCTGCACAATTAATCGAAATTTGATCACGATCACGATTTTGACTTCCCACGATCAAATTTGTGTGATCGAGCAGTTTTTTTAAATGCGTCATTTCATAGAACGCTTCTAGAACGCGTTTTTTTTTGCATAGCGCATCTACCGCTCCGTAAACCACTGTCTGCTCATGTGCCAGTCAGAGTTGTTCCCTGCATCGCGCAGCTTAGTTTCTAGATGTAGACAGTGACAGAGGTCAAATTCAACAGATAGCAGTTGTTTATACGTCGGTCTCAAGGTTTACCAGTTTACCAGTAAACGCAACATTTTGTCCCGTCTGTGTTGTTTTTCAGACAACAGCAGTGAGCAGTGCTAGTCGGTGGCGGTGCTAGTTAGCGTTTGTTAGCTCACAGGGTTCTAGGGCGTGAGTAATATTTTTCCTCTAGGACGCACCAGTGCACCTAATGTCCTCGCATCCACTGCAATGTTGTTTATATTGATATGGTTTAATTTTGCGTTACATTACCCACTTTTTCTGTAAAGCCGTGCCTGTGTTTGGATCTCTCGGTCCACACTTCTGATATTTGTCCACAGTTTTAATTTTTTATTAACACAGCTGTATATTGTTAAATATGAGGGACAAACCTGTATTTGTATCAGTGTTTCCGCGGGTAACTGCTATCGCGGCCGCCACGGCGAAGAACACAAAAGAAGTTATTGAATGCAACTAACTTCAGTTCGTAGAGTTATAGCGTGTGAGACGGCCAGAATATCATAGTTCATAAAAATGCAGAGCAGTGACGATACAGACATTTCGACAACGTGTGTATGCGCCATTCGACCCGTGCTGGACCCGTCCATAATGAGTCAGCCGTCTCTCTTTGAGTAGCACTCCCTCTCTATCCCTAGCTCTTTTAATCAGTTATTGTTGAAAACAAGTAAAGGAGCTTTCTCAGAGATACATTTAAAAAAAAAAAAAATATATATATATATATATATATATATACACTACCGGTCAAAAGTTTGGGGTCACACAGAAATCCCCATTGCACTCCATTGTAGACAGAATGCCAGCTGAGATCAGTTGCATTGTTTTTTTAACCAGGGCAGCTGTTTTCAGATTACATTATGTGTTTACATAATAGTAAAATGGTTCTCCAATGTTTTTCTAGTTTTTTATTTTTAAATGATAGATTAGTACACAGAATGTGCCTTTGGAACATTGGATGAATGGTTGCTGATGATGGGCAATGTAGATATTGCATTAAAGATCAGCCCCCCCACCCAAATTAGCAGGTATTCTGTCTATAATGGAGTGGTATGGAAATGTATAAGTGACCCCAAACTTTTGACCGGTAGTGTGTATATATATATATATATATATATATATATATATATATATATATATCCTATGCTAATTATTTCAGATAGCTAATTTTCATTTACATGTGTTGCAGCTGTATGTCTATACAACATACAACTTCAACACAGGAAGATTGTAACATAATATAGATGTGCAAACAGTTATAAACAGCTTATGTTACAATACAATTTGTTTTGGTTAAATTCAACAAATAATCGGGAGAATAATCGTGATCACAATATTGATAAAAATAATTGTGATTATCATTTTGGCCATAATCGTGCAGCCCTAATATTTATTACTCTTGAAAGCAACACTGCATTCATTTCTGAGCAAGAGCTTGTGCTGTCTTACCAATGCCGAGGAACTTTTGCTCTTGTTCTCGCACATGGATTTTCTTTTATTGTTCTTGGAAAACAAATCTTGGGCTTGTGTCATCTTTAATTGTGATTCAGGGTCTGACCGTTTGTGTACAAGTGATCTTCCTTTCACCGATGTTCTGTCTTTGCTTGAGTTTGTTCATGAAAAGCCTCTTCCAGCCAGACAGCATGATGAAATTCAAAATGTTGTTCTCCAGATGGCATGTGACTCAACTCTGCAAAACTGGCTAATCCTGTGTAATCTGACATGATCTAGTTTAGGTTTTTTGCTGTCCAGGGAGGAGGCTAGACATAAAAAGACTGGTCATTTGGAGGAGGAAGCTATGGGTCCTGACTCAACTCTTCAAGTTGGTGGAATCAGCATTTCAGGATTTGAATCTGTTACTGTAAGTACCATTGAGTGGGATATTGAATAATCCTGTAATGGTTCCTGTAATGGAGTCTAGCATTATGCTTTAAAAATGACAAGATATGGCTGAAATATGTGTCTCTCCCATGCAGACTGTTTAAATTCCCATGGCATGAAAATTTCACTATGAGTTTTTTTAAACATTAATATGAGTTTCCTCAGCCTGCCTTATGGTCCCCCAGTGGCTAGAAATGGTGATAGGTGTAAACTGAGCCCTGGGTATCCTGCTCTGCCTTTCAAAAAATGAAAGATGGGCCGATCTGGAACCTTATGAGGTCATAAGGAGCAAGGTTACCTCCCCTTTCTCTGCTTTGCAATGCCCACGCATATAATTTGGCCCACCCAAAGAGATATATGGCTTTCAAACGAGCAAAGTGGCAGTTGGTCAAGGCCACACCTCCAGCCACCATCTTGCCCCCCCCTCTCCTCCTAAGGAAAGCTCATTGTGGGATTGGCTCTAGTGAGTGTAATTCCGCACCAAGGCTGAATTTTAGGAAAGAGACTTCAGATATGGTATTAGGGGAACACTAATGTCTATATAAAAGCATCCAAAGTGCACCATGTCATGGGACCTTTACCTTCACAAGCCATCTCAGACATACTTTCCTTCATAGACTGGATTATATATGTGTGCCATTCACCTCCCTGAGACTGGTTACAAGTCTGTTTTCTACAGCCGCAATCTTATCTGGGAGACTTTGCCCACATGGCAGCTGGTTTAAAATTTCATCTAAATCTCCTATGGAGTTAATAATTGAGGGGTTGATGGTCTTAACTCAGATAGCCAATAGTCAAGGAAAGACTGTGTACTCATTATCTGATGGCATATTGCTGAAGGACTTAAATTAACCGTCAAATACAATAGTATCAGGACAATCTGGTTGGATCTTAACAAATCTATCTACAATCTCTAAAATCTATCTTCAGCAACATGAAGTCAAGTAAATCAGATAAATGCTAATAATAACAAGGTTGACAGTCCAACTAAGGAATTTGTTTGTCACGAGATAGGTCAGAGAACTCATCAAATGAGGCAAACAATTGTGGAGAAGGGGGCCAGTGAATAAGCAGGTTGAACAATTAAATGATTATCTGGATGTAAGATGTCTGGTGATTGTAGCCTATACACTGAAAGTGAAGGACTCTCATTAAATAAACTTTCTACTGCATGCTGGCAATGACCTGTTTCAGACTGTGCTATGCCAGAATAGCTTTGACATGTTGGTGAAACAGTGATTAAAGCCCCCACAGCCCTTAAAGACAACAAAAACAGCTCTTTTGTCTGATCTGATGTGCTATGAAAAAAAAGTAATAATAATAATAATATAATACAAATATTATTAATTTTTTGTGGTGCTCAACTGACAATGCAAAACTATTTTTCTAGGGTAGATTTAAAGGATCTTATTTCACAACAAGAACACTTTCCCTTATAGATTGGGTCATACAAATGTGATATTAAGTTGTTAACAATAGGCTTGTGCTGTACACATCCTTCATGAGTATATATTGTGGAGTCTAATGATATGAATTCTGTAGGGACTAGTTTGAGTTTAGTGACTTTTTTCTGAGACTCATGTACTGAAGAAAAGGTTTCAGCAGATAGTGGTTTGACTTCAGAGAAAAAGTAGTTGAGAGAGGATGTATTTCTATCGCACAAAAACTGTGGTTGTTTTTCAGGTCTAATGCTTCGCACAGCATCTGCATATGTGAGAGGTATATGACATGTAGGTGCAGTTACGCTGGTCAGTTTAGCATCAACCGGTGAATCGGGTGAATCAGGTCTATGGTCATCAAACAGATCCTCGAGACAAAACCCTGAATACTTAACATCTGACAGTGTTGCAAGGGGTGATAATGGTCTATTTTCAGAGTACTGTAAATAATAGTTACAATGTTGACAACTTATTTGGCCAAATATCATGCAAGGAGACAAAGAACATTGCTCAACTGACACAACAGATTCTGGGGAATATGCTCGAACGTTTGCCAACCAGTCCTGAAGGAGCAAAAAGTCGAAATCGGGAAGACACAGATCCTGGGGACAACACCCTGCTTTTAAGTACTTTATTGAGTTCAAAGTCTGATAAAACTGACTGAGGGGTCTCTGGTCTGGTCTCATCAAACAGTGTCTCCAGACACAAATCAGTACCTTCCCAGTCTGAAAATGTTGAATGTGGTGTAAACGACCCGTGTCTTGACAATTCAACATCGTGATTGATATAGGGAGATCCGAACTGAGAAACAGTTGAGTCAGGAGAGAGGGGCCTATCTTCTCTATCAGACGCCACAGACTCTTGAGAATGTGGTCTACTGACCCACTCTTCCATGAAAGAGTGAGTGCACTCCTTGTCTGACGACACTGATGGAGGCAAAATAGATATGAACTCAAATGGTTTGCACATCAACAAAGTGTCTGCTTGTCTTTCATGTGCTATGCCCCGTACAACATCTGCATATGTAAGGGGTCTTGCAGTGAACAATGGTTGTGATGCAGTTACAGTTACGCTTGTGTGTTTAGCATCAACCTGTAAAGTAAGTGAATCTGGCGAATCTGGTCGGTTGTCAAACAATTCCTCAAGACAAAACTCTGAATACTCAACATCTGACAGTGTTGAAAGAGGTGATACTGGTCTACTTTTAGAGTACTGTAAATAAAAGTTACAATGTTGACTCTTTATTTGGCCAAATGTCATGCGAGGAGACAAAGAACGCTGCTCAACTGATGCCACAGATTCTGGAGAAGATGCTCGAAAGTTTGCCAACCAGTCCTGAATGAGCAAAAAGTCAAAATCGGAAGACACAGATTCCGGGGACAACGCCCTGCTTTTAAGTACTTTATCAAGTTCAAAGTCTGATAAAACTGACTGAGGGGACTCTGGTCTGGTCTCTTCAAACAGTGTCTCCAGACACATATCAGTACCTTCCCAGTCTGAAAATGTTGATTGTGGTGTAAACAACCTGTGTCTTGACAATTCAACATTATGACTGATACAGGGAGATCTGAATTGAGGAACAGGTGAGTCAGGAGAGAGGACCCTATCTTCTCTATCAGACGCCGCTGACTCTGGGGAGGATGTTCTGAAGTTTGCTAACGATTCCTGCAGAAGAGAAGAGTTGAAATCGGAGGACACAGATTCCGGGGACAATGCCCTGCTGCTAAATAACTCATCAAGTTCAAAGTCTGATGAAACAGACTGCGGGGACTCTGGTCTGGTCTCATCAAACAGTGTCTCCAGACACAAATCAGTACCTTCCCAGTCGGAAAATGTTGATTGTGGTGTAACCGAACTGTGACCTGAGAGTTCAACATTGTGACTGATATGGGGAGATCTGAACTGAGGAACAGTTGAGTCAGGAGAGCGGACCCTATCTTCTCTATCAGATGCCACTGACTCTGGAGAATGTGGTCGGGTGACTTCTATGGAGGAGAGATTGCACTTCATGAACTCAAATGGTTTACACACCAACAAAGCGTCTGCTTGTATTTCATGTGTTATGCCCCGCACAGCATCTGCATATGTAAGAGGTCTTGCAGTGAACAATGGTTGTGATGCAGTTACAGTTACGCTTGTGTGTTTAGCATCAGCCTGTAAAGTAAGTGAATCTGGCGAATCTGGTCGGTTGTCGTCAAACAATTCTTCGAGACAAAACTCTGAATACTCAACATCTGACAGTGTTGAAAGATGTGATACTGGCATACTTTCAGAGTACTTTAAATAATAGTTACAATGTTGACTCTTTATTTGGCCAAATGTCATGCGAGGAGACAAAGAACGTTGCTCAACTGACGCAAATGATTCTGGGGAAGATGCTCGAAAGTTTGCCAAACAGTCCTGAAAGAGCAAAAAGTCAAAATCAGAAGACACCGATTCTGGGGACAACGCCCTGCTGTCAAGTACTTTATCAAGTTCAAAGTCTGATAAAACTGACTGCGGGGAGTCTGGTCTGGTCTCATCAAACAATGTCTCCAGACACAAATCAGTACCTTCCCAGTCTGAAAATGTTGATTGTGGTGTAAACGACCTGTGTCCTGAGAGTTCAACATTGTGACTGATATGGGGAGATCTGAACTGAGGAACAGGTGAGTCAAGAGAGAAGGGCCTACCTTCACTATCAGATGTCACAGACTCTGGAGAATGTGGTGTTAACTTGGTGACCCAGTCTTCTATGGAGGAGAGATTGCACTCCTTGTCTGACAACACTGACGGAGGCATAATAGATTTGAATCCAAATGGTTTGCACACCAACAAAGCGTCTCCTTGTCTTTCATGTGTTATGCCCCGCACAACATCTGCATATGTAAGAGGTCTTGCAGTGAACAATGGTAGGGAAGCAGTTACAGTCACGCTTGTTTGTTTATCATCAACCTGTAAAGTAAGTGAATCTGGCGAATCTGGTTGGTTGTCGTCAAACAATTCCTCAAGACAAAATTCTGAATACTCAGCATCTGAAAGTGTTGAAAAAGGTGATTCTGGTCTACTTTCAGAGTACTGTAAATAATAGTTACAATGTTGACTCTTCATTTGGCCAAATGTAATGCGAGGAGACAAAAACGTTGCTCAAGTGATGCCACAGATTCTGGGGAGGATGCTCTGAAGTGTTCCAAAAATGCAGACTTTGGAGAATCCTTTTCAGTTTCATCCAATGTGTTTTCCAGGTATATATCATTATATAATTTTCCTAAAAAGGTTTTCGACATATGGGACTGTGGCCTTAATTCGTAAAGGCCATCTTTAAGTAGTGTACAATTGCACTCTTTGTTTGCAGTCTTAATTAATACATTTTCTGTGTTGGATGTTGGAACTATGTATGGAAACTCTAAAATGTATTTTGGTCTCTCCACCAAGTTAAAGACCATTGGTTTCATTGTTGGTAGTTGTTTCAACATGTGACAGGTTTCTACATATTGTTTGTGATATTTGTGATCTGAGCATGAGTTTCTTTTGGATGATTCTTTCACCGAATATGAATTCATTGAATCTTGCGTATCTTTATTTTGCGAGTTTTTTTGTCTTATGTTTATTAAATTATCATCTGATTGACGTTGTGATGCTGTGTAATCAGAGGATTGTGGTTTCAACTTAGAAAAGCAGTAATCAAGAAAAGATTGACTACTTTCCTTCTGTGGTTTTGATGACTTTTCTGTTTGACTTGAACAGCATAAATCTACTCCACTATGGAAACTTTTGACATCTTCAAGTGTAAGATATTCTGCAGCTGAAACAGCAGCAGCTGCCCTTTCTTCAGTTGTTACATGCCATGTCAATCGATTTGGTACATCTGGGCTTTTTTCATCCCACCATTTATCAAAAGGTGATATATCATTCATATAATATTGCAAATGATCTGAGGCCACCACATCTGGTGTCAAAGGGCTACCCTGACCCAGTTCTTTGCAGACGGTAGTGTGAGGAGCTGATGTCAGTGGTAAGGATGGATTTCCCCCTGAATATAGTAAATAATAATCACAATATTGATTTATAAGTTGGGAACGTATAGGTTCTGAGAGCATAAGTTCAAGAAATGAGAAACTGCACTGAGAATTCTGTGATTCTGGCGAGGATGGTCGGCAATGACATTCAATATCTGATGCCATAGGTGAGATTGCCCTGAACTCTTCCTTTATCTGTACACCATCAGTTACAGGTGTACTATATTTAGGTACCTGAGAGTGAGGTGACAGTGGCCTATACTTATTCCAAGATTGGCTGCCATCCAATATACTGGAAAAGTCTGCAGATAAGCCCTCCCCCCTCCCCAACGGAGAGTCAGGTGACATTGCCCTATAGTCACCAATTGACATGACCGATTCAGGGGACGATAGTCTAGTTATGGAGTCATTTAATATCCACGCCTCTGCAGGGAATATATCCCTTTCATTAACAGGTGGAAATGAGACACATTGCTTCTCGGATGTTAAAGACTCAGGGGTCAAAGGGCTGTACTCTATACAAGTGAAAGGTAATGTCACATCATGCTCAGGTGACTGCAGTGCACGATGGGTAATATCAGTTAAGTCACAAGTCATGTGAGCAAGGTCACTCGTTATCAAACTATGTGGCAAATTGGTCTTTGGTACCTTCATTTTGAATTGTTTCACCATGCTGTACTTAGTTGTTGCAATTATGGGTTCAAGTAAATCATCAATGAAGGGGATGTTTTCTGGATACAAATCACTGTACACTTGGGGTTTTGTATTTTCTTCCTTACTTGACTTAAAGGGTTTGAAGCCCATCTCCATACATGAAACATATGGGATAGTGTCATGACCACACATTACTTGAGCTGGGACCTCAACAGTACACTTCTGAGAGTGCCTGCTTTTTTGAGCTATATCTTTGTCATCTTCAGTCATGGCCAGAGTTGCTTGTTGGTCCTTTGGTGGCAAAGCTAACAGGCTAGGGTCAGAAATTCTTCTGATAATGGTTTTAGTTCCCCCTGTATGCAGTGGTTCATAGCTAAATTCATCACAAAGCTCACTGAAGTCAGACTCAGCTTGGTCTGACTCTGATAGGCGCAAACCAAAGTCTCTGATAGATATAGATGATGGTAACGTCAGGATTTTAGGTGATTGCCCTTGTTCATCTTCACAACCACACTGCTTCAATGGTAACATTTGGATGGAGTCGTCTTTGACTTGACACTGTGTGCCACCATGGAAAGGCCTAGAAGAATGAACTTCAACACTGCAGCAATCTTGCTGGTCTTTCACTCTGGGGGCATAAGCTTGAGTTGCTTTGCTCCCCAGTGATGCTTCTTTTAGAGTGGGTAGCAAACTTACTTGCTCATCTGAGTTGTCGTAACTTGTAGGTTCTTGTATAATTACATCTTCAGAGATCCACAAGTTAGGGTTCAATTCACTGTAATACAAAAAGAAGGCTAGGTCAAACATATAACTTTGCATGAATGTGATATGTCAAAGCCTTAATTTAGCAAGACTAAAGGGCAACACCCACAAACAATGGGCACAGGGCAAATACCTGTACCCTCCTTACATCAGGATATGACACTGTTAAATTTCTCAGCCTCAACATACCGGGAAATATTGTCCTCCCTTAAAACAGCATTTTTTAATAGTCTACTTCTTTATCTTTGTTTGTCTATATGGCATAAAAAGCTGTCTGTTGAACTGCGTCAAATTATTTGGCACTATGTTACGCTGCTGATGTGTGTTGCAGATTCAGGAATCATTTTAAATAAATAATTTACTGTGGGATCTCGAGCTCTTCCAACAGGTCACCATGCATGCTCTCTGAGTGGGTGTGCCCAACCGGCTCTGCCCAAGAAGGAATATCCAGTAAGGAAGCAACTGAGAGGTCCTCTTCAGAAACAGCTGGGGGCGGTCTGCGGTCTGACTCCAACCTTCTCACAACTCTGGGGCTGTCTGCATCCTCTTGCACTGAAGATAGGGCTACAGATACTAATAAACACAGACGTGATAAATAAGAGTGCTATCAAACACATGAATATAGCCTGGTGTTACATAGATACTTGAAACTGGTTGCTGAGTTGAGTGTTTGTTTTGGTTTTACTACCTTCACTGTGATCCAGAGTCTTCTCTATCTCTGCATACGTTCTAGATGTTTGCTCTTGAACGGACTTGTTCATCTGGGTTTCAATAAGATGGACGATGTCCATGCGGTTGATCTTGGTTAGTCTCTTAATCATACAGTCCTCTGTTGAAGGATTAAACAATCATTGAAAGCATGACACAACTGACACAACAAAGAAAATATTTAAAAATGTCAAATGTAAGATTATATTGAATATACAGTACAAATATAGGCCTACCATACACAAACTATTTGATAGATTAAAAACCAAAGTTAAAATAGATTCATTAGACAGACTGTGTTCAAGCAATTGCCTGGAGTGCAAATAGATTAACACTGTTTGCAGGATTTAAAGTTATTGACTTATTGACAAATACTAGTAAAATGTCAATTGAAATCTGTCAGACCAAGTACCATGTACCTGTGGCATGTTTGCCTTCACGCTCAACCCAGCGCTGCAGCAAGGCATGGCTCTGCTCTTGGAGGGAATTGGGATTCTCTGTTCTCACTAATTGGATATCATTCTCACTGAATTCGAGTTCTCTTGCCAGTTCTAGAGTGATGGGTAACAAAACAAGGGATGAAAATGTAAAATTTGAAAAACATTGATATATTTTCAGCTCTTCCACCAGTTCAGCTAAAAAAATACATCAGTTCCATTTCAAACAAAATACTTGTAAAATAATTTCATTATTTTACAGCTTACCAGTCCAACTGAAGCCAAGAAGATCTGCAACGATAGCTAATGTCTCCTCTTTCCTGTCAGCATCATCCTGCCAATCCACTAAAAAATGCCGTCATAGCCAAACATTAAATTTTAATATCATGGTCCACTAATCAAGGTGTAGAATACCATTACCTAGATATGGCAAAGTTAAGTTTTTTTTTTACATTGCAGGTACCAGTCAGATTCTGTCTTTGGGCTGTAATACTCTGAAATTAAATGTGGGTCTGTGATGTTGACATGGATAATGACATGGGGGATTCGTCAGTCTGAAGAGGAGCTGAGTTGTTAACAAACTATGATTATTTGGTCGCAGTTAGCACATTGTTTTTAATCATTAGTGTAAACAATGATCATTTATTTAAAATTAATTACATTAATGTGCTGATTAAGCGATGTGTACGCTAATTAATTAATTAATGCATGTTAGTAAAGCTGTATATTAGTAGTACAGATATCAATACAATAGTGGAAGTCTGCATCAAAATTGTTAAAGATACTACTTCTTTAACAACATGGCCATCCAATCTTGAGATTGCATATACACAGATGGTAACTTACCAACATGCAACCCCCCCCCACACACACACACAAAAACACAATGCAAGATGGGACAAGACAAATTACAACACAAAAGACAAATATAAAAAGACTTATGGTGACATTATTGTCTAGGAATTTGAAAAGAGTCTTGCTGCCGAGGAGAAGAGATAGGAAAGCAAAAGCTCATGTAGTTCTGGTCATACCTGGCATACATTCTGGAGTTGACTCATCGTCGATTCTCTGCATCTGAGTTTCCACCGTGTCATCCCAGGCAGGCCTGGATTCAAATACATCCTGTATCCCAGAAGATGGTTGCACACTTGGCAACAGGTTGCCTTCAGAATCAGAACTGTGTGAGGTTGGGATGTCATATGTGAAGATAACAGAGTCTGGACTCCTGTGACTTGCGCTGCTTATATCATCAGCATCCAAAGAAGACCTTACAGAAGTGTTGGTTGACTTAGAGAGTTGGATTTCATTCCTTTGGGGAGAGGAGAAGGAGATTGATTGAGTTGGAGGTTTCTGTTGCGTCGAGACAGGAAGTTTGGAAAGGGAAAGGTTGGATTCATCAGTGGGTTGACTACTGTCAGAATAACTCCTGTTGGCTTTATTAGAGGCTTTACTTCTATCCCTATTGGCCTCAGATATAGTCCTACGATCCAGATTTGAGCTTTCTGCTTTTCTTTGAACCTGATCAAGCTCTGATTTCTGTGAGTCTTTCATGGTTATATCCAAAGGTGGAGGTGAATCCTGATGATATGCTGGGATGCCAGCCTCTTCTGCCAAAATGGACATCTCTATAACTGAGCACTGGTCTTCTTCATCTTCATCCTCCTCATTGTCATCAGGAGAGGAGTCTGATGAATCATGGCTCTGATCTGAGCATGCAGAATGGGCAACTGTGGATGTGTCTGATTGAAGATCAGCTATAGTAGAGTCTAGATAGCCTAGACCAAGACTTTCAAGATTTCCAACCTCACTTTCAGTGTTGGTTAGTCTCTCCAAAACACAGGGGGAACCAAGCTGTAAATCTAGGGAGCTGCCAAGATCAGCTTCAGAAAGTGGCTTTTCACTTTCTGATATGTCACTTAAGGGTTTGGTGAGAGTTTTGGGTTTGGGAGCAGGAATTGTGTCATTTGCACCCTGAGTCAGATATGATTTGGGGATCTCTTGAAGGTTTGTATCTGTAATATGATCATTTTTCTCAGACTTTGTTTGACCTTCCCCAGTCTCCTCTGGTACAACTTCATCAACTGGATGTCCCCCTATATGAAAAAATGCGTATCCTTCCCCTTCATCAAAACTTCTTCTAGTCATATCAATAGCTCCCCCTCTGGTCATTTCAAAGAGCTTCCCCTCTTGAAACTGAAATGGATCAGGGGTTCTTTCATCACCTGGTGTTCGAACAGGTGACTTACCAGGTGTTTTTCTGTCCTCTTCGGGACAATGATTTATCTGTTCTTTAGCCTCAAACTGTGCTTTGAGGACTACATCATTTTCACCCTCAAACCCTGGGATAACATATTGTAGTTCTTTAGTGCATTCTATATCCTGATGTTTGCTAACAGAACCTGAACCATGTATCAGTGATAACTCAACTTCTTTGTCATCATCTGAATGGTGCTCACCTGTCACACATCTGGAAAAATGTATGTCAGTGACTGAGGATCGTTTCCCTTCTACAGATTCTTTATCTTTGTGTATTTCAACTTCTCTTTCTGCTAACAGCACCACAGACTCCTCACTTTCTGAACACAATGAGCCATCAGCTGATTGAGTAGTTTTGTGTTGTGACTTGACTTTCACCTTCTCCTTAAGGCTCATACTAATATCTGTTGCCTCACAAAGTGTGTGAATGCTTTCTATCTCACATTTTTCAGATTTCTTCTCTAGTGTATCTTGTGAGGAAGTCTGTATAACTGGGCCAAATTTTAAATTTAATTCATCATCTCTGAGATCGCCTGTCTCTGATTTGTCTCTCTTCATTTTAGCCTCCTGTTCCATCTCCTCAAATGTTTTGATCTTTGCAGCCATTTTAAACATCTCCTCTTCTGGAGTTAATTGTTTACTGCAAACATCATCTTTACTATCATCTGAATCAAGAGAGTCTTGCCGTATGAGCATGTGAAGATTCTCATTGTCACATATGTTGGTGTCAGAATGCATTTTGCCATTGATTACTGTCTTTGCTGAGCAGGAATGTATGTCCTCCTTTATTTCACTTCCCATTTGGTTTAACTCGTAGTTGTTTTCTTGCTCATCATGTTCACTTTCATCCCTGTAAATATGTTTATCATAAGAATAACATGCTTTTAACTGGGAGGCATAATCCTCATACACAGCTGTCTTGGCTGGCATGTTAAATTCTGTGTCCTTTGATTGGATCGGACTTCCTTCAAGAGAGTCTGGACTAGGGGATTCACCAGTAGGGCTTGGCTCAATTGAATCAGGGGATTTGTTTGAAGATCTATCCTCCATGAGAGGACTTGCCTCTAGCGAGTCTTGATGACACGGCTCTTTAGCTGGGTCAAAAACCACAGTGTTTAGATTCTCCAAATTGGTTGGTCGTTGCGATGTGTCAGAACTACTTGGTAGTTGCAAAAATGTGTGTGTCTTAAGAATTGAATGAGCAGCAACTACATCAACATCTTTATGATCATTGTAATAGTCATCCATGGTTACATATGACTTTGTAATGCCCACCACCCCTTCAGTAGAGTCACTGAAATGCGACGCTGCACATGGAGAGGTTTTATCCTCACCCTCGTTAGATGAGCAACTCTTCGGTCCTTCATCTTCATGGGAACAAGTCTGCCATCCACTGTCCAAATCTCCCTTTTTATTGAGGTCCACAAAGTCTAAATGTGTATCTTCTAGTGACATCATCTTATGTTCAGGGGAGAATGTAAGAGTTTCTCTCTTAGTGTCTATTGTTAATATAACTTCTTTGTAGCTGTCATTGAGTACCTCCTCTTTTGGGTGGCTTTGTATCACTGGCTTTTCATTTAAATATTGATTTAAGTCAGTACTGAGCAGTGACAACATGCCTGTCATATCCCTCTCAGAAGACTGTTGTTGTGTCTTTCTCTCGATGCAAACTTCTTCGAATGGTGTCTCAAATACAGAACTTGGTGACAATTCAGTGACTCCAACTACATCAATCTGTATGTGGTCATTTGGCTCTACACCTATTTTATCCTCCAAATTACTACTTGTCTGAATAACTTGTTTGTATTTCTTATGGACTAGATCCTCTTCTGGGTGACCTTGTATTGCCACTGGCTTTTCCTCAAGATATTGGTCCAAGTCACTACTGAGAAGTGACAACATGCCTGACATATCCCTCTCAGTTGCAGACTGTTGATGTTGTTGTGTCTTTCTCTCAATGCAAACTTCTTGGAATGGTGTCTCAAATACAGAACTTGGTGACAGTTCTGTGTTTCTATCTACGTTGGTCTGGATGTGTTCATTTGCCTCTAGATCTATCTTATCAACTGAATTACTACTTGTCAAAATAACTTGTTTGTAGCTCTCATGGACTATATTCTCTTCTTCTGGGTGACATTGTATTGCCACTGGCTTTTCCTCAAGATATTGGTCCAAGTCACTACTGAGAAGTGACAACATGCCTGACATATCCCTCTCAGTTGCAGACTGTTGATGTTGTTGTGTCTTTCTCTCAATGCAAACTTCTTGGAATGGTGTCTCAAATACAGAACTTGGTGACAATTCTGTGTTTCTAACTACGTTGGTCTGGATGTGTTCATTTACCTCTAGATCTATCTTATCAACTGAATTACTACTTGTCAAAATAACTTGTTTGTAGCTCTCATGGACTATATCCTCTTCTTCTGGGTGACATTGTATTGCCACTGGCTTTTTCTTGAGATATTGGTCCAAGTCACTACTGAGAAGTGACAACATGCCTGACATATCCCTCTCAGTTGCAGACTGTTGATGTTGTTGTGTCTTTCTCTCAATGCAAACTTCTTGGAATGGTGTCTCAAATACAGAACTTGGTGACAATTCTGTGTTTCTAACTACGTTGGTCTGGATGTGTTCATTTACCTCTAGATCTATCTTATCAACTGAATTACTACTTGTCAAAATAACTTGTTTGTAGCTCTCATGGACTATATTCTCTTCTTCTGGGTGACATTGTATTGCCACTGGCTTTTCCTCAAGATATTGGTCCAAGTCACTACTGAGAAGTGACAACATGCCTGACATATCCCTCTCAGTTGCAGACTGTTGATGTTGTTGTGTCTTTCTCTCAATGCAAACTTCTTGGAATGGTGTCTCAAATACAGAACTTGGTGACAATTCTGTGTTTCTAACTACGTTGGTCTGGATGTGTTCATTTACCTCTAGATCTATCTTATCAACTGAATTACTACTTGTCAAAATAACTTGTTTGTAGCTCTCATGGACTATATCCTCTTCTTCTGGGTGACATTGTATTGCCACTGGCTTTTCTTGAGATATTGGTCCAAGTCACTACTGAGAAGTGACAACATGCCTGACATATCCCTCTCAGTTGCAGACTGTTGATGTTGTTGTGTCTTTCTCTCAATGCAAACTTCTTGGAATGGTGTCTCAAATACAGAACTTGGTGACAATTCTGTGTTTCTAACTACGTTGGTCTGGATGTGTTCATTTACCTCTAGATCTATCTTATCAACTGAATTACTACTTGTCAAAATAACTTGTTTGTAGCTCTCATGGACTATATTCTCTTCTTCTGGGTGACATTGTATTGCCACTGGCTTTTCCTCAAGATATTGGTCCAAGTCACTACTGAGAAGTGACAACATGCCTGACATATCCCTCTCAGTTGCAGACTGTTGATGTTGTTGTGTCTTTCTCTCCATGCAAACTTCTTGGAATGGTGTCTCAAATACAGAACTTGGTGACAATTCTGTGATTCTAACTATGTTGGTCTGGATGTGTTCATTTGCCTCTAGATCTATCTTATCAACTGAATTACTACTTGTCAAAATAACTTGTTTGTAGCTCTCATGAACTATATCCTCTTCTTCTGGGTGACATTGTATTGCCACTGGCTTTTTCTTGAGATATTGGTCCAAGTCACTACTGAGAAGTGACAACATCCCTGACATATCCCTCTTAGTTGTAGACGTTTCTTGGCATGTCTTTCTCTCGATGGAAACTTCTTGGAATGATGTCTCCAATACATTACTTGGTTTAAGTTCTTTGAGATCAACCACATCAGTCTGTTCATGTTTCTCTCCACTGATATTATCCTCCACACCAGTACAAGCTATTTGCATTTTATCATGTATTGTAATTGGTTGCTCCTCACTCCAGGATTTTCGGATTTTGGTGAGAGTAACTCTTTCAAATTTCTCCTGGATAACATCCTCTTCTGGAGGCCTACATTTTCCTGCCCTGTCTTCAAGGTACTTGTCTAAGTCACTGTTAAGCAGTGAAACCATCCCTGACATCTCCTTTACTTTTGTAGATGGCTGATATAAAGCCTTTCTCTCTATCCGCTCTTCTTTCATTAGGAGTTCTTCAGTCGATGTTGCTTGGGTTTCTTTGAATTCCCTTGCCATTTCTTCACCTCTCCTTGTGACCTCCTTGTGATCTGTTTCTTGCATTGTGCCATCCACTGTCACTCCTTTATTGTCATAAGTGAACATTTCAAATTTCTCCTGCACGTCATCCTCTTCTATTGGTCGACTAGCCACAGCCATCGCCTCTAGATACTGATCCATGTCATTGTTCATAACTGACAACATAGCTGATGTATCTATTACTTCTTTAAATTCACTCTTTACTTCTTTATGTTCTCCCATTGGTATTTGATATATTTCTTGTTTTGTGCCATCCACTGTTGGTCCTTTATTGTCATCAGTGACAAATGAAAAAATGTCTTTATCTTTGTCCTTTGTTAAAATAGTTTGGTCAAATGTCTCTTGAACAAAATCTTCTCCTGGTGGCTGACGTGCCACAGTCCTGGCTTTTAGACACTGATCTAAGTCACTGTTCATTAAGGACAACATTCCTGACATATCGTTTACTGCAGTGGATGCCTGGCTAGATGTGATCCTTTCAGTGTGGACTTCTTGAAGTTGTGGCTCATCGATTTTGACCTCTGTTACTTCAATGTGAGTTTGTGTAAAGAATATTTTGCTTTCACAATCAATTGTTGTGTTATCTTTGCTTGCTCCATCAAAACTCTTCTCTTGTGAAGGTATGATGTATGTTTCTTCGCTCTTAGTGTAGTAAGTAAGCATTTCATTGGTCATTTTATGTGTCACTGCGAGTCCTTCATGATCCTCGCTCTCCCCTGAGCTGGAACAAGGGGTCCTAATATCCACACTAGTGTTCGGAGATCCAGCCATACCTTCATGCTGGGGACTCTCAGGACTTAGATCATCATCTTTCATTTGATTCTCAATAAGAGAAACACCTTCCCCAAAATAACTTTTCACACAAGGACTTGAGATGGATGCTGGATTTGTATCAGAATCAACCAAGGTTTCCTCCTCAAGTGCCTCCAGCTGATCGCTTACATCTTCAGCTGTTGATGTCTGCTTGAAAAGCTGGTACTCTGGACTTTCTTCCAGCTCAGCCTTTATATCAGCACTGAAGTCCTCAGAATGTCTGCGATCAGGACTGATTTGTGTGTCTTCAGATAAACTCCCACCAGTGCTTATGACTGGTTCTCCTAACTGCATCCTGCCCTGACTCTTCCCTGACAACTCTGGCTCTTCTCTTTCAGGGCTAACCCTTCCATCATCAAACCGATCATCAATTTCTACTGTCTCTCCAAAATAAGCAATATCTGAAATTAGCTGTAATTCCTCAGAGTTATCTCTCCTTAAGCTTAGTGTTTGTGCCTCTAAATCCAATGTTTCACATACATCCACATCACTGTGGGGATGAAAAATTGTGATATTCTGTATTTGGGACTGTAATTTTTGCTCTTGCGTGGGACTGTCTTCAGTCATCTGCATCTCTTCAGGACCTACCAATTTAGATATCAGTGATGGAATAGAAGATGAAGCAATAACTTTGTGTTCACCCAGGTCACCTTTACTTTTCAAAGGGTCCTGCCCAGTCTGAAATGCTTTGCTTAGCTCCTTAACAGACATAGTCTCTTTCTCTAACAACTCTGATGTTCTTCTCTGTGGGATAACGCTTCCATCATCACATTGAATTGTATCAGCAAATTTTACTGTCTTTCCAAAATGATCTAAAATGTACTTTGATTCCTCAGAGTAATCTCTGTTTGAGCTTACAGGTTGAGCATCTAAGTCTGTTTTGTTATATTTCTTAACAACGCTCTGTTGATGGAAAGTTTTGAGGCTCTGAGTTTGGGTTTGTGATTTTGAGTCTTGAATAGGACTTTGTTTAGTACTTTGTATTTCAGAATCTCCTGTTTCAGATGTCAATGTTGAAATGCAAGAAGCCACAGCTTTCTGTTCATAAAGCCCAACTTTAGTTGTTGAGGGATCATGCCCAAACTGGAATGCTTTCATCAGCTCCTTAACAGACATTGTCTCCTTCTCAGGCAACTCTGGTGCTTCTCTCTGTGGGCTAATGCTTCCATCGTTACACTGAACTGCATCAGCAAATTTGACTGTCTTTCTAAAAGAAGCACTATCTGAAACAAACTGCGATTCCTCAGAGTTATCTCTAATTAAGCTTACTGGTTGATCCTTGAAGTGTGTTGTGTAATTTTTCTTGACATCACTCTGTTGGTGGAAAATTCTGAGATTTTGAGTTTGGGTTTGTGATTTTAACTCCTGTGTAGCATCTTGTTCAGTCATCTGTATCTCTTCAGAATCTCCTGATTCAGATATCAATGTTGAAATGCAAGAAGGCACAACTTTGTGTTCAAAAAGCACAGCTTTGGTCTCTGAGGGATCATGCCCAGTCTGGAATGTCTTCATCAGCTCTTTCACAGACATAGTCTCCTTCTCTGACATCTCTGATGCCTCTCGATGTGGGCTAACACTTCCATCATCACATCGAATTGTATCAGCAAATTTGACTGTCTTTCCAAAAGAAGTACTACGTGAAATTAACGGTAATTCCTCAGAGTTATCTTTAATAAAGCTGTCAAGTGGGTCATTTATGATTGTTTTTTCACATTGCTTGACATCACTCTCTTCATAGAAAGTTGTGAGCCTCTGAGTTTGGGTTTTTGATTTTGGCTCCTCCATAGGACTTTGTTCTGTCCTCTGTATCTGATTAGAATCCTCTGATTCAAATATCAATGTTGAAATACAAGAAGAAGCCACTGCTTTGTGCTCAAAAAGTCCAGCTTTATTTTTTGAAGGGTCCTGTCCTGTCTGAAATGCATTCATCAGTTCCTTAACGGACATAGTCTCCTCTAATCTCTCTGTCTGAGATCTGGGAGATTTTGGGGACTTTGGAACTCTGGGAAGTTCTGGCATGTTTGCCTCATTTTTCCTTGTGGCGATAGAAGATTTTGCCTGACGAATTAGTTCCTGGGTATTTTTTTGCACCTCCTCCTCTTCAAATTTGTTCTGTAAAGCTTTAACTCTGTCCTTTATAGATCCTATTGGTGTCTCAACCACTGATGGAGAAGCTGGAGGATCCTTATCTGTGGAGGGTACAAGGGCACTTTCCTTAAGAACAACATTGCCATCTAACGACTCCTCAGAGCTCATCCTTTCCAGCTCACCCTCAGAGCTGCTACACCCAGAACGTTCTCTGTCTCTAAGTTTCTTCCTAATAGGTTTCTTGATATCTGGGGGGCGCCGTTTGCCGTCACGCTTTACAATAACCTGTTCAAATCTATCTTGGACAAGGTCTTCTAGAGAACCACTTGTCACTACAGGTCTTTGTTCCAGGTATTGGTCCATGTCGATGCTAAGCTGTGAGATTAGACCTGTCATGTCTCCCATGGCGGACCTACTTGAAGTCTTCCCCTGAATGCATATCTCCTGTAAGACTGGCTCTTCGACAGGAGGATTCTTTATTTCAACAGTCTTAGTCTCATAGAGTGAACCCCATATGTCGTTTTTAGCATCATCTTGTCGCACTTCCTGTCTAAAATCATTTATGCCACATCTTTGAATCCCTCCAACCTTTTCCAGCCTGTCTTTGGCCAAAGGCTCTTTTTCCTCCAACCCTCTTGCTCCAGCTCTCTCTGCATATTTTAAGTGCTCCATTTGCTCTGCATTCAAAATAGCAGACGTTTTGACATCCGACATGTCTGAGAGAAGGTCCGGGCTTGCAAGTGTTGCTGGGTCAAGAGGTTGGTTAGTTCTCAGGGAGAATGTCTCAGTTGATTCAGACTCATCATCTTCAATTAAAAAAGTTTGATAACAAAAAGGGTAAAGAACATAAGGGACAAATTAAGTGGGAAAGAAAGACATCAGAAAGTTGTGATCAAGACAATGCCATCAAAAATCCATCTTCTGGTCACAGAGTAAGGAGAAGAATGACAGGGCAGAGGATAAGGAGGTCTTGAAAAGAAGACCAAAAAGAAGATGACAAAGTGATCCAGAAGAGTTTGAAGGGAAGAAGAGCAGCAACAGCATAAGCAAAGCCAGAAGGAGTAACCAAACAGGTAGAATATGGACAAGAATAATATAAATATTATATGTTTGACTACATTTTCAGAAAACTTACATAGAACATAAAAAGAACCAAAGGGAACAACAACGAAATTTACATATGGAACAAAGGGTCAGGAAGGAAGAATAACAACAGAACTTCTCAAGATTGTTGCTGACATGAAGAGTCATGTCTGCTTACAAATTAATGTTTTAAAACATAGAAAACATAAACTTTGAATACAAAAATGAATAGGGTTTTTATTTAGAAGAGGTGTGAAGTAAGTCATTCATGTCTATCAATTAGGTATTTATTACTGGAAACTGTTTTGGGTTCGATTTAAAGTTTTACAATGTAAAAAATATAGTATTTATAAGCAATGTAAGGTAATGAACTTATTCACTTAACTTTGAAAACTGGATTAATATTGTATAGTAAAATACTTAAATGTTCTAAATGTTTGAAAAAATTTGCATTTCGTGTCGTGTCACATATCATTATAGGTGAAAATTTGTAAATTATGTTATATAGAAATTCACTCTGTTTTGTGACTTTTTAGCACTGTTCGTTCAAATACAGCAAAGAAGTAGTGACATAAAATTATTATGTAAAAATGTGAATAGGGATTTGATTTGATATAGTCCAACTCAATGAATGAATGAAAGCAACTTAGGATGGTTTGTAAAGGAAAGTAGTAAAGGTCAAAGTAAAAAATAATAAAAATAAATCTACACAAAGAACAAACTAATTATATTGTTTGTCAATTATTTATGTACAAAACAACAGCTGTGTTTTCAGCATGTCACTGTTAAAAATGTATGAATGTGGCATGATGAAAGAATTGGTCAAAATGAATACTTTCTATACTTTAAATTAGTAGGACAAAACATAATTCTCAATATAAGATGAAAGTCTAACACAAATACATTTGAATAAAAAGTATTATTTTGACCTTCATTTATGATTAATAAAAAAAGCTCATACAGAAAAGGATGAATAGCTAAATAACCATCATTAATAAATGGTAAATTAATAGTTAGTTAAACTTAAGGTAATAGTTATGTTACTAAATTATAGCATTGCTAATAATTTGCTAACATTATTAATTATCATTTCATTTGTTTGTTGAGAGTAAAATAACTGTGAACCAAAATTTGATTTACTATCAATTCACCATGTATGGTTAATGGTTATTATAAAGTTTAACCAGAAAAGGAAATAGGTGGGAAGGTCAGTGGGGTTTGGAGTGAGGGGAAGGCAGAGTATATCAGCCATAGCAGAGCTGCCAATAACGAACATGTAACTATACACAGGTTAGTAGAGCAAAATAAAAGAGCGAGGTTAATCCAAACGGAAAGTAGAATGTATCAATCCGTGCATCTTTCAGCACATACAGATGTTCATATTTGTTAACTAATAATTTACTACCTTTATGACCAGTAACCTTATGTTAATCAAGTGAAGTGACTCTAATTTACTGTGTTGTACTGGAAAAATAAATGTACAATATATTCTTCATTTATATAGAAATTATACTATATTCACACCCTCAGTACAAACACTGATGATTGAAAATGGATTGTAAAATATCTAAAATTCATGCATATATAAAACAACAGAGCTCAGCTTACATTTCTTGTCACTCCTCTCACTCTGCAAGATAAAAAAAAGTATAGTTAGTTACAAACTATGTTACTAATTATGATATTGTTCTATACAGTAGTGTATCAAGTACATTATATTGTGCACACCTCATCATCTGCATCTTGGTCTGAATCAGACTCCTAAAGAGAATCATAAAACAGAGAAGGCAAACAGTGCAGTTACTGCAACTAAAAATAGCGCCCTATTGTTAAACAAATACAATCTGAAATGTATTCAAACTAACCTTTGAGTATGTTGGGAGAGTAATGTTAAGGTTGCAGATAGCATTGTGGTTAAGAGCACGATATGTGCGTGGTTCTTTGGTGAAGGACAAGCGACCACATGGCTCCTGTGCTGTGTCCCTGATCTGTTCATTAATTAAAGCAACAATTTAGTCTATTGATTACATATATTTGTATAAACACATATCTTCATTTCTAAATCTCTGAGTAAATAAGTAAATATTTTAGACATTTCTTGTCCAATGTGTAGTCATACTTTGATAAAGAGGGCTAGTCTGTTTTCTTTGAAGGCAAAAAAGCTGAACACATGGTGCTGTCCACTCTTGGTAAGAGGCACCAGGTTTCCAAAGCAGTCAGCAAATATGGGTTTTCCCTCCAGCACCTGGATGTGGATATGAGAGCCAAAAAAACAATTATGTATTCAAAAAAAAAAGCTGTGTTCTCAGAATTTTTAAAGGACACAAACTATATCAATAAAAACCAGTTGGTAGGCGGTATCTGCATGAACCTCTTTCTGTGTCCCTTAAGATACCCACAAACTTCACTCTTCACTACACTTTTTCCATAATCTTCTTCTTTCCTTCTTTATACCTCTAATATGTGGCTACAGACTAATTCAGCATTACTTCTCTCATTTCTATGCTCACTCCCCTTTAGATGAACCCATTATCATACTCTTTTCATCACACTGCACCTCAACATCTCGGCTACGGGCAACTTCAGTGAAGTTCTCTTGTTGCTCTAGGGTCTTGTCCATCTTGTCGTCAGTCATGCAGAAACAGCGCAGACGGGCCTCAATGGGGTCAAGTGTCTTAGCAAAAATTACAAACTTGGCCATGTATGGTACACAGATGATCTCTCTGTACAGCTGAGAGCCAAAACTAACAGACTCTTGGATCTGTCGGCAGTCTATCAGCCAGAACCTGAAAGAATGAATGGCACACATTTAGTTGAATCACCTACACAGAGAAAAGGAGTATATTATATAAGTGTTAAGCGTCTATGTGAAGGGCATTTGACTCCACATTAAAAAATGTAGGAAGAATTTACCTTGCTGACACGTTTGTAGTGAAGGACACACATTGGTTAACAAAGGTGAGCGGCGTGGAGCCAGTGATGTCCTCCCATTGGGCAGGAGTAGTTCCACCTAAAACACAGAACCATGATTTTTTTACCCAACCTGTCATGACTGTTCACTCTTTTTTTGTATTTATAGAAAAGAAAAATGATAACAGGATTTCACGATCCAAGCATGCATTGATGCAGTAGACTAGTCTACATTATCACAATCAGCTAGTGGTAGCTGATAATGCACTGTGATGTGTTCATTAAGGCCCGAACACTAAACACTGCACAAAGTGCAAAGGAACCTATTGTTTTTGTAAGGACTATTATTATTCCGCACCTATTATGGAAAATAACACATTTCTATAGTGATTGGTCTCGGGCGTTGCCAGGGGGGCTCCATAGCGTGACTCAATGTGCACCCTGAGTTCAACAAAAGTAATAATTCATCATATAAACTTTCAGGGAACATACTTATCATCTGGAACTCTATCACGCTATTTTTAGAAAAAAAAATTACGATATGGCGATGTTCCTGTGAAGTTTCTCATTTTGCAAAGACTTGTTTGAGGACTTTATGATCCATGAAAACTCTCGACAACTTGCAGTCATGTGCTGAACATTAAACTCTTTTGTCTGAATTCACATTTAGGCGTGGGAGTGGTATAGTTGTTCTATAGCACCCCCTAATTGGTTGCCGTTAGCCTGGTTTTAGCCCTTGGGAACATTTTTGACGGCCTCAACATATACGAAAACTCACAAAACTTGGCGCCCACATAAACACCTGGGAGCTTTGCGAGATTGTTCAGCGATTTGGCCAAAACCTGTAAGCGGGCTCCATAGCACCCCCTAATGCGTTGGAAGGCCTTAACTTGGACAGAGTTACTCCGATCTTCACCAGATGGAAAGGCGGCCATTTGAACTTTCATGTGTTTTACATTCTTTTCAATCTCCTCCTAGGCCGTGATTGCAATCTTCTTGAATCTTTGCAGGTACTATCTACCGACACTCATGACAAAAAGTTATCCAAAGAATTTTGATTTGTATCTGCCCAATATTTATTCCAATTTGCACCAAACATGACACAGTTGTTCCGCATAGCGGCTTAAGCATCCATGCCAAATCTTGAGTGAATCGGCCTTTAGATGGCGCTGTTGGAAGTTAAAAAAAAATAAACTTGGATATACTGTAGACTCGGTGGACTCTCGTGACAAAAAGCTATCAAAAGAATTTTGATGGCTAACACAATGCGCAAGTTATAGAGGACCAACTTCCTGTAGGTGGCTGTAGGAATGGTTGTATCTTGGTAAACGTTATTCAGATTTACATGAAACTGATAAATGAATGTGTGGTCTACATGTGACTTTGAGCCGCCCCCTATACTCTATCCACACCCATGTACACAGACCACGCCCCTTTCATAACTTGTGAACAGTTTAAAGGCTGTAAAAGGGTAAAAACCACCCCTGGGTAAAAAGAATCACTCAAGATATGTATATCATTTTAAAAAATGTCTCCAAATAGTGTTAAAGGTTGTGTTTTTTAAAACTCAATTTGGTTGATGATGTCACATTGCGGAGAGTAGCCTCAGCCTAGTACTAGAACTATGGCGACTGACTAGGATGAGGAAGAGGTGGAAAGGCCAGCAGCCATGTAATTTCAAACCTGTCAGACATGAGAGAGCAAATGAGGAATGAGAGTTGGGGAAGTCTCCGGGTGAATTGCTATCATTTAGCAACGCAACAGTGCCAGCACAGCAGTGCATACAATCTTTTTTTTCATGTCAGTGAATAGCACAGAGTGAAAGTCAATGTTTCAAATGTTTTTCATGTCGTTAGTTCAGATAAGTACTGGTAAACTTATCTAGATCTAGGAATAGAAGGCATCATGCTCTCTCCTTTTTATTTGACAAAAACACAGAATTTGAAAATACAGGAAAGAGCAGGTTAGGTCACACAGAGAGAGAAGCACACACACAGATAGCTGCAGCAAAATCAATCTTTGGCTTTGCAGTGTCTGAGTGCCGTGCAAATTTACTGCTGCAAATTGCTGCTTGCAGCTTTAATTTTTATTTAATTGTTGCTGATGATGATGATAATTGATTATTCAAATTACTTACCTGTAATGCTGCAAAGCAAACGTAAGGTGGGAATCTCCCCACTGTACACTCCGCTTGACCCGTCATTATTGGAACTCTTGGGAATAGGGATTGTCATGGTGATTGGTTTGTGGAACTTCCTCCTTCTTGGCTCCAATGTGACAATTGAGCTGAATGTGGCTTTGTTACCAAGAACCTTTCTTACCACCTCAACATCAATAGGCTGAGCCTGGGAAAAAGTACAAAATGTATCAACATAACTTTATTAGTTGCTATTACTTGGAACATTTGATTCATGTCTGGCCAAGAAATGCACTGTATGTACCTGTAGCCCAACTCTAATCTTCTTGGTGAGGGCTCCTTCGGGGAAGACAGCCTGGACCTGGGGCACAAGAGTGCTACTGAGGACCCCGCCCTCTGGCCCAATCAAATGACTGTCCTGCTTTATGCGTGACACCACCGCAAAATACTGTGGGAAGTCTCGGGTGATGATGCGACATATTCTTTTCTTTTCAAGCTCCTCTGGGGAATCAAGTTCTGTGAAGATCAAAATATTTAGCATAAATGCCCTAGGAGGAATTGTGTGAAGTTTGGAGAATAACATTTCAGGTGTATGATTATTTCAGTTTCTCCTTCCTATCTCCTTTCTCTACCCATTACTTTCCTTACTTTCTGCTTTCCATTATTATCCCATCAGTGTAATCTAAATAGTGAGTCTGGCCTTCTTCCCTACTCTACATTGGCCTGTATTAAGGCCTAATTTGATCATATTATGGATCTAAGTTTCTGTTCTGTTGGTTTTCATGCATTGTTTGTAAAATATCAAACCCTATCAACAACCCTTAGTTAGCTTATCACAGTCTAGTTAGGATCCCTTACTTTCATCCATGCCGTTAAGTATCTGGTTCAGTTCCTCTTCAGTGAAGTCACAGTGGTGTTCCCTCCAGCTCTCTCCTGTCTCACTTCTCAAGATCACTAGTTCTCGCTCTGTTCCCCGTAGGGCTGCAAAATGGGGGATCTCTACAATAACAGGCCTAAAAACGTGGTAAAGGTAAAGTCAAACACACATTGAAATTAAAAGTACATTTGTTGTAACAGTTTAACAGAGCTGGCTTCATCAGAGATAATATGATGTTTGGGTTGATTTATGCAAGAAAAGAAACAAACAAAACAAATAGGAACACAAGATTCAAATTTGTGTGTAAAAACAGCAGCTGCATTGCATGCCTAGTAGAACAAACACATTCATGAAAAAGTCATTTAAAAACAATATTTAAAAACAAAAAGAGAAAATCAAATCCACATCAGGAGCAGAATCTACAAGAAACAAGTCAGGGATTGGTACTATAGATTGAGGAAAGCATGGGGATAACACAAGACAACAGGTCGGGTGGTTTCAGACAAAGGATTGTACTTTTATAATACCAAGAAAAAAGGAAGTAACAAAATAAAAAACAAAAATAAATATTTCTTATGGAAAACTCTAAAAGAAATCTTAGGTGGGCACAGTGGAAAAATATGGGTGAGTATGTGATCACTTCCAGAATGCTAGGGTTCCCCCAACCATAGTCCTACCCGAGGAACTTGGTTCCTGGAGGACCCAGCTGCAGGATGCGACTGACCAGGCTCTCACCCTCATTTAGAGGGGGTGGAGCTGTGGGAAGGTGGAGCTTACTGATCCATGCGCAGCACAGAGAGGGAATGGAGAAGAACATATGAACACACCACACAGTGTAAACACACTCACACAAGACAATACACACACACACACACACACACACACACACACACACACACACAAACTCAAACACACACTTACCCCAGGAACTGGGCTCCAGTGGGTCCCACTTCAATGATGCGACCAGCCAGCCCCTCACCCTCCACCATGGGGGGCATAGAGGCCAGACGGTGTCTCTTCACCAGCCTGCATGTCACCCGTTGGTGCAGAACACTTTCTTGGTGGCACAATGATTCGCAGGCCGTTGTGACGGCAACCACGCATGGCCCCGCCCCTGGCATCTACCATGAAGCTGACCAGGAAGCTAAAGAAGAGGGTCCGACAAGATGTCAAATGAATTGTTTTTTTTAAGATTAGTGGTTAATAAAAGCAATACCTCGGCACAGATGTTAAATCTGTTGACTATGAGTCTGCATGCAGACAATATTAAAGTAAGAAGGAAACATTTTAATGACCCCATTCAGTACTGATAAAACAACAAACATATATGACCAGATAATAACAATTTCATTTTATTTCATTCCAGCCTGTTCTCTTTCCAGTTTCATTCCACTCAAAATTTAATTTGCAAGCCAGGCAAGCAAGAGGAGGGCATTGATCAAGATTATTTCTGGATAATCTTGTATATCAGGGAGCAAGTAGGTATTAAATATTAACAAATAATATGTTCTTACAGTAATACTCAAGGTTTCTGTATATGAAAAGTTAGCATATATTATTGTAACTATGTCTTAGTCAAACTGCAAAAGCAGTATTTTACTCCTGTTAGAGTAACATTTGCTGTTTTTGGAATTTGAACAGATGCTCAAGATTAAACGAGTCAGATCTGCATCAAGACTAAAAAACTTGATTGAGACATCTCTAGTAAACAAAACCTGGACATGTAAAGTCATGCATTATGAAATCATGCAGACAGATAGTATGGTAATGAGAAGATCATTTAATAGTGAATGAGAAAAAAAGTACGGGCACAGAGGAGAGAAGAACGAGAGAGTAGCAAAAACATAGAATAAAGAGTATCACCTGCTGTTGTCATGGTCTAGGCACGGAGAGGAACGGCTAGAAGCAGAATACAACAACACACACACACACACACACAAACACACACACACACACAAACACACACAAACACAATCACAAACACAGCCACCACAAAGAGTGCACAAAGAGGCAACAAGGCAATGAAGAAAAAGAGAAAAATAATATGTAAAGGTGAGAAAAACCTGACCAGAGACAGAAAAAGACGCAGCAGCAAAGATAAAAGAATAAAAATAGAGAAAACCTGGACGTGAAGAGGTGAAAAATTAATTTGATTTAGATGTGACTCACATACTCCTGATAGTAAACAAAAGCATGTGAAAGATGGAGTCTCAATTTTAAGAATAAATGCACATATTTAGTGTCACTTTTACATCAGGGAATGATGTGAAAGTTTGTGTGTGTGTGTGTGTGTGTGTACCCAGAATGTAGCAGACTGGAGGATAGCACCACATTATCAAGGTGCTCAGCACCCCAGCTCAGACGGAACGAGTCCTTATCGTGCTCTCTAGACAGTGCTGACACCTACAGACCAACAAACAGGCCAGTTGGAGTCACAAAAGCCTAAAGCAACAAAGTGATAACCATACCCTATTTGTGTGCTTTGTCCTCACCTGGTGGCTTGTAAGCATGTCTTCAATGAGAACTGCCTCTCTCTGATGGAAACTTTGGTGAATGGGAGTGTGCTGCGGCCTGTTGTGAAAAAGCAGGTTTGATTGTCTGAGTGTCTTTATAGGTTACTGCCTGGTTGTGTGTTTGCATCATGGCAGGTTGGTCAATGGCAGTGGATGACAGTATGAGCAATGTATCATCACCTGCTTTACACCTGTGCTGTCATTTGTTATGTGTTTGTTAAGTGTGAGTATGTATGTATTGTTCGTGACCTGTCCAGGTTGTGGCTCATGTAACTGAAGCCGTCCAGGTAGTGTCCAGGCAGAGAGTCATCTCCCAGCTCTCTGAGATCCTCCGCTCTCAGATACTCTCCTCCATCACCTGTCATAGTATCCTCACCTGGGAAACAAAGTTTTGCCATTTGATATATTGCATAGAAAGAAAGAGTAATCTTTTAGAGAAACAAAAATTGTTTACCTGGCCAGGAAGTTTTGGATCTTTCATGACTGTACTATATTTATTCAAACATGTCCACAGTCCTGCTGTTCTTATTGTCCATGTGAGCTCAGCTCATTAACCATTTAAAAACTTTCAGTCTCGGTGGGGCCAGATTCAATACATTTGCAACATACCAGCTGTGATTTGAATGTGAGATAATGTTCTCCTTGCTTAGTTTTGCTTTTTTCACTCATCAGAACACACCATATTTATTGTACATCATGCATGAGAGCCTTGTAGTTGGACTCACAAAATGCATCTGCCATTTGTGGACAATCATTTGTGAAACATGACACTGTCACCATTTGCCAGCTACGTCCGAGCAGTGCTCACAAATTGCTTTTGTGAAAAGGTTCACTGGTTCTGAAGACATGATTGTTGAAAGTAGATTTTTGTATGTCAGCATAACTTAGTCAGTTCATTCCTCAGTTATCTATAATTATCATAAGTGTCATGCTCATATCAACAGCCCCACACATTTCATACAGTTAGTTTCCACCATTGCATTAAAACCAGATAATTGTGATTATACCCAATAAACAACGAGGTGTTAGATCATGGAAAGGTCTTCTTATCTAAAATCAGATATATATACCCGCACAACAACAAATGTCAGCCATATAAAGACTCTCTAGAGGCAGGCTCTCTGGGGATTGGATTTCGGAATAAATACTAGAAACAAAATTCATTGTTTTAGTAAAAAGTAAATGCATTACTGAACACTACCAATATGTCACACGGATTTTTTACAAGAACACAAATAAAGTCCACACCAAGCTGGCAGAGCAGGGCAGACATTTTGCAGTACCTTCCAGCTCCACAGACATCTCAGATAATGGCTCGTCTTCCAACCTCAAAGCTATGAAACATACAGCGTTAAGACCCACGGCTACATCACCCACAATGCACAGCTCTTTATGACTACTGAACAACGGAAACGGGAGCTAGTCCAAGGTCAGTTTTGAGTTATAGTATCTGTATCCTAAAAAATGCTGACAGTACGGTACACAGTAAGTTCTTAGTTTTTTCTTTCTCTGTTAAAAGTAACTCACCTTCTTCATCAGACACATCAAGGATCTCCGTCATTGTCTCAGGAACATTGAGCTTGTGTTTCTCTGTGACCGTCTGAAGAGACCCCCATTCACAGTTATGGGCAAACAACCAAATTAGAGATAAGTTCATTAGGGTTTCTGGAAAATTTAGGATAAGACATCCTGAGTCTTGAGGTACCACAAGCTTACCGTTGTGGTAGTGATGACCTCCTCAGTAACAACTTTCAGTGTGTCCACTACAGAGATGTAACCCAGACGTCTGGCAATAGACAGAGCAGTGTTTCCATTCTAACAGGAAGACAGAGATAGTGTTAATGTGACAACAAAAACGAGATTACTCATTTACTTTCTTTCTTTACTTTTAAAAAAACAACATTGCTTATTAATGAGAAGAGAGTAAATAATTTGTTTTCTTCTTACCACTGTTATAGCATTGGGATTGGCACCATGTTGTAGCAACATATTGATAATATGTGTATTCCCTTGTTGTGCTGCTTGGTGAAGGGGTGTGTATCCATTCTGTAGAACAAAATATTTTAAATATCTAAATTAACAGAAACTTAAACTGTATTATGTCTTGTGCTTTATTTTGTAGTTTAATTCTACCTTGGTTTTGGCGTTGACGCTGGCACCTTGCTGTACTAGGAAGTTCACCATCTTGACATTGCCATAGTGACATGCCACTATAAGAGGGGTGTATCCAAGCTGGAGCATAGAGAGAATGAGGAGGTGATACAGAAAGAATTTTTTTTCCAATTGCGACTGTTTTGTTTTACTCGTTTGTGAAGAACCTGTGTATAGCAACATAGATCAAAGCCCTCTGAATGATGTAGATGTATGATGTAGACATTGCCATGCTTGTATAAAGACAGCAGGTGGCAGATATGCTGAATTTGTATGTACAGTATCTCTTATGATTTTTGATTTAGTGAGATTCCACATTTAAAAAGCAGCTGGTAAAACGCAATCTCTTGCGGTGAATGCACATAAAATAAGCTACATAATACACTGGGAGATTCCTATTAAACAAATCTTTGTCTTCACTTCCATAAATTCACATCATTGGTGACTAGTTTGTCTGTGTATGCCTTTTAGTGTGTTTGTACATTGATGTGTGTGTACCTTAGTTTGCTGATCCAGGTTGGCATCATGCTTGGCCACTACTTCTGCTGCATTGACTCTGTCTTCTTGGGCTGCGAGATGCAGAGGCGTCAGTCCGGTCTGGAACATACAGAGCACAGCGTTGTCTTAGTGTGTCTGTCTGTGTGTGTAACTACTTAAATGAAACACTTGATTTGCAAACTACACATGCTATTGGTATGAGAAAACACCTGTAACACAATCCCTTTTGCATATTTTGAATGGTTGCAAGATTAAAGACATATGATTCTATTCTTATGTCCTATGAAAATATAAGATCTAATGGTGCCACCTGCAACCTTAGCAATAGATGCAGTGTCTAATCAATATCAAAACAACTGTTTGATCAAAGAATTAAAATGTGTCTGTGTTTGTGTGTGACCTTGGTGGCTGTGTTGACGTGGGCTCCTTTGCCCAGCAGTAGACTGGCCATCTCAGCGTGCCCTTCCTGGACTGCCAAGTGTAGAGGGCTGACTCCCTGCTTGGTCAGAACATTGGTCTCTGCTCCATACTGCAGCAGCGCTAATGCAATGTTCTTCTGGTTCTTTTTGGCTGCAATGTGGAGAGGAGTGTAGCCATTCTGGAAAGGGAGGAAGGTTAGTTAGATGCTATATTGCATATTGTTGCATATTGATGCTATATTGTTGATGCTATCAACAACATCACCCCATATGGTAAAATCCCCCCTATACATTTTAAACAGTGGCTAAAACAGCAGGTGTTTATCATTCCTTTTTACAGTGCAGCTAAACTCTAAAATATCAAGAATAAGTCAGGTTTTGGTATCAGCTCCTAAAAATCAAAGGACTTCTTAGCATCACTCTCCAGCTCTTGGTGTAATGAATAAGATATTGTTGTAAGGTGAAGAAAACAGTTCACCTAAACAGTAATACAATGCTTGATCACAAAATAGTACTTTAAGTAAATAAGTACTGTTTTTCTTTAAAATTCTTTGTCTAACCTTTGCAGTAGCATAAGGCGATGCGCCTTTATCCAGCAGCAGCAGAGCTACTTCTTGGTTGTCATAATGAGCTGCCACATGCAGCGGAGTCAGGCCATTCTGTAAGACGAAGCATTTGATTTAATGATTAGTATCGCTGTCATGGAACAGCATACGTTAATGACTTTGTTGTTTTTCTCTTCCTGTGTACAACAATTCTTTTCTACCCTACAATGAGGCTATGTCAGAGACACAATTTTCTTGAAACAACCTCATACCTTTTCTCTATTATGTTCCATAGTATTTGAGTGTAAATAATTCAGATTTTCGATTCACCTTGCCAGCATCATCAGGAAGAGCTTTGCGTTGAAGGAGAAGTTTTGCTACATCGAGGCTTCCATACTTAGCTGCTACATGTAACGGAGTAAATCCTTTCTGTGGAGGAAAAAAGGGAAACGTTTGTTTTAAACCTGTATATTCAAACTGTTTAACTGGATATTTGTAAGCTGGAAAAATTAGTTTGAGCATTTCTCTTTTGGTGTGCATCATGTTCTATCCTCTGCTCACCTTTGTGGCCTGTGAGTGTGAGGCTCCGGCCTCCAGCAGCACGGCAGCCGTCTCTACCTGGCCCTCCCCTAGCCGAAATGTGGAGGGGAGTGTAGCCGTTGGTGGTGGCAGCATCTGGATGAGCCATGTGTTGCAGCAGCAACTGGACAATATCAGTTTTCCCCAAACGGGACGAAATGTGGAGGGGAGTCTGGTCCTCCTGTGGTCGAGGGATGAAAAGGCAGAGAGACAGTCACAAACAATTATATTAGAAAAGATCGACACACAGTAGCCAGAGCTGAGGCAGGCGACATGACCCATGAGTATGTGTAGATGAAATATTGCATATTTTTGATAAACAAAGGAAACCGTTATTCCGTTCTAGTGATGCAACAGATGACTCACCCTGGCTATAGCATCAACCAATGCTCCATTCCTCAGCAAACAGCGAACCACTTCCATCTGACCTGCTCGCGATGCCATGTGGAGAGCTGTCTCACCACGCTGATATGCAAAGAGAACATTTATGAAGGTTATGATGCTGTGTTGATTGAAACACTCAGGATTACTGAAAATACCTGCTTATGTAGGTTGTTGCATTAGAAAAACTAATGGTGGGAAAAATACTAAAAGTACTGTTTTCTTTATTGCCTTATGTATTTCTGACTACTGACTACCGAGAGCCATTTCTCAGTACTCACAATGTTACGGACGTCAGGAGATGCTCCATTCTGCAGCAGAAGTAAAACGATGTTGAGGTGGCCCATGAAAGCAGCCACATGGATGGGAGTCAGGCCAGACTAGAAACAGCGAGAGAGAGAGAGAGAGAGAGAGAGAGAGAGAGGAGAGAGAGAGAGGGAGAGAGAGAGAGAGAGAGAGAGAGAGAGAGAGAGAGAGAGAGAGGCAGGAATATGAGCATAACTTGCAAAGTTCCTTACAGAAAAGTGTTCTGTATTTACATGTGCTGTCTTGAGAAATCCCCAAAAAGTGTCTTACCTCAGTAATGGCCTGGATGGAGGCTCCATATTTGACCAACAGTTCCATCACCTTCACCCTGTTCTTCTTACAAGCAATATGGAGAGGAGTGAAACCATTCTGGTAGAGAGAGAAAAACAGAAATAGACAGATAAATACTATATCTATATACATCTGGAGGAGGAAATGTAGTTTTGTTTCATTATTGGCCCTTTATCGGATTCTTACAGTTAATTTGGCACTCATCAGGAGCCTTTAAGTTGTAAGTAATGAGGTAATGAGGCAGTAATGAATGTTATATTACATATACTTATACATATAAATATACTTACATATATATATATATTTATATATATATATAATCACTATATTTACAGTATGACTCTAGGTCTTCTTTTCCATTTTTGATTAATGGTCTCATCTCTTACTAAAGCAAATTATGCTGCTTTACTATGTTTAATTTGACATCCATTATAGGAATAAAAAGAACTATAAAAAGCACTATTGTATTATCTGAACATGGTTATGTATGATTTGTGATTCTGTGTTGATAGCTACTTTGTGGTTGTACAGTTGTTATTTCCTGTGAATCCCTACCAATGCTCTGACATTGGGATTGGCCTTCTTGTCCAGCAGAAGCTTGGTGACTCTGTAGTGGCCGCAGTGAGCTGCAACGTGCAGCGCTGTGAGGTAGTCCAGTGTGACATCATCAACAGGTGCCTTGTGCTGAAGCAGGAGTTTAACACACTCTATGTGGTCTCCCTGGGCTGACATGTGCAGTGGGGATAGTCCGTTCTGTGTGAGGACAAAAGTGATGGTGCATGGGTAGGTGCAAAAAGTCAGATTAAGCATTTACATTGAAGAGATGACAGAGATTAGAAGCTAAAGGAGGAGGAAAAACAGCCTGATGTTTTTTGATTGTAGCACAACTGTGTCCTGGAGCAAACATATACATTCATTTAGTTGAAAAACTCTGGGGTATGCTGATCCAGTAATGGCACAACCATACACTACCTTGGTTCTGGCTAAGATGGGAGCTCCTCTCTCCAGCAGAATTTCAAGTGCTGGGTCATGACCACTCCTGGCTGCACAGTGCAGGGGGGTCAGCCCATCCTAGGGAACAATCACGCATGCACAGACAAAGGCACAAACGCATAAATATACACAAAGTGTAGACATTAATCCAGTCTATTTCAACAAAAGAGGCAATCCACAGGTGGTTGGTAGGCTATTAGGCAGTCACTAGGGGGTGGCTGCAGAATTGTGACTATTTAATAAAAGTTGATGTTGACTTTAAATAGAGTCTCACCCTGGTTTTAGCATCTATCTGAGCTCCTCGGTCCAACAGCAGGGCTACCATGTTGGTGTTGCCTCTCTTGGAGGCCACATGGAGAGGAGTTATCCCATTCTGACAAGGCAGGCAAGAAAACAAAAGAAAGTTAACTTTACGACAAATACTATTCAATTTTCAAATTCAAAAACACAGCAAAAACGTTATTTGTGGTTGTGACTGGGAGTTAATTAAAATATTTACATTAATTAAAATAATTACAAATGCCACATCACATAGAATGTCCTATAATCTGTTTTAATAATAATACTACTACCCAATGACTGAAACTGAAACTAACTTCATGGACCAATCTCAAGAAAGCAATGCAGCTGAACACGTGCAAAAACAAATGCAACTTTTGACAGGCTAAGGGGAAATGTGGTTAAGATTAAAATGGCAAGTTGTATGGTATATAGTAAAAAGTAAACACACTGTAAAACACAAATGTTTTAATAGACAGCAGTACAAAATGTCTTGATTTGTTAAATGAAAATGGGGCGATACCCTGGCTGTGAAGTCCACAGCGGCTCCTCTGTTCAGCAACAGGGTGGAGACATTCACGTTACCATAGTGAGCCGCGATGTGCAGAGGGGTAAACCCACTCTGTTTGAGACAGACAAGGAAAGAGGGAAGGAGACAGTGAGAGGGTAAGTAAAGAAAAGATAGGTTAGAAGACACAAAAATGAAGAAACAGAAGATTGGTTGAAACAACAGGTGAGGGAAAAGGAGAACAGTTGCAAGAGAAGAGCAAAGTAAGATGAAATGAGATGAAAGAACAAAAGAATAAATGAAAATAAGAAAGAAAGTAGGAAAGAATAAAAGAAAAAAGAATGAATGAAAGAAAGATCGGACTTTGCCGTGGCAGATACAGGAAAGAAACCTGACTCTACTGAAGCAGTGCAACGATGAGGCAGCATGCTGAAAAAAGAAGCTAGACGCATCAGTGTAAGAAGCATAAAAAAATGAGCATACCCCAAAATAGCACAAGCAATAAATAATACATGCAAAACTCCTGTAATTGCCATGCTTGCTAAAAAAATGGTGAAAAGTCAAAGCAGTTTGGGTTTATGAATACCAAAAGTTAAACGCAAAGGATATTAAAAAACAAAACTGAAATACACAAAGCAACTGCACACTGTGTGTCTGCTTGGACGGACAATTTATATATAAGCCATAATATCTACAATATACAGTTGTAAGTGGGTTTACTCCTTACCTTCCCATTCTGATAGACATGGTGCAATTTAATTAAGAAACAGAGATAACTTAAAGGTCAACGTGTTTCAGAGAGGTAAAACAATGCTCTCAACATGCTTTGAAGTATACGTGCTGTAGGTGATGCAGAGAAAAAGCAGTAAATAAAAAAATTGAAGTTTGATTGGAATGCTATCAGTTTTTCAGTCAAGTATCTAATTCATTTTAAAGCGTGATTCATTGATTAAAAATTGTATTACAAAAATCTATTTAAAATGCCATAAACTAACATTCTCTGAGATCTATGAATACAACACAATGTTTGTTGCTGTCAGCCATGCAGGAGTGTCACACAGTATAGTACCTGCATGCGTTCATACTAATGCACATAATTCTGACATGCAGGAATTCCTGTCCTTAAAGTCATCAGGACAAAAAAGCTGAAAGACATGGTTAAAAAGTGACAAAAAGGAATTGATAAAGAGGTGATAGAGTGATCTGTATACCTCCGTAGTTCTATTGACCATCATCTGGTTAGGATGCATAGAGAGAAAAGGGGTATAGGATGTAGGGTTGTTAGGGAAAGAGGCGTACCACAACACTGACATATAACACAGGGTAAGTTTACAAGGTCACACAAATAGAAAACAAAAAGCAAAGACAAGGAAGCAAACAAAGCATTCTGAAATAGGCTCTGTCTAATATATTATCATATTCCAAACTGGAGGGCAACTAAATCGATAAAATAAATAAACCTGTCCTCCATTTCATTAGATGCATTATCACACACTTACTGATTCCCTTAATTCCTTCTTCCCTACCCCATTTTGTAATTATATTCTCCCCATCTGGCACTCCATCTATGCCTCTGTCCTCCCTGAATTTCTTCCTCCGTAGCTTTTCCTCACCTTAGACTGGACGTCAGCATTGTGGTCATTCTGGAGCAGCAGTGCGGCAGACTTTGTGTCGTCTTTGCGGGCTGCGATGTGCAGGGCTGGAAGGCGGACCTTACCCTTTGTGTCATGTTCCAATAGCAGGGAGACCACTGCGTTGTGGCCCTGCTGGAGAGCGATGGCCAGTGGCGTGAAGCCATCCTGGAGAAACAGAGAAGAATAAACGATTAAAATAAATTAAATCAATTTAGAAAAAAGAAAAGAAAAATATGGATATTAGTATACCTCTGTTGCAATGCTTTGGTTCCCATCATTTTCCAACATGTATCGCACCACCTCCAAATGGTTCTCCTGGGCTGCCATATAGAGTGGAGTGAAGCCATTCTGTGGAGGCACATGAATACAGTCTATGTATGGACAGTACATACAGTATATGCACACACACATAATTCATGATATTCATTCAATCATATTCTTGGTGTAGGTAGGCCTGTAACAATTATTACATAATTGTCTAATCACATTTTATTTTACACAATCACCCTTTCTTTGTTTAACTGCAATGAATTGCTAACATTAGCTAAGGTCCTAAGGGGTATGACTGTTAATGGTAATTGTCAGATTTTTGTTCATTTAAGCAAATAAATACAATGTTTTAAGATAATAAAGAGGTGTGGTTTACTTCATAGTACCTTCTGTGTACCTGTGGTACTACATTATCTAGGTCAAATAACAGTGAAATATAACCAAGAGATGTATTCTGGGATTCATTTAAAACTAATTTGTTTGAAAAAGCAGTACATGCATGATTACTTTTTTTAAAAAATTTGACTGAAAGAGACAATTGTATTGGTAATTGTGATTATTTTACAGTAAAACTTGGAACTGGTAACGCTAGGTGTTGGTGTTACACACCATTTTATGCAATATCTACAGAAGTAGCTTTTGATCATTGAGAAGCTTCTCACCTGTGACTGAGAGTTGACATCTGCTCCTCTCTTCACCAGTAGTCTGACTACTTCATTTTGTCCAGCCAGTGAGGCAATATGGAGGGCAGTGTTTCCTTTCTGCAAAAGAAAAACAGGGTTAAGGCCACCAGCCAAGTGTACATCATGTGTGGGTATAAACACCTTAAAGAGGGGATGCAAGTGAAACATTAACATTATTACAGTAATATCTGCTCCTTAAAAAAAAATTATGCAATTTGATAATGTTATGATCTTCATCCGTTTTTATTTTCAGAACTTACTGACTGATTAATATCCATGGCCAAATTTACGTTAATCCAAGGACATGGGCAGCAGGGTGACAGACAATTTGCCGGCTGTTTACTGTTTCTAACTGTTAAACCTGACTGACTGTTAAACACACATGACATTAATGTTGGACTTGAGAACACCATGTTTGTCCCTCTTAAATAACCCTCTGATCCATCACTACCCTTGGGAATCAACTTTCATAGTTCAAGAGAGAAGCAAAAAAGAAGAAGAGAGAAGCAGTGATTTATGTAGTACTTTATTACTTACATGGATGTGCACTGCTTACTTTCTCTTTCTGTCACCCAGCTGTCAATGTCCTCCTTCCTTTCTTTTTTCCACATCCTCCCCCATGTGGGGATGTCAAACTTTAATATGTTTGTATCTGGAAAGTTGATACTAACTCACAAAAGTAACACTTTAACAAAAATAACCATCGTTAATTAATTATAGGTAACAAAACTTTACTTAATAGTTATTTAATTGTTAACAGTGAAATGGTTATTACTGTAATATAATAATTAATATTATAGCCTTACTAATAAAAAGTAACCAACCATCAATTGCATTGTTTGTTAACAGTAGAATAAAAATTAACTAAGTTTATTACCAACAATTTACCATTTATTCATGATGGTTATTAGTATAACAACTAACATAATATTAATATGTGAATGTACCTTGGTGGAAGAGTCAACAGGTGCTCCTCTCTCCAACAGTTCCTCCACTAAATCCTTGTGTCCCTCCTTCGCTGCCAGATGTAGTGCGTTCAGACCATTCTGGAAATAAAACATTAAAATAAGACTTCAAGAAAACAATTGTGGTAAAGTGACTATTGCATAACTGAGTGGTGCTCATGGAATTACATTACAAGTATGCATACTACTATAATGAAGAGTAGTATATTGTAATGTTGCTGATGTCTTAATGCATACTTTTGTGAAGCAATAATGTGAGGTGTCAAATTACACTGTATTGCACAGATGATAGTGTCAATGTCAATATCACATTACAGCATGGTATATGTATAACATACAGTATATATACTGTATGTTATATGAAGTGGGAACATTTTCTTCAACAACAGATATAGTTTTAAATGTTATTGTGTGTAAAATATGTACTTAAAAACAACATTCAAATGCATATTACATTTTGATTCATTGTGGTAATCTATTAAAATGTCAACAACAAAAAAAAGAAAGAAAAAGAAAAGCTTATGTCTAGGAATGTGTAGGAGATCAACACCAGACGACTCAAACACGAGAATCAGTCAGAGAAACTATTGCTGATTTTTCCTTCAGGCAGGTTTGGTTAGAGCATTACAGTACATCAAAGGTCTCTGATCCATCAACCGGAGGTACAGGTTATGAGTAGCACAAGAGGAGCGGAGTAGAGTGTAAATATTTCACACACTGACAGGAAATGGCAGCACAACTCATGTATTTATACAACACCGCATGCAGAAGCAAATTTCCTCTGAGACAGACATGTATACACACACAGAAGAATGATTCACCTCATCCTCATCTTCTTCCATTCTGCGCTTTCTCTCTGAAACTAAAAGAATATCTTAAGCAAGGACCTTGTTTTTATCCTTCGAGTTTTCTGCTTCTTTCATCAAACCAAATGTTTTTTCTAACTCTTGCCTTCTAAAATGGTGCTTTAAGCTGGATGTAGAAGTGATGGAGCTCTGACCATCAGCAGCAGTACCCTGCCCCCTTCCACTACCTCTCTGGGTTAGATCCAAACTTCTGGGTGTGCCTGTCTTCTTCTCCCCCCTGCAGGCTCTATCAGATGGGTTAAAGAGAGACTGTGCCTCCTGGCTCTGAAGGCTCTCCTGGCACTGATGTAAAAGAGTAGCTGTGATGTGTACACCTATTACTGTCTCATTCCCCCCCATGCCCCCCCCCCCCCCCCACACACACACACGCAAACACCCTCTCCCCTTTCTCTCTCTCTCTCTCTCTGATTTGCCAAAGGGGTGTCATGTTTCTGCAAAGTCATAGAAGGTATACAGGAAACACGCACACAAACATGGATACTCATATTTAGAAGCTGCTGAAAATGTCAACCTTTCAAAAAGAAAAAAATGGCATTCCTCTGAGGTAAGAGAATGTCAGGTCAAAGTCATAGATACATGACTTTAAAAAGCAAACGTGAAAGAATAAAATACTTTAAAAAAAGTCTTCAAAAAAAGCGAGAATTTCTTAGAACCCAATTATTGTAATTTACGAGAATAGAACAGAGAGAAGCAAGTGCTGCTGCGGTTTAAACATGCAGAAAGTGAAATGGTGGACTTACTGACACAGCAAGAATAATGCAATCTTATTATAGAGTTTCAATCACATTTCTACCATTATGTATTCCAAGAGAAACAAGCAAAAGCCCCAACGGACTAACAAATACACACTCTATGTCACACAAACTGATTTAAATCTCCTCTTCCTCTGAGCTGTAAGTGAAAGCTTCATTTAGCTAATGGATGTTCAGCCCAACACAGTGATCCCTGGCAGTTTGTAGTGCTTCTGGCAGGAGGGACACTGTTGAGCTCCATCCAACGCAGATTAATATTCACGGCCTAATGACCGCTAACATTTGTTATAATCACACGTGGTAATACATGGTCACAATTATGTGGCGCTGTGTTAAATGCCAAAGTGTCATAATGGATAAATATAAGATAAAAAAAGAGGAAATAATGTAAATGTGTGCAGATTAAAAAGTAATATCACTCACCAAGGATTAACATTTGGGTAGATTAGAGGGGCCTTTAATTGTGAGGACATGCAAACGCAACATACATAAAAATGGCACACTCGAATGGACCAAAATCTCACAGACGTACAACAACAGATGAGTCCCAAATGAACAGAAATTAAACAAATACATGCTTAGGAGCTCACAAAGTTAAGATGCCTAAAAACTGGGAGCTACAGTTACCTGTCAAGAACGTGTTTTCTTTATCTCACTTACTCACTGTAATAGTTTGACTGTGGATTTGGCAGACAGGCAGTAGCTCTTTCGCTCCCTCCCTATAACTAACTTGGACAGTCCTCTTCCCATGGCGCCAGACCCTGGACCTCACCAACCTTTTACTGCTTTCTAGGATCTGACTCTTCAGTTAGCAATGATCACATCGCCGAGGGCAACACTCAAAATTACTGTGTGAAGTTCCAGCTTGTCCCGCTGTCTTTCAGATTATCTATACTATCTTTTAAATAGTAATTTCCCCACTGGGGATCAATAAACAGTATAAACAGTATAGTATTATTATTATTACTATTAATTTTAGGAAACATGTCTTGGATCTAGTTGATATCAATCAGAAAATAACACTGTGACAATATTTCTCCCATGACCTGTACTACTACTAACAGTGCAAATTTTATCCAAGTGATTACACTGTGCTGAAATGTGTTAAGATGATTTTTTGTACATTTTAGGCTGTTATTTCCATAGGACAGATAAAGACATGAAAGGGGAAGAGAGAGGTGGAATGACATGCAGCTAAGGGCCACAGGTCGGAATCAAAGCCGCAGCCGCTGCATTGAGGAGTGAACCTCTATACTGTATGTGTTCGCCCGCTCTACCAACTGAGCTAACCTGGCCACACATCTAACTTGTATTTTGATATAAAGTTCCTTAATTTTAAAGTAATTGTATATTAATCAAATGTTACATTTTAGATGTATATAATTTCATCTGTCTCATCTGTTGTTGCTCTCATCAACAGAGCTCTGACTCAATTGACTGCAATGCTGACAGTACTATTATAGATAATGGTTCTGTAACTGCATGGAGTGTTTTTCCATTGATATGATTCTGATATGCTCATTTCCTTGAGAGCATTTCCGCTGCTAATCACTGTAACATAATACTTTTTAATCATCATCTAGGCCTTCTGTCACTGTACAGGTTGTAGAAATTGGTATCTCCTTGAAATATTATTTAAGGTTCAAATGTCATCACATCTGGAGCAAATGTCACTGTCACGATGATCATAACAATGTGTAGTGTGTTCGACTGGCAGGGAGAAACCAATCCTCAGCTGTCATCAACACAAGAAATTCATCAAACAAACATGTCAAACATGCCGGCAGGAGGAAGTACTGAACTTGTAAGAATATGTTTATGTATCTTCGTGTAAGCTTGTACAATCATTTAAGCATGCACAAGCAGGATTATGTGTCTTAAAATTTTGAATTTAATGTCAATTAAGCTTATTAATGTACATATGTGTGTATGTTGGTGTGCATGATCAGTTAGTAGTAATATTAGCTACAGTTACCTGCTTAAAGGTAAGGAAGTGGTATTTATCTCCCTAAAAAATGTACATGGCCACACTCTCACACACACACACGCACGCACGCACGCACACACACACACACACACACACACACACACACACACACACACACACACACACACACACACACACACACACTGCAAAGCATCACTGGGATATATATATGAAAATGTCACTTGCATTTTTGGGCACTTGTCAAGGGCTCAAATGTGATCATCTGACAGATACTATGAACGGCAGGTGTCTCCTGTTGCAGGGTGTGTGTGTGTGTGTGTGTGTGTGTGTGTGTGTGTGTGTATGAGAGAGAGAGAGAGAGAGAGAGAGAGAGAGAGAGAGAGAGAGAGAGAGAGAGAGAGAGAGAGAGAGAGAAAGAGAGAGAGAGAGAGAGTGTGTGTGAAATCACAGCCCTGGATAGTCTGGCTTCCCTGGTACACAAAACAAAACCCCAGTGGTGCCCATGACAACAAATAGTAGAGCTATGGGTAGGCAGTTTCCATCCTGTCTGCAACCAATTACAGCCCAGTGTATAAATAGTTGCTATTGAATGGCTGGAGAAATACAAAAGGCCAATGGCAATGAGACAGTACAAAACTAAGCTACCTTGTTACTATTCTAAATCACATTGACATAGAAAGGGTGGTTGGAGGGGAGAAGGGGTGTATAGAGATCTAGGGGGGAAGTATTGTGCACCCTCCCAAATACCTCGCCTTCGGTGGAATGTGTTTGGGGGTGGCTATGGGGTAGAAGCAGCTGTCAGAGGGATGTAGGCCCATCAAATACTGCTGAGATTGAAGGGAAGTATGTGTGTGGTGGAGGGAAGAGGAGGGGAGTAAATGTTGCTGTGAGTGTGGTTCTGATCTTGTGAAGGCAGACTAGCAGGTTAAAGGATACGCTGAACTAGGTCAGTTGTGTGATGCCACCCGTGACACAGCCGAGAGAAGGTTATATTAAATAGCTGTGAGTTACATCTGTGGCAGTGGCATGTGCTGTATGTGAGTAGCATGTGTGCTCAACAAATCTTTAAAGAGGTCCTATTTTGCTTTTTTATTTTTACTGCCTTTTAGTGTGTTACATAGTTTGTTTTGTGTATGTACTAGATATATAAAGTACAAAAAAAAACACATTTCACTCCAAATGGAGCTTTCTCTCCCACAAACTTTTCTTAACTGCCTGAAAACGGCTTGCCCACAATCCTGTTGTTCTTCAATTAATGATGTCATTCATTGAGAAAGCAGGCCCAGTTTTTCACATGTGCTGCCCATAGGTGTTGCCTAAGCAAGCACAGCCTGCCCAGTGGCTTGTTTTTGGTCGACCAATCACAACAGAGTGAGCCAGCTGACCAATCAGAACAAATTGGGTTTTTTAGGAAGGCAGGTCAATGGCTTAAACAAAAGTGTTTCTGGTGAAAGCACAGCAGCAATTGGCAGTAGGAAAAACGTAATGGGACCTATTTTAACAATCTAAAGCGCACGCCGGGAGGCACAGGTGTCTTTAGGGCAGGTCGAAAAAAATCACTTTTGTTAGTGTGACAGCAGAAAACAGAGTCCGTGCACCAAGCGCATGGTTCAAAAGGGTTGTACTTAGTGTCTTCATTAATTCATAGGTGTGTTTTTGGCGTAACATGCAATAAACCAATCAGAGTTTCATCTCCCGTTCCCTGTAAATGCTAGGCACATTTGTACCTTGGCGCATTACTATTTGATGATGGCGGATTTGCACCATCATTTTTTATTTTTAATCTTTTGCATGTGTGTGTGCTGTTGCGCTTCCCTGTATGTGTGTAACAAGCATAGCGTGCGCGCTGTGCACAAGCCCATTTTACTTATGCGCTGTTAAAATTCAATGAAATGCTGCGTTACTGACTTTAGACCAGGTTTTTTTTGGTCAATGGCGTGATCACTTTCTGCTGCCTCAAGATAGCAATACACCAATTATTCGCCTAAACACACCACTCTGTAGGACCAGCACGCCCATGGTTGCAAAGATGTCTCGGTGTAGGCAGCACCTATTGTTTTAGTTTTCTCTCTACTGACAGACCTCCACATTTACAAACAACAGAGCTACGTGTAGAAATTGACCGGAAATCTCCTTCAAGGCTAAATCATTCCTAGACTTTGTGTCCCTAAATTTTCCTGTTGCACAATGCACTATGGACATCCTACAGTGTAAGTGACAGCAGAAACAGAAAGATCTTCAATGTTTCCTTACCTGGTTACAGGTGCTGATGTCTACTCCATTTTTCAGGAAGTCAAGGACTTTGTCAATGTTCCCCGCTCTGGCAGCCCGCAGGAAACTGGTGTTACTGTCAGACTGGAGAGATGAAGACATAAGGGAGGCTGATATTAGGAACAGGAATACAAGCATGTTTCAATGTTTTGGCTCGTGAAGTTTCAGGTCTACTTTTAGTATTTGTCGTAGAGATGAAATATGTTTGAAGGTCACAGTAAGGGTTCGTCCAGAACACAAGTCAGACTGTATTTATTACACAAAGAAATTGTGTATATAAACAATATTTCTTTTACCCAGCACATACACAAAAAAGACCTAAAGGTGCTACATACAACCAGCAGTTTCAAAGAGAGGGACTCACATGTACGGCCCTGCTTTCAAAACAAAGAACAAGCTCAGATTCCAATACACAGAGCGAGTGTGACTTCAATTTCTGCTCAGGATTCCATTAAACCATCTTTATGTAGCAAATAGTTGTTTGCTGCTAATGTCCGTAAATAGCGGATTTTTTACCCCATGTTTTTGTCAAGTAATTTTAGAAAGATGGAAGTAGCTTGTATTTTGCTGTGCATGATGAGTTTCTTTGATATAAAGAAAACTAATATAGAGGGTTCAGAGAGTGTTTCATGGTTTCATGCTTGTATCAATAGTTTGTCTGTGTAGGCTATTCCAAATTTAACCACCAGACATGTAGGCAGCACAAGCAGCTGCAACACACACACACACACACACACACACACACACACCTCCACACACACACACTTACACACACACACACACACACACTTTGATCTAACCCAAGAAAAGACAAAACAACAAACATACAAATATAAATTAAATTAAAAATAAGAAGTTTAAAATATATATATTGTATAAATAAAATTAGAATATAAATTATAAACATATAAATATAGGGATAAAATGAAAATAATTTAATATCTGTCAATAATTAAGTCTGCTGGTATATTACAATGGGCTACAAATAATTACCTTGATTATAATTTATTGTAATGTGGGGATTCTTTTTTCAATAAATTAATTATTTTTCTAGAAAATTGTAAGAAAAAAAAGCCCCTAAAAATGTCCTTAGCCTGAGTCACCAAATTGTTTGTTTTGTCCAAACAACACTCAAAACCTGAAAGACTTTGGTTCACTATCACATACAGTAAGGCATAAGAAGGTATGGATTAATTTTCTGTCGATTGACAATATTGATTAATTAGGAACATTTACAAAGATATTACTTACAAAATGTTAGTTTAGCAATTAAAGGACTACGGCTATATTGAATTGAGTGAGGTTTAGACAATAATGAGTCAACCAAACCTAACTGGGTGTTAACTTGTAAGGTCAGCATAATCAAACTCCTCATCGCATGTCTGGGATGAGACCACACCCTTGTAGGATGAAGGGTCAAACTTCTACAAACACACAAACAGTAGTAGCAAAGCGATTAATACAACACACTTTTTTGAACACTTCCTCAATGTAACAGAAAACGTGAAAACTGATGAGCCGTGTTTCTCTTTCCACCTCTTACCAGTGAATCATCAACTTCAGATCCAGAGTCAACGGCTCCGTAGTAGTCCGTGTGGTGGTTTAAATCGTGGTCACTCCCAGTGGTCTTTAAAGTTTTATCTGATCCACAGGCCTTGCATGATGCTGCATTACCCATGGTTACCATCCAAATGAGTTAATACTTTCTCATCTATACCTTAAAACTGTTGCCTTTCTTCACTCACTGTATGGTATTATATTATCCAATCCTTGCAGTTTCTCCCTTTGCGCTATGGTCCTTATGTAAAAGCACTTCCGTGATGTTTGGCTGCATCAATCAATCTTACAATCCATTAACTTCATCCATGTCTCCTCTTAATTCCCACTTCCTTCACTATCACCATCACTCGTTCCCCTCTCTATGGCCTTTAATTCTTCGCCCAGCAAAATCGCTTCAGTCTTGGATACTTCAGCCTTAATTTGTGAACTGAGTCCAGCAAAGACCCAGTCCTGCCTACTATTCCACTAGCTTTCCCTTAACCCTCACTGTCTTTCCTGCCTTGGCTATTTTTACCTTTCCAGACCCTCTCCCCAATGAAGACCACAACCCCTTTCTGTGTTCCCAGGGTGCATGACAGCTGGGTTTGAGCTGGACTGGGGACTGCATGGTCTGCGGTGATCTTCAGGTCGTGATAGAAGTTGAGCCTGAATACAGTACTCAGATCACCTTACTAATACCTTTGTTTATCATTTGGAGAATGTAGAAAATGTCTGTTGTGTCGATATGGTTCAGAGAACTTGGAACCATGTTTTTACCCATGTCCATCCAGGAGCACATGCTTTTATAGCCATGATTGCAGACTATACCAGATACCGCCTCATACTTTGGATAACACGTTTATATGCCAATTATAATCATAAACAGAGATGGGAAGTACAAATACTTTGTTACTGTACTTAAGTAGATTTTTCAGTTATTTTTACTTTACTTTACTATTTATTTTTTTGGCAACTTTTTACTTTTACTCCTTACATTTTACAAAATTGGCTCGTTACTTTAGTTCTGTACAAAAGGTAGTCTGTCAGGTGTGACTTCTCACAAAATCACACTTGAATTCATATCTTGCTACTCGGTCAGAATCTTATTAACTGGAGTCCCAGTCTCTGCCACAATAAATAAGCTATATGTTTTAGGCCTATTGGTAGACATTTCAAATGTAGCCAATGGCATATAAACAAAGAATAAAGAGCCTTTTTTCCATGTCCACTGTAGTTTCTCAGTGTGCTCTCTAGTAACATGTGTGTGGTCCAGGTAGTTTTGTCATTCTCACGGCTACTTTTACTTTTATACTTTAAGTAAATTTCCAAGCCTCTACTTAGTTACTTATACTTGAGTAAAGAAAATTTACTTTAAAAGTTAAATCAGTACCCTACTTAAAAGTACCCTACTTTTACCAGGGTATTTTTTTTAACTCAATTATCTGTACTTCTACTTGAGTATGGAAAGTGAGTACTTTTGCCATCTCTGATCATAAATACACATAATATTAGACACACACACACACACACACACACACACACACACACACAAAGATGGGATTGATTGAGAACCAGCTGTAATCTCCGTATCTGTTCAGGATTTGACCCGCAGTCAGTCATGTCATGACGGATACTAGATTATACACTGTACAGTGTCCATGTCTGTGCTTACGTTAGAGAAACAACAAGACAGACTAATTTCTCATTAGCAACTGCATTTATGTGTACATCAGGTCAAAAATGGAAATAATTTACCACTGTCATGGCATGTATGATTACCCCACGTAGACACACAATATTAATTTAATGAGGATTAATGCTGTCAAACACAGGTTTGAGTTAAATAAAGAGTTTGTGTGGCAGTGTACAAAGACTAAGCTACTTGATCGAGATTTTCACTCATTTTAGTCTCTAAATACTAATTAACACTAACTATTGACGAAATGTTGAATATATTAGACATTCTTTTCATAGCTATTAGTTATATATGTCATTTGTCATATATGGCTGACATCAGTTAAAATTGTCAGAACACCTCAAACTTCATTCCATTCAGTTACACAGTTAAACGTCAATCTATGTGAGCGCTGAGGTTTAAGGTACAATGTTGAGTGTAAGTCACCTCCGTTTTGGCAGTGCTCAGAGCACCAACACACAGTCACTGTAGTTAGGTTAATTTTTATATGAATATTTACATTTATTTAATTATTTATGTATTAATTGCCTCATTTATTTGTCATGATGTATTTCAAAGGCATATTTATTTATTCATGTATTTATGGATTTATTCATTTATTTAATATTGAATGAAACCGCATTCCATAGTTAGGTGCGTGAAATGGAAGAAAGTACAACTTGAAGGGCAAAAATGGTAGTAAGTGTATCTGTTCCATCAGACCCGTGTGAGGACGGCTGAAATGTTTCCTCTTAGATGCTGTAACCAATGCATGGGTTAACTCACAAGTCAGATTAAAAAAATTATGATTATTCAAAGAAAAAGCTTCCATTTCTTTTCTTTGGTAAATGTTCATGGTATAAAAGCAATGATACCCTGTGTCCATTATTTAAAAATATTTGACTCTGCAAAATCAATTATTTGACTCCACTATGTCCATTACTTTTTTTTTCTCATTCTCCATTAACTTGTACTTTATACCATACCCAACATATTATTTTTAATAATACCAAAAGGTCTCTCCGTACAACCAGCATGTGACCTCCCTCTGAGCTTGAGTCTTTCTAACATCTGTCATCATCAATCTCCCTCACTACATAGCTAAATCATCTGAGAGGACAGCAGGACGGCAACAACAGAACCCTGTACGGTCAACCACATCCACTCCTTACATTTTAACACAAATATCGGCACTTTCTACTCCTTACATTTTACAAAATTGGCGCGTTACTTTAGTTTTGTATAAGAGGTCGTCATCTCGGAGAATAGCGTGGACACGCGTCTCACACTTTGCGCCACACGGAGAAAAAAGTGAGAGAAAAGAAAAAGAGACTAGCTGTCCGGAGGATAATCAGCTGACAATCAATGAGATTGTGTTTGTGCGTCTTTGAGAACTGTAAGTTGTATAACATATGTTGTAATCCTTTATTTTATTTTCAAAAGCCACATTTGACCACACACATACATGTAGATTCCTTTAAATCTTAAGAGGAAGATTAATAAAGAGGAACTGGATCAGTGAATTCTCACAGAATCACAACTCAATTCATATCTTGCTTCTCAGTCCAAATCTTACTAACCCAGTTAACCCAGACTTATTGTCCCAGTCTCTGCCACAATAATCATATACAATATGTGATGTTTTAGGCCTACTGGCAGACATCCATTTAAAATGTAGCTAATGACATATAAAGAGCGTTTTTTTCCATGTCCACTGAAGTTTCTCAGTGTGCACTCTGGTAACATTTATGTGGTCCTGGTAGCTTTGCATAAAAAATGGTTGTCATTCGCAAGGCTATTTTTACTTTTATACTTTAAGTAAATTTCTTACTTTGTACTTTTACTTGAGTAAAGAAGTTAAATCAGTACTTCTACTTTTACCAAAGTATTTTTTTTAAAGTATCTGTACTTCTACTTAAGTATAGGAAGGGAGTACTTTTTGCCATCTCTGCCCACAACCCACTCTTATGTCAAATATACTCTAAAGCCCACAAAACAAAACAAAACATGATACAAACTTGTGGATATGATTTTGTCAGAGGATTATGTATGTGCGTTTTACCTGCCGCTTTCGCTCGGCTCTCTCACGATGCCGTCTTCTCTTCTCCCTGGCTTTCTGTAGAGCACTGTACTCTGGATTTGCCTCAAACTCGCGAGCTTTCTTTAGGTGGGCTGCAGCATGGGCCATGACTTCACCTTTTTACCTCTGTCTTAACAAAATTGTACCACATCTACTCGTAACCTTTGCAGATGCCAAACCTGTGTGTTACTGTATGAACTTAAGAAATGAAATAAGCATTTAGCTGTGTATGCTGTCTGATATCGGTATTCAAATGAAAACCACATTCAATTTAGTGTTCATTTGAACTCCTCAACTGAAAATGCAGAAGATGCAAAATATATGAATTGGCTGCAAAAATGATCCTGTTCAGTCTTCTTTCTCTTTTTAGTTGAAGGATCCAGAGAAGAATCAGCCTTAGTCCCTCCACATCAAGCCAGGAGACAGCTACTGGATTTCCACAATGTCACACAAAAAGCTCAGAGGTCCAAACATCCATAAATGCCAAATGAAAATCAACCATTCAGAGTCATGTACAAACACATGAAAGAGGAAGACTGTAAAGAGTTGCTGAATAATGTGCATAAGACCCATCCGATTACACACACACACACACACACTGCTCTATGTGAACAGATGTGGCTACAAAGTGTGTTTGTGTGTGTGTGTATGTGTGTGTATGCGTGTGTGTGTGTGTGTGTGTGCACGTGCATGCATGTTAATGTGTGTATGTAAGCTATCGTAACAGGAAAGTGTTTATTGTGTCAGAGGTTTAGTGAGGCTTTATGCCAAACAGCCAGCTGACAGCCGCAACTACTCTAGCTTGCTATAGCTGTAAAAATGCACTGTATCCTGAGTAGAAGGAAAGGTTAATGGGGGGGGGGGGGTTAGAATGGATAAGAGGGAAAGAGAGTGGGAGAAAACAGGGGAAACAAAGTGAATATTAAAGCCATTTTGTGTACCATTTTCAATTGTTGGTGCCTCCTGGTGGTAGTTACTGAAAAGGTACCCCCCCCATGGATCTGAGGGACGGCCACAACTGGGCTAAAAAATGTTTCTTTGACTGACAGAATGGCAGCAATTAACTGCAACTGAAATTAAAGCATCCTCATTATTAATGAATTAATTAAACCCAACTAGGGTTTTCATGTGTGCCATTTTGGATAAACATATGGATAGAACATATTCCTTGTTTATATTGCTTTCTATCTTCTTCTGTTCATTTCCCTGGAAAAGTTAAAGGCAAATCCTTTTATAGATGTTAGAGGATTTGTGCACCAATGTTCACAGAAGAGGGGACTACAAAGACACTGATGGTCTTCTTGTGGAACATAGTTACCCCTGCTATCTGGTGATGAGCATTGCTTAAAGGACAGACCTTAAATTGGTGAGTAAGAAGACATTTGATAGTGTTGTGTTCAACAGCAGTGATTTTCAACAACAACAAATCCTACTATACAGAAAGAAGAAGACAGCATAGGGGAAAGTGGGGTACATGTATTAGGGGAGATAATGAGGACATAAAAAGACTTAAAATAGATAGATTAAATAAATCCAAACAATAATGAAGAGCATCTGCAAATAAGAGAAAGAAGAGTGGGGAGGACGAGAGACAGGGTGAACTTGGGTACAGGCTGTCCTTCTGTGAGCAAGCAGAGAAGACCAGGCACACCACTCGGTCCAGAGGGGGATCAGAGAGCAGTGAGCAAAGAACAGTAGCTCCCAGTCACTTGCAAGTTACAGACTCCCCCCTGCATGGGGAGAAAGTGGGTCAGTCTGAATCTCAACTGCACTGCACCGTCGGTAGGCTAATGGTGTCTGATGGAATATGATTTGACAGCTGCGTGTGTGTGTGCATGCGTGCGTGCATATACTTGTGCGTGTGCGTGCGTGTGTCCATCACCACCAGCAGCAGACAAGTGTCAAGGTCTCCCTCTGTCAATACAGCTAATGCCAGGAGTTTGTAATTTCAGCACCAGGGACAGGGACACTATCTCACACCTCTATTTCTGTTCACACATTTTGTCTGATATGTTTTCACAGGCTCAGTCAACAACAATAACAACGTCAGCAGCGACGTCCCTTTCTACTTGTCGGCTAGATCTGCTGAATCACTCCACACTGTAATGCTGTCTAAAATGCATACGCCCCAAGAGCTCTATTCAGTTCCATTATGATGTTGTTTGAACATTTCTGTGGATGTGCTCTGCTCCTCTAGCACTCTCTGCTGGTGAAACAGAGAAAAAGGCTTTGCAGCTTTGATTTTAACACAATTAATACAATAAATAGAAGAAATACCAGAACAGATATAATAACTGTAAAAATAAAAGAAGAAATTACTTTCTACTTTGCATTTCTTTGCATCATTATTCTATGAAACTAACATTTAAAACAAGATAAAAAAACATCTTCAGATCTACTTTTCCAGTACTACTTTTCCAGTATAATGTATGTTCCAGATATAATTAATCTAACTATTGTTTTGTAGAATTAGGCAATACAAAACAGCAATGTTTTCCAAAAGCTCTTGAAAAAGTAAGCCAAAGTGTGACTCTGCTAAAAACATCACAGAATCTTGAAATGTTAGTTTTTTTCTATTTCCATGAGTCGTATGTCCCAGTAATTTAGTACTTGACACAACTTGATGTTTCTGATGTTTTTTTATGTTTTATATCTTGCTCTCTACACATGATTAACTATGTTTGTATATTACTCATCTAATCTTTTAAAGTCATGAAAATCAAAAGTAACACACAGAAAACCTTCCCCCTAACATACACTCTGCATTGTCTACACATCTCAAAGTGGCATATACTATACTGTACTTCTTGAGTTTCAGCGTTAACAGACAAAATCTATAAGCTTATTGATCAGCATGTTAGTTAGAGCCTGAAACATTGTACTTACACAGTACTACAACAGTCATTTTGTAACAGTTTTGTTTGTGTGTTGGTTGACATTATGCATTGGAAGACAGCTTTGGCTGTGTGTAAGTGTGTGTGTGTGTATGTGTGTGTGCAGGATGTCTTTATAAATACTGTTCTACTCACTTTTCAGTATATATGCATCAGCAAAGGCTGATCAATGGCCTCTATTGATCTCTTCCATCCCTTGTGCAAGACAATGAGGATTAGGAGAATACATTACAAACTAAAGTGTGTGTGTATGTGTCCATTTAGGAGTCAGATTACACTGAGAGGGTGCTCCAAAGAGAGCTGATGTGAGCTCATTCTATTGTTTTAGTAGATCTTTTCATACATGGGGGGGGGGGGCAGCATGGGTTAATGGTCTGCCTTTCGTTTTATAGATCCAAAGGCTTTTATATGGCCCATTAGAGCTCGATGATAGACAGATATGGGAGACACAGAAACCAAACCATATCCCTGCCCATGTCTTTTCAAGCGCTTCAAATTGTGAGTTGATGTGTATGCAGGTTTGGGGTGTATATGTTTGTACTTTATCATGTGCACATACACACACATTTATGTATGAATATGCAAAATGTGTTTCAAAATGTACTGTATATTTGTTTGTTTTATTTGTCTTTATTGTTTTCCAACAGAAAATATTGAAAATGAAATATTTCTGTATTCAGTGCTTGCTCTCAACTCCTTCCTCTTAACTCAAGAAAAAGAAATGTTCACTGTGATGGATTGCCTATTCACAACTTGCTTGTCTCTGCAGGTTTATTTTCATATCATTCTCATCATGAACTAAAATGAACCAGTAGCTGCCTGGGAAGTGGGAGAAATGCTATTCTATTATATGCTTTAGAACACAATTAGCTGTAGTGTATGGTAGTAAATTAGGTAAAACATACAAAAACACTGATGTGTTTATCTAACTTATCTCTGTGCCCATGGGAGCCACTATCTTATTTGTTGTTGCTGGTATTGCTTTTGATTTGTCTGCCTGCTAATGGAGCTACTGTATAGTGTTGACTAGTGGAGTTCTGCTAGTGATGAGTGTATGGCAGCATATAATGCATCGGAAATTTCATGCAGGGAGGATCTTTCTGTACAGATGACTCATTTAGACTAGTTGTGGTCATTAAAAATGTATGGGATACATTTTTCATGACCACAATTTTCAACCCCCTCTTTACTGCTCCTCACTGAGCAATGCTAGTTTGCATTTGTGCTTACATCTGTTTGTTTTAAGTGATGCATATAAGCTTAACCTGGTTAGTGTGTGTGTGTGTGAGTGATTGAAACGTCTTCTTGAAAGTAATACAGCCAAAGGGCTAAATTGACAACCACTAGACTAGAGGCAGATACAGTGGACTGGAGAGACTCAGCTACTTTCAACACTTTATACATTTCCCTTACTATCAAAACAAGTGTATCACTAAGGAGTTCATCTAAGAGGCACTAGATGCTGGCCAGGAAACCTCCTACACAGAAGACACAAGAAACAATACCAACTTCTCACACAACTTCTCATGCTCTTTTCCAGAGAAAGCTCAGCTCTGAATGGTTAGGTACTTATGAGTTGAGTTGAGAATAGTTTTCAGGAACAGTGCCTGGAGAGAAATAGCTCCAGTGCATAACTCCCCGTAAATCCACAACTTGTTTTTACATTACTTCTTGAGCATAGAGATGTTGGTTGGTGTAATTTGGAACTTTGGAGATAGCTAGGCTAGTAATTGTTCTCCCTTGCATTCCCATCTTTATGCTAAGCTAATTAACTATTGGCTCCAGCTCCATACAGGCATAGTGGCATAGATCTTGTAATAGAGTATAAGCATATTTCCTAAAATTTCTGACTATTCAGTACAATATGTTTTGGTGTGATTTTCAGCCTATGACAGTCATTTGTGGTAAATACCACCAGCAACCTGCTTCACTTTACTTTAGTTCATGGATTCATAATAAAGACAGCACATCCAGAAGGAAATCTGAAAGAGTATGTTTGTATAAATCTAGGCTCAAGACCTAAACTTAAGCTCAGACTGTGCACAGACTGTACACACATGCACGCACACACACACACACACACACACACACACACACACACGGAGGAGGCTGTGGCTCAGTGGTAGAACGGTTGCCTGCCAATTGGAAGGTTGGTGGTTGTCATCGGAGTGTAAATGTATGTGAGTGTGTATCTGATGAGCAAGTGGTACCTTGTATGGCAGCCTCGACCACAGTGTATGAATGTGTGTAAATGGTTCCTGTACTACGTAAAAGCGCTTTGAGTAGTCGTCAAGACTAGAAAAGTGCTTTATAAGAACAGTCTGTTTACATTTACATTTACATTTACACACACACCTCATCTTTTCCCTTTGGGATATTGACTCTAAACTGCAGCTGACCCTGCATCACATGACTGTAACATGAGAGAATCAGCACTGCAGAAGAAAAAAGCATCTAAAAAGACTTTACAAGGTTTTTGTGACAAACCTGTGGGCTTGATAAATCAACCAGCAAGCTCTACAAACAAAACAATATTATCAAGAAGAATAAATGATTTCATTAGGTTTTTAAAAACAAACAACAACTGATTTTGCACTCAAAACTTAAATACAATGCTACTGTATAGGTAGGCGAGTGTGGAAATTGGTCATGTCTAAATGGGTAGTCTATAGTCAGCCTTGTTTGTAAAGAGTGAACAAAATAGAGAAGAAGAAGAGAGTAATGGATCGGCTTACAGATATGATTTAAATGTCAATTTTAAAATCATTAATTTTGCAGTCCCTTTTACTGCTAAAGATCAGAGGCATAAAGTGACACATGCACTCTTTCTCTCTCTCTGTGTGCAACAAAATCAAATCACATTACACAGAATCAAATCTGTGGGGGCAAGGGGGGGAGACCACACCCTGTTGTAACTGAAGCAGTACCACGTACACACCAACAAACATACAAATGGAAACATCTGATTTGTGACTTTGTTGATTTACCAGTAACATGTCTTGCTCCAATCAGCCTTCAGTATTGCAATTATACTAACAACCCTTGCTTCCCACTTCCACAGACAGACAGGCAGCAGCCATACAGGCAGTGCCACATTAACTGATTGTGTTTTGCTACATTGAACCACAGCCTTCAACATCCTTTTTCAAAGCAATCTATGGAGGACTCTAGAAGAATCTAGAAATGCAGAATAAGCAATGAATTACACCTGTAAATCCATTATCCCCTTCCCGCAACTGACGGCAGGTTTATGAGGTGTTATATCTAAAAGCTGTGTCAGTCAAATGTAATGTGTGCAACTATAACCAATATCCAGTGCTTCTCTGTAAAACAAGAGGGTTAGTTTGATACCCACTGCCTTGTAAATGGCCGTCATAGTAATTTACAGCGTTCTCTTTTTTCTTCTTTGAAGTGCTGCCCAAGTCCCTTGGGAACACATGACGTCAGTTTGCTGTTAATGAGATGAGAGAGAGGCCTAGAAGCCATCCCTCTGCAGATGCTATCAATGCTAAGTAATATCAATATCCTGGTATCAAGAGACAAAAGACACCAAAAGACACCAAATTGACTTAGCACATTGAGTCTGGCTATGAGACAACACTGAATGGCCAAAAAATCATACTTGGAACAAAAGCAATTGTCCATTTGTGTATATCTTATCTTAAAATCTGACTATTGACCATCTCCAGACCACATCATAGGCCAAACAAACGTGACATGATTAAAATCCCTGAATTAAAGGTCATAAGAGTGTGGACATAAAACAGGCATTTGGGTGGTTTAAAAAGGTAAACTGCATTCATCTAATTCTCCAACAGGAGTTAAAAATGGCATCACAGCATCTTCCTCAGCATGTGGCAAAAACAGTCTGTAGTTTTTCAGACATATACGTGTGTGTGTGTGTTAACACAGTGAAAAGCTTTGATGTGTTATCCTGTGAGAAAACCTTCACTTACTCATCTCAAACACAGTGAGAGACAGTGGGGAGAGACGAAGAGGAGGAAGCTTAAGAAGGAGCTGACGAGCCAGAGCATATTTACATCAAGGTATTTGAGCTTGGCTTCTGAGAAGTCACATGATCACCAACCACGCCCTCCTCTGTCCCTCTTTCTGATGGGAAACAGTTAAGGCCATAATGAATAATTAACATCAAAATGTCTCCCAGTCCAAAAACACCTGCCCTTCTGTAGAGTGTGACTGGCAAAAGATGTATCTTCTTATCTGTTTGTCACTTTTTACTTTGTTTTCTTTTGATGATGAACAGAAAAAAGAAAAGCATGGTGATGTTGGCGCCGACGCTGATGTCAAACTATGATACAAGTGATGCTACAGCCTTTCAAACATCCATCAGGATGAAATAGGGCAGTGCGGGAGATGGTTTCACATACAGCTAGGCCACCCCAACTAGACTGCCAAGAAGGTCAGTCCAGGATACAGTGTCAGCACGCAGTATGTTCCCGAATATAGACATGTTGATGGCCCATAAGGATTTTGGATCCACGACAGGAATTCCAATGCTATTCTCACCACCCTATCACCATTACACAGTAACTCACACAAAACCCCTAGATAACATCATATGACTTGTTGCATCAGAAGCCGTCGACAAAGCTCCTTGATATTTGGTGGTCTGAGAATCAAGCCAAATATGGTCACTCTCTGAGATGGATATCAATATTTCTGTGTCAATTCTTCAGGTCAACTTTGTCCGGTAGACATGGTATAGAACAACAGAGAGAAGGTCAGAGCTGAAACAATAGTTAATCAATCAATTAGTCGATAAAAAGAAAATTTATTATTTTGATAATCAAATAATTGTTTGATTTACTTTTCAAGCAGAAATGGCAAGACTTTGCTGGTTCCAGCACCTTAAATGTGAGGATTTCTCTCGGTTTTATATCATTGTAAATCAAATATATCTTTGGGGTTGGAACTGTTGATTGAATTTGAGGAACAATTTAAGACCATTCAAATAAAAAAAAAAGAATCAGCAAATTAATCAATGATGAAAATAATCTAGTTGCAGACCTAAAGAAGATAACAATAATGATGAAATGATTAGCCAATTAATCGATTAGCCATTCTGTAAAAAAGATTATAGCCAACTTTTTTGGAGTGCTGTTTAGACAAAACATGGCAGTTCTTACAGTAACATCCCATTCAAAGATGATATTATGTCAAAACAAAGACTGCATACCAACAACAAATGTGACTTAGTGGGTTTTGTTTTGTCAGGACATTGCGGCATGATATCGACTGGAAATCAAATGTTTCTGATGAGGATGTTGCTGGTACATACTCTATATAAAGAACAGGACAGTGTACTGGACAGACATATCTTGCTAAATTATGCCAATATACAGTAAACAACAATATGGAGCCAAGCATGTATTTCACAGGAAAAAAAAATCTTAATTCTTAATGGGATTTGGTAACCATTAGTTAGTACTGGAGTGGCTGAATTGCTTTGGTCATTCACAAGTCTCAGTGTAAGCACTGAAAACAAGTGCTCTGACAGCTTGGGTAAATACAGCTACGTAATGCTACACTGTGTAATACACACATACACCCTGTAAAACTGCACCCACACAGACCCCAGTTGGCTAAACATTCCTACTTGACATTATGCATTAGAAGACAGCTATGACTGTGTGTGTGTGTGTGTGTGTGTGTGTGTGTGTGTGTGTGTGTGTGTGTGTGTGAGGCTGTTCAGAGGTAATGTAATGAAGGCCATGGCTCCATTCGGACTCCCTTCCTGCAGAATCCCATCACACCACTCCCAGTGGAGAAAGAGAGATAGACAGATAGGCAGGCAGACACAGAGATGCAGACAGAGATGCATAAAAGAGAGAGATGAAAATGTCAAAGGCTGCAGTGAAATCTGACCTACTGGCATATCAGGATCTTAGTGTATGGGACCAGTAGTGGGGAGGAGTGTGTGGCAGACAGGGTGAGGGAAGGGAGTCTTTTGTGTTTTGCAGGATTGAAGCTCATTTCTAAGAGCTTATATCTGAAGGTAGCCGGCATGTCTCAACTAAAGCCTGGAGGGTCAAAGCTTTCAATTACCAATATCAGACTGCATTATACATACAATCCAATTCTGAATAGAGCTCTGCAAACTGAGCTCTTTAAGTATCCACTATGCAACTACAAGAAAGTGGACTGGCACAGACAGAGGGTTGAGGAATCATAATGCAATCTCTGTATTGTTCACATAGAGGATAAAGCAGACTAAAGGAAGCAATCGCTCAGCACCACCCAGCCCAGAACATAAATGGCCAATGACACAGGTTCAGTGAGCACACACACTAGGACACACAGTAACTTGGCTCGGTAGACGCTATCCTTCTCCAGGACAATCACAAGAGAGACAGGCAGTATTTTTAGATCTGAATGTAAAATACTCACATCACATTGTGTCCCTTTGTCATTTTCTCTTTTTTGCCTCACATGCGTAAATCTGTTAATTATCAATTCATTTTTTTCAACTCTATCACAGAGTCTACCCCAGCTAACAGAATCAGTTCCCCCAAATCAAAGACTTAGACGTAACATAGATTTAAACTTAACCCCAATTGGCATCAAGCCATGCATAGTGTCTTCCTAGAAACATGTCCTGTTTACTCAGGGTAATATAGAGACATTGCTTTGCACAATCTTCATTGTAAATAATTATTTTGTCAGATGTAAAGTAAAAACTATCTAGCAATTTCTGTTCTAATTTCTAAGAAACCAAGTCATTGTCTCTAGGTAGATTAAATAGTACATTTTTGGAGTACAACAGCCACCATTTTCTTAAAAAGGTACAATAATGTAACATACACAAACAAAAAGGTACCTAAAGCTTTGTTAATCAATATTTCTTTCAAATTTACAACAAATGAAATAACTACATGTAAACCCACACATACTTCTCACCCAACTCTCTTTAAAGCTCTCTAGCCTCTTAAGTCAAAAAAGCACTGATGAAACCATGTTTCACCACTGCCACTGATCACTGATTGATCAATGGGGCCAAGTTAGAGGCACTTATCCAAGTTCAGCTGATGTCATACTGGTATGTACTGTAATATTGCAAACATGTATATACAGATCTCACTGAGGGTCTTTATGTGTGAAGATTATCTTTAAACATGACTCCTTTTACCAGTGTAGCCTCTAAAAAAGCGTTCACGTTTAACAAAAATTATCAACTTTTGGGGAGGTACTTTCATTATACAGTAGAGCACATTTAGAAAAGCAGACATAGGCTATATATTGATAATATATTGATATTGTGATACGAGACTAGATATCATCTTAGATTTTGAATATTGTAATATGGCATAAGTGTTTTCCTGGTTTTAAAGGCTGCATTACATTAGAGTTATGTCATTTGCTATTATGGAAAGTTATGTCATACTATTATTTGCCTTTATATCAACATTACTGACAATTATTTATCAAAAATCTCATTGTGTAAATATTTTGTGAAAGCACCAATAGCCAACACTACAATATTGTCGCAATATCGATATCGAGGTATTTGGTCAAAAATATTGTGATATTTGATTTTATATTTGATCCATATTGCCCAGCCCTAGTTCAGAGACCTATGGCTAATTTGCTAATCTTTATTCTGTGTATGTGAAGAACACACCAACACCTGTTTAAGCAGTGCCGCTTTAGATTTCTCAATGCTGAAGATTGAAAAACCCCTGATTGCATCAAAGTATAAGCTCGATGGCCCCACCCTAAAAGAAGACATTAAAGTGTGTGTGTGTACTTGTGTATATGTAACACTACAGTCCATTACTGAAATCACATTAGCCTGGGAGAGTGCACTGATACAGGAAACTAGCTTCTTCTGACTCACTCTCATTGAATACATAAATACACACATTACACAATCCGATCTTGGTGGTAACACTTAACATTCATTTTCTTGTTTATGCCATACATTATGAAAACATACTAATAGATATACATGAAATAGTTATTAGCAAGACATATATGTTATGGAGAGGAATAAGAAGCTGCATCGTAGCCTACCAGTGATATCAGAATTTCAGTCAACACAAGGACAGACTTACTGGTAAACCAGCCCAGCCCATGAGTGGCGCACACGCTCACGCACACGCGTACACACACACACACACACACACACGCACACACACGCACACGCACGCACACACACGCACACACACTCTCTCTCTCTCTCTCAAAGCATTGCTGAAGGGGAACCACAAACAAACATAGCCTACATCACAGTGTGTGAATAAGTGAGATGTGTGTATCATGCAGAAGGAACTATCTTTGTTTTGTTTTTTTCAAGTTTGACACAGTCTGCCTACAAAAATTCACAAGAGCCCCGTAGTCTAACGAGTTACTAGGCCTATACTATAAACGAGTACCAATATGTCAAGTTTGAGGCAGAAGGGTCAATGGAAAAAAACAGGGATACCCACCCTCTGACCAAAGGACATATCCCATGTAAACAGTAAACCTACAGTGGTGGTAGGCTGTATGAAGTTGTAAACATTCCTCACCGCAGCCTGTAATATAGTGACTAGTGGAGACAGCGCAAGTCGGGGTTTATTTTGACGGGCATAACAACTAGCACAATTTTAGTCTCTTATCAAAACAGCTGCCATTTTCTCCGCCGAGTTGCTTGCTTCTATTAATAGTTAATTTGAACACAATTTATGAAACATCTGAGGACATCTGAGAACATTTGAGAACATCACCAGGGCCGACGTGCTAAGCACGGCGACGCCTTTGAATGCTCTCCCTCAATGCACATCATCGGCAGCGGTTTGGGCTGCTCGTTACACAGCTGGCTGGGCCAGTCAATGCAGAACAGCAGGCTGCGGACACCCACCTGCCGTATACGGTTCTGGTGCAGCGGTGGTGGAGGTGCACCCTCGGGAGACGTGTTGCCCGAAGAGGCCATTTTCAAGTCTCCATCGGAACCCCTGGAGAGACTTCCTTCAGGGCTTTTTGACATTCTGTCTCGGTCTGGCAGCTGTTGGTCCGCCGACGCGGGCAGTGAGGGTCCTTTGCAAGGTGGATCTCTGTGGGGGGCCTCAGAATCCACAAGGCTCGGCCGGGCCCGGGATCATTCTGCGGCGTCACAAACAGTCTGTTATGATATGTGACAAAATATGATACAGTGATTCTTCCAGATTGTCAAACCAAAACGAGCGCTCCCTCAGTTCAGAGATGCTCCCGGTGTGTTGTTGTAGCCTGCGTGTATGTGGTGTGGAGATGTGAACGCGCGAATGCGCTTCCACGAAACTCCGCAGGATCAATGTTGCCTTTGAGGACAGTCGGAATCTCTATAGTCATACATTAGTAACCTCCAAGCCTTACCGGTGTAGAAAGGGATCATCCTGACTCCAGAGGAGTGATTGCCCCCCTCTATATTCTAGCTACAATAAACACCTGGCTATAGTAATCCAGTATGGTGTGTCATGATAGAGTTTTGAAGGTGTGCCGTCCCTCACAGAAATCATATTTGTTTATTCATGTTTCAATTCTAAGTTTATACTTCCTTTATAATTGTCTGTATTTTTAATATGTTCTTATTTGGTCCAGTTGGGGTGGGATGGGGTGGGCCAGGAGGGTGGTGATATGTGTGTAGGCTTATCTATACTGATGTGTCTCTGTTTATAATCTCTAATTCTCATTTAAAGGAGGTTTTTAAAAAAAAAGGGCAGTTGGAAATGTTGTAAAGACAATTTGATTAGGATGATCAATTTGAATATAAAACTGCAACTCCACTTTGCTGAAATACAATCTGTACGTGGCGAGAAAAATAATAAAAGTATTCTCAACTATGTAATGATTGGTTTATAGTATGTGACTAGTTAGCGTATGGTGTATCTATTTTTGTTATTACTTTTTGTCGGCATTAGTTGTTATTTTTAACATATCTGCACCATCACTTAACACAGCAGTTACACGTCACATCACATGCACTCATCATGTATTACCACTGAGAAAAACAGTTCTGCTCCACTTGATTCCTGTTCTAAAATAAGAGACATATAGCCTGTATCAAAACATTTTGTGACCAGTGTAGTTTTTACCAATGGCACGTGAATGCACCAGCGAGAAGCAGCAGTGCGCTCCTGTTTTGCCTTTTTGTGTCCCCCCCACCCGTCGGTGCTTCTGCAGCAGCAAGTTAACAGTGTGGTCCAAAATTAAATGAAAACTTTAAGGTTGCTTAATACACAAGTATGAAATCATCAAAGACCAGGCATATTGGTTTGGACTTACATAATGTAAGCTCCCTCTTATTAGTATTCTAACTCCCCCACCCTTGGCCTGTGTGTCCTCACTGAGCTACAAATTTAATGGAGGTTGACAGGACAAAATCAATAACATTGTCTTGGGAGGCATTTAAAAACCAGCAGAACTCGAGGAGGGCGAGGTGGAAAAGAGTAAGAAATCATGTTCAATAGACAGTGGAATCATTTTGTTCCAAGTCAGATATTATTCTAATTTACCTTCTCTTTAAATTGAACAAGATGAAAAGGCAGGAATAAGGGTCGACCAGTGCAGCAACTGTCAAATAACTTGTTTTGTATGCATTTCTTTATTCCAAAAGCACATAACTGTATTAAGACTAAGACTATAATGTTTCCCTGCCTTAGGTACAACTTGATTAATTCTAATTCCAACATGAAGGAACGTTTGGTACAGTTTCTTTTCAAAGATTTAGAATATATATCAAAGATATTTACTATAAACACACACACACACACACCACTGACTACTTTCAGCCTTTTGTCACTGTAATGGTTACATTTTGGACATGAACTGTAATAGGTCTGGTGTAAGACTATCCAATCTGTATTGGTGAGCATCCAAAATCAAATATACAGGACCAAGGTCTTTTCCATATTTTGTTTTTATAACTTAATGAATGTGCCTTAGAAAATAGCAACAGAAAGCAATCACTTTGGACACAGTGTAGCATATTACCTCAGTCTTTAGTAATTATTCTACAAGTCCAGAGAAATTTGGTCAAGATAGACATACTTTTGAATGGTTAGCACAGATATATTAGATGTAAAGACTTTATAATACCATGGGGGTTTGCCCTAGGTTCAATGTGTACCAGTTGCTTGATACCTTACATTAAGTACAGTAAGTACCATGAAAGTACAAAATCAACTGAAGTCTCCATTATTATGTAATCTTGTGTCTCTGTCTTGTAATTTAGAGGGGCCTAAAGTTTTTTTCATCAAAGTCTCGGGCCATCTATGGTTAAGTGTGTGCACCGTGCATGATGGTAACCGGGAGGAAAAAGGGGCCCGACAGCAAATACATGCTCCTAGGCCCATGAACTGCCCATGCTCCTGAGGATTCTGTTATGTTGCAACTCATTGCTAAGTATGTTATGGGCAGTTTCCCTTTTTCTTACAGCATGGCCTTAGAAATAACAGTTTCAATTTAAGTATCAAATCACAAGTAACCACATCTAAGAAAAGACTGAAAACATGACATCTCAAGAACCTAAGGCCACATTATAAAGCTTTTACCCAATTAGTGGAAATGCTTGATCTTAACTATGGGACATGCTGACTCAACCTGTAAGGTAGGGATATATGTTTTACAAGCACTTATGATGATGCTTTTCTTTATTTTATATATGCAACACTGCCCTCTGTTTCCACTGCATGGTATCACACAACATTGTCCTACAAGCAATGTTTTACATGATTATTACCTGCTCATGGCAGTGGCCAAACTATTCAAGACTTAAACACATTACATAAAAAGATATATTGCGATGGCCTTGAATACAAAAACCGGACAGGTAAATATATAAAAAATACTTTATTTTACAAACAAGATTATCAATAAAATGTTCCAATCAATGACAGTAGCACCAGAACCACCAAAAAACATTAACAATGACAAACAGAAGACAAGGACACATGGTGGGAAAAGCTTAGAGCTGGAGTGGATTTATGAGTCTTTTTTTAATGTGCGGTGAGTTGGTCTAGGTTGTCGTGGCTGCGGCTGGAAAGGTGGGCCTCCAGAATTTCCCCAAACAAATTCCTTTTCAGGAGGCTGTAGGCCATTGGCAGAAGTTGCTTGATAACTTTGTGGAAATACTGGGGAGAGTCAGGAAACCAAAGATTAATAATGCATTTCTTTTTAGTGGCTTTGCAACTTTCAAGCTTTTACATGGCCTGAAGCAGTGGTTCCCTAACCTTTTTGGCTTTTAAATCCCCAAAATTGTGAGGATTGCGTTAACTTTACTCTCGCAAACCCAAGTGCACGTAACCCAATGTCACAAGACGCTGAGAAAGCACTGTGCAGAATGGAAAATACTGAAAAACAATCTGTGAAGAGATTTAGTCACAGAAAAACATGCTTTTGCATACAGGAAAGTAACCATATCTCAATTGTCTGAATAGTTGGTTTTATGTGTTCTGAAGAAGTTAAAATATCTCTTTTCAGAGCATACTGTACTCCACTGTATATAGCTAATCTATGGTGCAGCTACAGTAAAGCAAAGATAAACAAGATAAAGCTGGCATACAATGATGCATTTAGAATTTTGATGAAGCGTCCAAGATGGACCAGTGCTAGCCATCGTGCGTAGTTTCTGTCACCCCCATGAGGAATTCTAAGTAATGACAACACTACTGTTGGTGCATCCACATGATGCAAGCCTTCTGTGATCGCACCACCCCCACTACTCTACACAGTTGCTAGTAGGTCAAGGACGACATGGAAGATTAAAAAACCCGATGGACTCTTCAGAAACCGGTTGCGGTTGTCCTTTCTCAGTGGTGGCGTAAAACGCACCCCTTTTCTAAACGTAGCCATACTGAGAGAAATACAGAGAGATTTTTGTGGAGCTGATAGGCTTCATTAGCTTTGTATCAACTCCTTTGGCAATGGCTTCAATATAATGGACGTTCATTTATATAATATAATTGAGCGCTATGAATGTCAGTGTTAAATTGGCACTGTATGCAACACTTTGTGAGACTCACATGTGATCCGTAACAGAAGAGGTCCATTCCTAGTTCATATCCCATGCCGTAGTCACATTCATCGTTGGCAAACTGAACAAACGTAATCATCTCCTGGAGAGGTCCAAAGGCCTTGACACGCTCTTCATCATTCCGGGCTTCGACAATTGCCTTGAGGATCTTTTTGAGACTAGCTGGATATAGAGGAGGGAGAAAAAGAAATATCAAGTATTCACTCATAGGATCTATACCAGGAATTATACACATTTTTAAGGTTTGGTATAACACACAACATATAAGCTCACAATCTGTTTCTGGTAATTCTCTGTATCCTACATCGTTCTTGTCCACAGGTACAACAATGCCGGCACCATGGAATGTCTTGGTGACCACCTGTGGTGTGACAATAGGTTAAGAAATGACCTGGTAAACATAGCTGTACTTATTTAAATATTGACATTATTATTATTATTATTATTGATAGATAGTATTTTGAGTATTGAACTGATACACTGCTGCAGGGGTTTAAATTTACAGTCATGAGGGACAAAGTATAACATATGAGGTAGAAATTTGGAGCACTATGAGCGAGTTCTTAATACAATTGACCGTTAGATAATAGCCCTGTTTATTCCATTCTATAAGTTACCTTCTTGTCCCTTTGCTTCATGCCTTTGGTCTTCTGCTCCAGAGACAAGCCCAGAGTCTCTGCCCTGTCTCTCAGCTGTGCCTCCAACCTTTCCAAAGCTTCTCCCCCTGCTTTCTTGCTGCCCCTCTCTTTCCTTCTCCTCAACAGACACAGGCTGACGGAGGCAGGAACAAAAGGGATCAACAGTGGGTAAGAGGACATGCATGGAAGTAGACCGTGTGATGAAAAATAAAGTCATATTCAATAATGTGAAGACAATCACAGACATAACAGGCAGTTTATCACAAAAGGTAAGGTGCACCAATCACTTTTTATGATCACTGATCTGAGCAAGTGAAAATCAATCTGAACATTATTTTATTTTTTATTTATTTACCTTTATTCAACCAGGAAGAGACTCATTGAGATAAAGGACAAAGACAGGCAGCAGTACAACCACACAACCAAAAAATATACAAAAACACTAAATACAAGACAACTGAAACACAAAATCCCTCAAAGTCAACCCCAATCTTAACCCTTGTGTTGTCTTCCTGTCGACAGTGCAACTGTTTGTTTTTCTGAAATTACATATATTTATTATTCAAAATGTATTGGCCGTCTTTTTCAAAACTTTTGTTGTTTTCCCCCGATGTTTGTCTTTTTTCTGCGCCTTTTAATGTTTGTGTTTTTTTTCCCCAATGGTTTTGAAGCTTTTGCAAACATTTGTCACTTTTAACTTTCTTTCATACATTTTCTTTTTTAACGCTATAAAATTCAATAAAACATCCAAATTTAAAGAAAGTAGTGGGCCGTTCATTTATTTTTGTGGAGAGCGTTGTGTGGAACAATCTGCGTTATTTTTCACAAAATTTGTTTGAAAGAAACCCACTTCTCTGATAAAGACATTTTAAAAAAAATGGGTCAAATTTGACCCAAGGACAAAACAAGGGTTAACACATCAGGCAAAACACCTACAGCCAGATGTGGCTGCCTCCAAGTGAATCAACATCCTCTTAAAAGTGACCAATAAGACCAGCTCATTACGTTTCATGGATTTCTGTCACCTGTTCCATGTAGAGGGAGCAGCAAACCTAAACGCCTTTTCCCCCAGCTCAGTTTTAACAGTCGGAACAGACAGAAGGAAAAGGTCCTGGGAACGAAGATTGTAAGTCCCGATACTATTTACACTGACATAGGTCAGAATAAATAGTTGTCTGTTCGTGCCTGATTACTGGAATGCATACTCACCATTTGTTACTGGTGAGAAATGAAAGGTGCAGTGTCAGTGTGCTCAACTTGTAATTTGATCATGTACTACAAAATTTAAACACGCCATAGCCAGATAGATAAAATGCCCTCTACTTTTCTAATGACTCATACAGATTAGACTCTATGGTGAAATTCAAATTTCCTTTTCAAAGTAGTATAGAAAATGTTTATGTATGGTGAATATGTGGTGGTTAGTACTCACAGGACAGCGGCAAACACATTGTCCCCCATCTGTGTGATAGTGCAGCCTTTCTTGGCTTCATTTTCTCCAACAAACGAAGGTGGGGAGTCTGGAGAGTCTCTGGTGGATTTTGAGAACAATGAACAATAGCATTCAGTAAAACAGAACTAATCATGCACCCCTCACCCCACTGGCTAGAGTGTGCTCTCCCACTGTAGCTTGTATAGAAGCTGTTTAGGCTAAGTCAAGGGCTCTCTAGTGGAAGCTACAGCATCGTCACACAAGCAATTATACTGGCTCAGCACAGATCCCACACCTTCAGATTGACTTCAGACGGCAAGTGGCAACAGGTGTTCTATACCTGTAGTAGCCGATGTGACGCTGACTGTCTTCACTCCCCAGAAGGATGGTCTGAAACTCTGGCGGGTCGTATAAATACCTCCAGTGAATGTGGAAGTTAGGCTGAGGATTCTTGGAGTTTTTGTGGGCTCCTGCCAGGATGTCAAAGGGCCCAACCAGCTGCAAACCCAGTGAGTCTTTCAGTGAACCTATATAGATTAAGATGAAAAATAGAATTTATTGATACAGAAATTAATGTACAGACGTCAAATGCTTGAGTACACTTCCTGCAAATTAAGCTTTGACAAATTGTTTAATTTTTGATACAGTTTTACATTCCACATCTTTACAAAACCTATGAAAACTCAAAGAAATGTTCAAGAAACCAAATTCTTTCAGTCGCTTCCCTTTACCTTGGTATGATCATTCAAAATACATGCCATCCAGTTAAATATTTGTACAATATTTTATGAGTATGATTTAAATATTTGATTTGCAGACTCATGTATGCTTAAGTTGAAAACCCTTAACAGTGTTTGCATCTTGCTGAAAGATGGACAGCACCACTTTTGAACGAAAATTAACACAACGCAACCAATTCCAGTCTCCAAAGGGAAATAAAAGAGAGGTAAGTGTTTTTTTTAAATAAATATTATAATCTTCAACTGTATTACTAAGGTTTGTTTGGATATGATATATAATATAAAATAAATAAATAACTTATGTTGGTCTGGTATCTTGAAGCTGTCCTTGAGTGCCATAATGTCTGCCGTGTTGGATAGTACTATTAATATAGGTAGTCTATAGAGCAGGTTTCCATACACTGAACAGGCCGAAATTATAATTTAATTTAATTTAAAAGCAATTACCAAGCGTCTGAGAGTTTTTTTGCTTTTTCCCCTGCCAGTTGTCATGATTTGATCCAACAAAAGAACTGCCAGGGTCATTAACAAACTGATCAGTATTCGTGGGGTGCTCATGCCCATTGACTCTTTATGGTTAAAAATGGGCATGTACAGGGCGGGATAAGAGGCTGATTCACCTACGCACACTTTGTGGGTAATTTGTGATTTATAAAGGGAACATTGCTTACAGATGTGCGTACGCACAATTTAATAAATCTGAATTATGTTTGGCGTAAGCCATTTTTGGCTTTTCGGCGTATGTACACTTTTAGTAAGGACCCTATGCACAGTTTTTATAAATGAGATCCCCTGGACTGTCTGGGTCACAAAAAGAAAAAAAAGAAAAAACGGTTTAAGATGTCAATTTGGGACATGGAAACTTGCAGTGAGGAATTGCTAGAATATTTTGACTATATGGTATGTTGAACAGCAATGCTGTTTCGAAGACCACGACACAACTGTTTGACAAGTAGTCTCATAGAGCATTTGATTAAATGTCAGATGTACTGTATTGTCCTATCAGTATTTCTACAACAAGATGCATACCACGGGGGGCTGTCAGGACAAAGCTCCTTGCAGAAGTCCCAGAAGTGGTACAGATCTTCTGGCATCTGAAGCTTGTACAGTTGCACCATCTCCTCTCGTTGCTCTAAATCCACCTCTGACGTTGGCACGGCTTTGGATTCATCAGTACGGGCTTTCTTCAAATCCCCATTGCCTGTACCCGACTCCTAAAAGAAATGTATTGTAGGAAAAACAACTATGTTATACACAACATTTTTGTTGTGTATAACGTCAGTCTTGTTGTCAACTCGAGGGATGTTAGTGTTGATGATTGTGTGTGATCTAAAATATGTTAAAGAGATAAAAATAAGTAAAAAAATAAAATAAAAAAAAAACACAATCAAACTCAACAGCATCCCAAACGACAGACTCCAAAATGATCAAGGTGAAGAAACAAGGTGAACTCTAAATTAGAACAAAAACGGATCATTATAGCCCTCATTAAGGTAGGGTTTATTGAAGGGTTGTTGTATTGGTATTATCAAACTGTCAACGGCATAGCATATTGTTCCACTATCCCTTTTAAATGGAGCTGTGTTTAGTGCTCTGCATTTTGTACCCGGCAGAGGGAGGTAACAGCGGTGTTTCCTACATCAGACCAGCCTACAAACGTTACTTAACTACCCGGTAATGTTCCACGAGTCCGCGCTGCGGACTTGTGTTAATGCAACAAACACCGAAATGGTATGTTATAACCGGGCGTGTAGCTGGTTGTGGACGCTTTGCAGTACTGGGCAGCTGTGCTGCTGCCATGTTGTCGTCTTACCGCTGCTGCGCACACACAACGTGCCAAACAGTTCTGCCCTTTAGCGTTCAACAGAAGTTGCTTTGTCTCCTTTATAACCACGCGCAGCACAGCTCCTTGCCTGGCAAAACAGCATTTTAAGCGGATATAACCGCAGCACAACAGAGGGGGTCAAAAGATTGTAATTTTACCTGACTAGATTTGGGTTTTCTTTTTGCGCGCCCTGTCATTTTCTTCCTCTTGTCTCTCCGTCGGCGTCTTCTTCTACGGGTCGGAATCGGCAGCCACTGCGTCGCATTAAAGCGCATCACTGCCCCCGATAGGCTAACTGCTAACTGCAGGGTTAGCTAACTGCACAATCCTGAACACCCAACTGCCCAATGTAACAAAAGCGTCAGCAACTACATTGTCTTACAACAATATCAGTCTATTTAATGTCCTTGGCTTTTCTGGCACAAGACCATATTTATTCACTATAATTAAAAAAATCAGACATCAAAAGTATTATTTTATTAAACAGAAAACACAGAAGGTATCTAATTTTTAGTGGCTACAAATATGTGTGTGTATATATATATATATATATATATATATATATATGTGTGTGTGTGTGTGTGTGTGTGTGAGTGTGCGTGTGTACATGCATACATACATACATACATATTTTTTTTAGCTGTACTGTATAGCTTAATGTGACATCTAAATCCAATGTGTAAATTGACAACATGGTGTTTAATTACATTTAACATTGTAAACCTGAAAACCCCATAAATAAATCATAAGAAAATATTGTTGTATATCCCAACACATTAGTAGTCAAAGTTCTGATGTGTGGACACTACGCCAATATTTAATCAAGATGTGTCCAAGAGAGAATGGACAACAAACAGGTGCAGGTGTTTACAATTCCTCTTGTGTCTTTATCCTCTGTCTAGTCCTCTATTCCTCTTTCTGTGTCTTTTCCTCATTGTTGTTATGTGTTTCTAGGGCTACACAACTACTATTTTCACAATCTTCTTCATCTGCTTTCTCAGTAAGTTGCATCCAGTTTTCTCTGTTCTTCTTACAACCCTTCAGCAGTGGGGAGCAGGTGTTGAACAGTCTAGATACAGCCTGAGGGAGACAGAGACAAAGAGAGTGATGATTGGAGTGATGGAAGAGTGGAAAATAGAGGATACGAGAATAGAATAGAGAGAGAAAGAATATAAGGGAGCGTCCCACTTTGGCCTCCTTTAAGAGCCAGGTAAAGCTGTGGCTTAGAGCTAACCAAACATGTAATCACCACTAACTTGTGTTTCCATTTTTTTTACTAATGAATTGTCCTGTTTTTTCTTTTTCTTTTTTTCTTCTTTTCTTTTTGTTTCTTCTTGTTTTTATATACTAAATTCTACTATCCCATGTCTTTTTTTTTACTGTAACTCCAACCTGCCTATTGGACTGCAGATGGAAATTAGGCACATTTACGTGTACTGTTGTGCATGTTCATCAATGTGCATTGTCCTGAATTAATAAAATAAATAAATAAACAGCATTAGGACAATGTTGTGATTTTCTTTTCCTTTCAAACAAACACACATAGACCTATGCATGTTTGTACCACATGCATTCATCCACACACATGCAACACCTGCAGAAATAACACACCTCGTACAGTGGATAGCAGATGTCATCAATGTATTCAACTTGCATGTATGGCAGTCGAGTGCTGTTTTCTCTGTTCATTATGTCCTGGTCAGAAGAAAGCGTAAAGTGGCTGTTAGGACTATTTCAAAGGAGGCCAGACCAAGTGTAGCTGAACTAGTCAAACAAGAAATCTCCCATATTCCACTGTGACTGAAGTACCATCAATGTGTTTGAATAGTAAAAACTGACTGTACTGTTATTAATTAACATTAACAAGGCCGAATTAGGGAGGTAAAAACAGTTTTGGGGATGAATGTGATTCTTATTGTACAATACAGACAAGTGTAAAAAAATGTGAAAGTTACCATGAATAATACTGTTTTGTTTTTTAACAATATAACAATGTAACCGGACAAACTTACAATGGGCTTGATTTTGAACTCTTCTTTCTCTTTGTCCCCTTGGGCAAAGAACTCCATGGTAACTAACTTGGCAATCTGTTTTGAGAGGAAAAGTTAGGTCAGGGTCAAGATGAACATACAAATCACTCAGAGATAAACAAAGAAAAAAAAGTCTTTTATGAGGCCTACCCTTTTTTGTTCAGGCCAAGGCTTTGTGATAGCAGAGAGGTCACTGGCTGTCATCAACATTGACCTGTGGCGTGAATAAATATCTTAAAGGAATAGTCCACTGCCCCATTCCATAATAGATATCATTTTCATACTGTATGTCCAGGGTTCTAATTCAATTTGATTCTCACCTCAGTAAATCTTTTTGTTTCTCACTCTTCCAGTTCACTCTACTTTTCTTGGTGAGAGAAAAGAACTCTGTTCTTCTCCTAAAAAGACAAGCAGAGGAAAGGGAGTTAAAACAAGATGTACAAAATAGTTGACCTACTGCTACTTTGACATTTTCTGTTTTAACATACTCCATGTAGACAGTTAGGTCAGTTGCGAGGATTGCCCTTTTGATCATGTGTAGTACAGTTCTGTGGTCTTCTGCAGAGAGACCGCTGAGAATCTGACTCCCCTGGGAGAGGACGAGAGAGAGACATCAACCGAGTAAGAGAGCGAAGTAAAGTAAAGACTTCACCTCTATGACCACCAGATATATGCATAGACAGTCAGGCATGAAAACAAGCTGTTTGTTATGCCAACAAAGTGTCTACACTTTGACTCAACTTTTTTCTATTTCTAGAATATCTGGCACCATTACAGCTTTTGCATAGTATTCCATTTTGCAAGAAACCAGAAACCCATTTTTAATTTTGTCGAGCAAGCAGGAGATATTTCAAGTATTGTCATCCTATGTACACAATCAATCGATATCTATAGCAAAATAATACAATATATCAGTTTACCATCTAATTAATTCCATCTTTGTGTATTTGTATATCATTTATACAATTTTTTTTGTGATGACAATAGGTGTGCATGTGTGTCATGCAAAGTTTGATTTAAAAATTAATCAAGTCAAAGAGACAGATAGATAGACAGAAACTGGGTCCAATTAAGTGTGACGATTGGAGAAAAACACAGTACTATATGATTTACAAGTGGTTGGATATGATGAAACAGGAAACAATTGAGAAAAAGAGATGGGTCAAAAGTAATGTGAAGATCATTGGATGAGTCTTACAGTGTTGCTTAGGATGAAGAGGCACAGGTTGTAGTGGTGGTTTTCAAGAGAAGAGTGTCCATACAGCTGAGCTAAAGGCTGTTGACTCCTGAAAGAGAGAGAGAGAGATATATTTATATATTGGCTGACTATAAGAAGACAGTTACTGACAACTGAACATATTACCAGTATATTACTGGTTTACATGCACATAGTCATGGATTAGATCAATTCTTACATGAAAGGAGGGGGAGTATCGTGTTTACCTTTCTATGTACGAGTTACTGACTCCTCTGTGGTCAAGATCATGATTCAGAGTAGCTATCATCAGTGCTAAAATCTCCAGACGGGAAAAAATTGTCTAAAAATACAAACAAAAACATGGAGAGGAGATGGAGAGAGAGAGAGAGAGAGAGAGAGAGAGAGAGAAGTTATATCTCTGCTTCTCTACATGAAAGCGTGTTCACTTTGAAGTCAGCCTTTCAAGAAAGTTAGGCACACTCACACATTTTGTGTTTTGTGTATTAGCTCAAGGCTCTTGAATCAAGGACGAAAAACATTTAACAGAAAGAGCCTGAAGTAAGAACGCAACAGGGGTCACAAGTAGTGATAGAAAGCAGCAAAGAGGTTTTGGGGAGGTCACAAATTAATCTTCTTTCAAGTGATATAAAGTAATCTTTACTGGAGAAACCTGGCAGTCCTTGAATGACACCTCCACAAACTTTAGAATTGAACATAAAAACCAAAAACAGACAACAGTAGAAGTTCATCAACATGATGTAACTGTCAAGATATGACAGCTCCACATATTAGGGGGTGTATACATTTAACTGAGACTTATTATCCTTACACATTTGAGTTTTGGTAGTGAGGGCTTTCATACATGCACAATGCACATGGGCAAACACACATACTGTGGACGCAGACATGATGCACTAACCTGGAGTTCGTCTGTGGCCATGAGCATAGCAAACATGCTTTGACCAGTGCTTAGTGCATGGTTCCAGTTGTGATATGGCACGCTGTTCCTGTAACCACGTCTCACGGTCAGTACCCACTGGCAGAGACTCTGGAGGAAAGAAACATTATGAGAGGTGGTAGTAATAACTTAAGAGGGATCAATAGAATTTTCTGAATTTACTATACTTTTCATTTTTCTTTGCTTTTAAATTTCAATTTGCCAACAGTGAAACACTTAAAGTATTTAAGTACATAAAGAGGATACACACAGATACAAACAAACATACACGCATGCACAGACGGACACACACACACACACACACACACACACACACACTCATTCACTTTAAAAGAGAGATATGCTTGCCATTTTTAATAGAGGCTTGTTTGGCTACTACTCTCTCCATGAAGCCTAATTAGGTCAGTTACCTTGTAATCAATGTTAAAATCCTGCACCAAATTGAGGTCCAGGAACATACGAATGGTGGCCTGAGTGGTCAGGTCTTCTGGAAGACCAAAATCAGAGAAATGGAAGTCTAGAATATTCAGTGATTCAACAGAAGGAATAGTGGCCTCCTGAAAACAAAAAAAATGAAATATACACTTACATCCAATCAATCAACAACAATACACCCACAAACACAATTAAAGACACATGTTTTATTTGTCTACCTCTTGTCTACACAACAGGAAAACCATCTGGGTTTAACATGGGTAAGGTCACCATCAGCTTTGCCACTCACAGGCAGTGCTAGAGGCTAATTAAGAGCTTTCATTTGGTACATCACTCTCATCTGTTAGGATTAAAGACTATCAATCTGACCTGCTGTATACTGAGGGGTGATTACAGGACTATTGAACAATAAGGAGAGTGACTTAGGTGGTGAAAAAATGTGGCTTTAGACAAACTGAAAAGGGGAGTAAGTGCGCGTAAAGGAAATGAAAGAAGATGAGTTTTAAGTGAGTTTGTCTTTGATCTGGTCATAATTGGTTATTTATTACATGTATGATATTCTATTAATGAAGCACAGAGAAGTCAGGAGTTGTAGCAAGGCTAGACCAGACTGACAGAAAGGGTTCATTTCTAGCAAAGAAAGTCATGAGTCACCTGCAATGCCTGGACTTCCGACTCTGCTGCTGTGATGTGGTAGGCAAGGACCTAAAATAAACAGAGAGAACACACATACACACATTGTAAATTGCCTGAATAAATTCTCTTGTCTGCAAGCTAAAGATGTGAGTAGAATAACTTGGTTTCCCACCTCCTGTGTGACCTCTATACTGGCCCTCCGCTCCTCAGTGACCTGCACAGCCTGAGCATACTGCAGAGCCAATCCGCAGTATACTGACAAGTCCTCTAGTAGCCGCTCATCATATCTGTTAAAGGCTTCCATCTCATCTGAGTCTCTGCTCTTTTTGTTCATCAGTTGACAGACCGCTATATAACAACAAAGAAATGGATTGAGGACAGTTGTGCAGCATAAGAAATACGTTTTAATTAATCCCTTCACTAATAGTCTTAATCACACTACTAGCTGACTTCTCTTTTCAGGCAGTCAACACCAAACAACATTTTTTATGTTTATGTGTGCCAAGCGAGAAGGACTATATTGCAGTGTTTTAGAGAAGGCAGAGTTCATGAAGTTTTTTGTGGAAGCCCAGAGTTTATGATATGATACCATAAGTGCAACAGACACAGATGAATAATGTATCATGACAATTGCTATTCAAAAGAGTGTTATGGTTTGGGTGTTTTGTCTTCCTGTCTGTTTTCCTGTCTTCATTTCTAAGCCTGGTTTTCTGTCTTGTCTTGTGATTGTGTTATTTTTGGTCTTGTTTTGCATATGTTCTGTTTCATTCTGTACATGTTTTGTTACATGTCTTGGTCCTTGGTTGCTCTCTTGTTGTAGTTTCTGTCTTGTGGTCTCTTGTGAGTGTCTTGTATATGTTCTGTTTCCTGTTGTATTGTGATAAAGTCTTGTTTTTTCATTGTGATAAGTCTTGTTTTCTGTGCCGTCTTGTTTAGGGGCGGCTGTGGCTCAGCGGTAGAGCGGTTGCCTGCCAATTGGAAGGTTGGTGGTTCAATCTCTGGCCCTGCAGTCCCATGTCGAAGTGTCGTTGAGCAAGACACTGAACCCCGAGTTGCCTTGTACGGCAGCCTCGGCCACAGTGTACGAATGTGTGTGAATGGTGAATGTATCCTGTATAATGTAAAAGCGCTTTGAGTAGTCGTTAAGACTAGAAAAGAGCTAAAAAAATACAGCACATTTAGTCTGATGTCTTTCACCTGTTTCCCAGCCCTTGTGTCACTTGTTACCTCGTCCCCTCTGTATTTAGTCTTGGTGTTCCCCTTCTCTGTTGTCAGATTATTTGTTTTGTACTCCTGTTCAGTGGTGTATCTTCCCTGTAGCTTCTTTGTTCCTGTTTTTGGATATCCTTTTCTCTGTGGACTATTCTTTAATGTTGGTCTTTGTTTTTTACCGGCTTCCTCGGTTACTCCAGATGTCGTTTGTTTTTGCATCTTGGATCCCTGTATTTATTTGGACTCTTTTGTTAAATAAATCCTTAACTACAAACTCTCCTGCCTGCGTGCCTCTTTCTGCATTTGGGTCCTCCAATTCCCTACAACCGTAAGAAAGAAACTTTCTTACCGATAACATTTTCAGACCTCTCATTTCTGACAGGGCAGCAGATCAGACTCTTTATTGATCCCTCAGAACTCTTTGACATATTAAGTGTTTCCATAGCAACCAGAGTTTGAAGGGCTGATGATTGGTCAATGTCACTGATGTCACGCTGCCTGAAAAATGACATGGAACCATTAACACTATGTCTGATGTTAGATGAATAAATTATTATTTGATTGATGTATATAAGCAACTACAAAGTTGTAATAAGCAAAATTATGTCAGCTATAGACTAGGCCATAATCCTTGTTTGTCTTTATGAATCAAGCAATAGACAGAACCTTCTGTAGACCTGGCAGGTTGATCCGAGCTCCTCACACTCCAGGTGAATCACTCTGGAGAAGAAAACCTGAAATAAAAACCACCAGAGGAACAGAAAATAAGGTACATTAGGAAAGATATGGTTTTAAACAATTCAAATGAATCAAACAGGATCATGCACCTGGTCTTCCACATCTGAAGTTTGCTGGCTAGGGATGAAGATGGTGCAGTACTGAGCACGTGTGAAGGGCATGATGGTGGCAGCCATTTTACTCAGCAGAATTTCAAAGGAACAGTGCTCCATTGACAATACCTGTGCCATCTCTATCAAGGCCTGACACACACACACACACACACACACACACACACACACACACACACACACACACACACACACAAATAGATAAGATTACATTAGACATACATACATACCTAGAAATAAGTAGATTTCATATTGTTCTCTGGTGGTGTTACCTGACTGCGTTTGGCCTCCTGTCTTGAGCTTTCATACAGCTGGATATTATCCAGGACCATCCCCAACACATCCATATGATTTGACAACACCTGGTCAATAAAATTCGACTCAATCTTATTGTAACTGAAAGGTATCGCTGGCAGACAGCTATTAGTCACTTCTATACAAAACGTGTACATTTATATATAGTTAGCATTAAAATTGGAGACATACATCACATAACAAGTCTTACACAATAGACAAGAGCTTTTGCTGCCCTGTACTAACAGGCCCAAACCTCCCATCTCTCACCTTTTCATCCATATTGCTAAAAACAGAAACTGATCCATCGCAGCCATCTCTCTTGTTGATCATTATCATTACACCGACCACCTGGCCCCAAAAAGAACACGTTTTACTTTCAAGCAATCTGTTTAATAAACTCTACAATACTGCACTGAAGGATCCAAATAGTTACACTGATTAAGCATTAAGGCATATGTGCAAAAACACACATCATACAATCTTGAAAAAAATTGAAAAATAGTAACAAATGTTACCTCTCCCCTGTGGGCCTTTATAGGAACACTCAAAACTGTCCTAATCTTTGATTGATCGTCATCTAAATGGAATTTGGGATCCTGAGGAAATAAACAAAGGACACGTAAGTACATTCCACTGCAGACAAGCAACGCATCAGTTATATATACTCACCGTAATTGCAACACATTTGTGTGTGTAAAATATGTGTATTGCAACATTGTGTGAATTATGAGCTAATGCAACAGGTTATAACACCTACCCAAATTTTACTCTATTCATACGCCTGTTCACAACCTGGTCACTATTGTTCTTTGACTGAACAATATTGCCCCACAGGTTGTTAGATACCACCCATCCATAACGTTGCTTAGTGGATGATTACCTGCTAACTGTGCCAGACATTGGCAGTGTTTCTTAATAACATTGGTGGTGAGGAGTTGCACCTCTTGTAAGCCTTTAAGTGAGCTGTGCTGTCTTTTCTCTTTGCGCAGGTGTGTGCAAGAAAAAGTATAGCATAGTAGAGAACATCCCCATCTCAATAATCAGAGATTAATCGGGAGTTCCTAAAAGGATTAGACGCAGATGCGTCATCTGGAATTCCCTTATACACGCCCACACAACATAAAAATAACCATGTCCCCGTCTAAAAACACATTATCATGAAATGGGCGACTCATTAGTACACAGTCCTCATTGGTCATTTAAAATACATGTGTCCTACAAGTTCTATATTTGTTGTAAACTTTGATTAAAACACACAACAGACTGACACACCAAGCTGTTAGTTGAACAACTTGGATGTCAGTTGTGTGTTAAGCAAAGCTTACTACAAAATGCAGAGTCATGAGGACTACAACTAGTGTGTCAGATTGAAGGTTTACCTCTGATACATCTCTCAGGTTTACTGGTGACCCTGTAGCCAGTACACATCCCATGATATTTTTCACCAGCTCCAGGTGTGCATGGCTGCAGAGGTTGGCCTCGCTTAAGCACCCTAACGCTGTCGGGGCAATCACCTCCTCCAAGGTGTTTCTTCCACAACAGTCTTTCTTTACCAGAGATAGGGAGCAACAATCAGCTGCCAGGAGCTCCCCTGTGTGCAAGACAGCACCCTGGCAGAGCTCTGCTACAGAACCCATCCAGCTGAGTCCTCCTTTCAGGAGCTCCAGCATCCATGGGCAACACTCACCTTTGCCACAGGCTGCAGTATTTGTAGTAGTGGGACACAGAGTATGAGGACAGTTTGATGAGCAAGGGCAAACGGGAGAAAGAGGACGGTTGGGAAAAAAAGAGCAGCGTGAAGAGCGTGGAGAACATGGAGAACAAGGGGAGTAACTGCCCAATATATCTGGACTGGAGCTGTCCATCCACTCAGGGGCCCTGTGATTGGAGGCAAGGGGTTTGAGACTGTCCATTAAAGATGAAATGTTCAAGTGTGAGCTGGTCGATGGAGAGGAAGTCCTGCGATGATGAGCCTTCCTGAGGAGGTCAGAGTGGTCAGAGCTGCTCCTGGGAAACCTGGGCATTGGGGACTCTCCCCGTGGAGAACTGACCCTGTCACAGACAAGACAGATAGCTGATTGGCTGGGAAAGCACAAATCACAACATGAAGAATATCTTTTGGAAAATACATTTTGTGGAGGAAACATTGCCCCAATGTAATAATAATTTGGGCCACATTTTCTTGGCTTACAGTCATTACATTAGCATAGAGTACTATGTCATTAGGCACACATTTTTGTCAAAACTGTTTTTATTACAGTCATATATGACTTTTAAAATAGGCTACACGAATTCATAGATGCAGTTATCAGTCGTAAAGGGTGTTAGTGTCAAATATCTTACGCGGAAGCTCTGCGTAAAAAGTAAGCCCTCGTAAAATCGGAGTGGTCATCCAGCCATGCCTCCACTTGGCCCTTTCCACCGCCTCCAAACCTGCTGCGCGTTTTGGAGCGAGGGCTCCACAGCGGGGAGAAGAACCAGCCCATGTCCCTCACCACCGGCAGCTCAGTCACTGTTTCCCTGAGGTAGGACTTCTCTGTCCCAGCGGCAGGAGATGCCCCGGTGGTCGCACTGTCAAACTCCATGAATTCCAGCGCATCAGATTGGAGGCAGGGCATCCCCTTGCTCAGGTAAAGTGAAAAAAGATCGACTAAACTCAGATTTTAGCCTGATGAGTTAATGTTCTAGGAGAAACACATGTGCCGTGGAGGTAGTGAGGCAGACTGAAGTGGAGTGCCAGAGATAGCGATGCAGAGCCCGAAGGCGATTGCGTCAAGGTAATCCCTTGACCTCTTACTTAGCCGATCTGGCGCCACTGGTTTATTCATTAAAGGGAACTAATTTAAACTTCCAGAATCCATTAATGGCTTACTCCTTTATGAATTAGCTCATAGGTTAGTCCCACTATTTGCTTAGTGCATAGGCTATCTGAAGAAAGTTCGAGTTTACCATGAATTACTGCCCGTCTCATTAAAATGTAGAGACCTTATCATTTCACTTATTTCACTTTGTTTCCCGATTGTACAATTACGTTTTCTATCAAATCAAATTATTTGACAAAATTATATTTACACTGTATATATATACAGTATATATATAAATTACGTTTCCTATCAAATATAATTATTGGACAAAATTATATTTACACTGTATATATATATATATATATATATATATATATATATATATATATATATATATACACACAATGTGTGTCTTGTTTATTTATACAGTATATTTATATATATATATGCCAGTTTTGCATCAAAACATATGACCAGTATTGTATCAGAATGAAGACACACATACTAGTGTTAGTAAATGGTAGCAGTGAGGGGGAATGCCAAACAGTGCTGTTACAAAAGGCATATCAAGCTAGATCTGTTTGTAAATAGAATATCCCTTTCGAGTGATAGAAACCCTCTCAGATGGTCTCCAGACACAACACTGTGGTGTCTGGAGAGAAGCACAAAGAAATCCGCAATTATTGGTTTCTTAGCATTTAATTCCTTTTAAAGCATTGGTATATGGTGTAATTCAAGTATTTCCTTTAACCCCTAAATCTTATTCAGAATATTACCACGCAGTGTCTAACTGCTCCCTCTGCTGGCCTCTTACTCCTTCATCATCTGCAGTGGGTTGAACCACTAGTGACAGCTGTGCTGTGATTGGCTGCTCCAGGAGGAGGCTGCCATGACACTGTGGATGCTGAACGGAATCAGTTCCACAGCATCAGCAGGCAGGAGAACTCCATCCTCCTCGTTATCCCTATCTCTTTCTCTTTTTTCTCCTCCTTTGCCTCTCCTCCTCTCACCAGCACCCCTGCTCTCTAGTTTCTCTCCCTTCTCTTCTCCCTGGGACAGTCACGCTGGTCTGCTTGGGCAATCTGCAGCAGAGGACGTACACACACACGGCAGCAGGAATAGCAGCAGCAGCAGCAGGCGGACTGGTAGGTGTGCTGAGGCCTGTCTCCCTCCTGCAGCACAGGCAAGACATTGCGTTCTCCTCTGATCTCCGTCAAGGACTATCTGTTTGAGAAGTGTCTGTGTGTGTGTGTGTGTGTGTGTGTGTGTGTGTGTGTGTGTGCTTGTGAGATCGGGGATCTGGAAAGTAGGCAGAGAAGACTACCACACCCTGGGAACATTTACTACCACTGTCAGAGCTTTGCTGGGTGAAAATTGCAGTAGATATTTTCACACTCACATCCTCATCATCATGTGCTTGTCTCTGTGTGCATACAGATGAATTTGTATTCTCTGTTTCTCTGCTGGAGCGGTCTAACAAAAGTCACACCATTTGGCATTCTGTGTGCATGTATTGTCAGCCCACTTAATGACAGCCCTCCTCTTTTCTTTCCAACTTCATCACCAGCTTTTCCATCCATTTCTCCCTGCCCCACATCTTCTACCTCACCATTTTCATCTTTTCTGTCCTCCTGCATCTTCTTTTCCTCTTGTTCCTTTTCCTACTTCTCAAATCCCCTCTTCCTCCTCCCTCTCCAATCCCGTCTCCATCTCCTCTTCACGCCTCTTCTCCTTCTAGCTGGTTTCCCATAATGCCTTGTTCCAGGCCGCTACGGTAGGCCCTAGCAGCATGGGCGCAGCCTGGGTGGGGAGAGAGAGCACGGATTGGACCCTTCCCCTCAGGACGGGCGCGCTGGCGGGTCACCCTTCTTCAGCTTCCGATGGGCGAGGACGCTGAGAGCCCCAAAATCAACCACACCTTCCTGCGAGACTACGTCACTGAAGGTAAAACAGACCGTGTGTCATCACTGTCTCTGTGGTGTCAGATAACATGATAGATGATATGATTGAATGGATTCATTTCTGCTTCATGGGTTTATTACCACTGCACTGCTGAATATGGGGAATGGATGTTAACATAAATCATTCTATGGCTCAATAAACACTCACTGAGAGACACTTCATTGTTGGGCCTGTTTAACATTTTAGATATGATTTGATGCTGTGCTCTCCTATGACAGATACATGTTTGATTTTATGGTTGGCAAAATTGACATTCAGTGTTTATTGTGTTGTCCCATTGAGAATTTATCCACATTTGGCCCAATCATCATCATCAGAGTTATTGTGGTTTTATTGAACTGGTTACTTTGTTTTGATCCAGGATTTTATTCCCACCCATGTCCATATTTCTCTTAATTATCTGCCCCTCATTTTTCCTGTGCAAACTTAATCTCCTTTTATTCTATCACCTCTTTATCTCTCCTTCACCCCTTCTTCTTTTATTCTAACCATTATCCTTCTTAATCGTCTCACATTTCTTTGTCGCCCTCCCAGCTGATGTCATCTCTACGGTGGAGTTTAACCAGACAGGAGACCTGCTGGCCACGGGGGATAAAGGTGGCCGAGTGGTCATCTTTCAGAGAGAGACTGAGGTTGGTTTAACATGTAAAACTTGAAATAATTGCCACATTCTATACCCAGAATATACACAAACAGCATGTAATAGTTACTACCTAAGCCCTAACTACAACATTCTGTACATCAATTTGTCCAAAAGGGATGTTCTCTGTAGTCTGTCTTCAAAGATATGCTCATTCAAAGCTGTATTTTCTTATTTTTTGCCCTCTACAGTCTAAAGGGGAGTCAGAGGAGGTGGGGGAAACAGGGGACTCTGGCGAGTACAATGTCTACAGCACATTCCAGAGCCACGAGCCGGACTTCGACTACCTGAAGAGTCTGGAGATTGAAGAGAAAATTAACAAGATCAGATGGCTGCCACAGCAGAATGCAGCACATTTCCTCCTCTCCACCAATGGTGAGAAACCAGTGACACCAGGAGAGAACCTAGATCTAATTTTCAGTTAGGATAAGCTCAATAAGTAGACCTGTGTACTAATAGATATCAACAGGGATGATTTTGATTGATATTAGAGAGATCATGACTGACTTCATCTTCTATTATAGGTGAGATAATGTAATACCAAGTCATTGAAATCACATTTGGGCGTACATGAGTGGCACCAACCTGCCATGTCAAAACACCAGCACCAGCGTGCTTAAATGATATTTCTGTCATAAGAATTAATTGCCCTGAAATTCCTACCTGGATTACCTTAGAAACTGTCCACATGAAGAGGAAATGATTATCAGGTCTCTTGTCCACTGAGCGTAGCATTTATTGTCAGCTTACTCTCAACTCAATCAACTTCCTGTGATGTGCAAATCATTCTGCCTGTCACAGATAAGACCATTAAACTGTGGAAGGTGAGTGAAAGAGACAAGAGACCAGAGGGATACAACCTGAAAGATGAGGAGGGACGGCTCAAGGACATCTCTACCATTACCTCTCTGCAGGTGTCCACAAACACACACACACACACACACACACACACACACACAAGTCTGCACGTGTTAACCTTTATTTTGGTCAGTCAAATACTGTACGTATCAGGTTGAAGTTCCAGTGCCCTCATATGACCCCTGATTCTAATGTCCTCTAATTCTGTCCTACATGTCTTTCTTATTGTCTTTCTACCTTCCCATTATGTACCCCCGCTCTCTTTCTTTCGTACGAACTTTCGTCAATAATCTCTATTTCTCTATCTAAGGTGCCGGTGTTGAAACCCACAGATCTGATGGTGGAGGTTCGTCCCAGACGAGTGTTTTCCAACGGACATACCTACCATGTTAACTCCATCTCAGTCAACAGTGACGGTGAGACCTACCTGTCTGCCGATGACCTCCGCATCAATATGTGGCACCTGGGCATCACAGATCGTAGCTTCAGTATCCTTCCTAACAGTGATTTGTTATTTTTATATCATACACATTGTAAATTACACTCAGCTCAGAAAGATCTTTCTCTGGTTTCTATAACTCTGTAGCTGGCCTTTGAGTTTTATGTGTAATGTAATCTTTTACTGGAGAAGCTGTATCAGATTTCACAGGGTATGAAATTCCCAGAACTTCACTGAATGAAAGTACAAAGTATTAGTTTGTGTCATCACACTCAATCTTGCAGCAGCAATGAGAAAATTATAATAGCATGATCTTTACTGTATGTAAAATCAATTTCTGGAACAGTAATAAAGAACAAACTAAGAAGAGTGGAAAAGATTTCCTACAGATTAAAAACATCACGTCATAGGCCAGGCAAGGCAGCTTTATTTGTATAGCACATTTCAGCAACAGGGCAATTCAACGTGCTTTACACAAAATCAGTTCAAAAACAGTTCAAAAATAAAAAATGATAAAACACAAGAATAAACAGTTAAAAATAAAAAATAAAAACAGATCAAACACAAGAATAAAAGTTACAGTGCAGTATAAGAAATTAAACATTAAAGAAATGAACAACCATTTAAAGGAAGGCAACATCAAAAGAAAGGTCTTCATCCTTGATTTAAAAGAACTGAGAGTAGCAGCGGATCTGCCATTTTCTGGGAGTTTGTTCCAGATATGAGGAGCATAGAAACTGAACGCTGCTTCCCCCCTGTTTGGTTCTGACTCTGGGGACAGAATACAGACCTGTTCATGTTTGGATTAGAGTTCTGTGTGTTCAGCGCAGGCTGCAGCATGTCGGACGGGGGTGCAGTTGTTGGTTTCCTATTCAAACGGAAGCTGACCTAGAAAATCATAGAGGCATCTATGGAAGAAGAGTTTAAATAATTCACACAGCGGCACACTACCACACAGGACTACCACAAATAGAACAGAGACAGGAGCAGAGTGAGCATGCATTTTGGGGGCTAGTTGGGGAGCATTTCTAATGTTGTGATTGCAAAATGAGCTGAAAGCATGGAGAACATGTTGGTACTGAAACATGAAAGTCGGTATGCCTCTCTCTGCCCTCGTGCCATCTTTGTGTTGTTTAATTCCTAACAAACCTTTTTTCTCAGACATTGTGGACATCAAACCAGCCAACATGGAGGATCTGACAGAGGTGATCACAGCAGCAGAGTTCCACCCTCACCACTGCCACTTGTTTGTGTACAGCAGCAGCAAGGGCACCCTGCGCCTCTGTGACATGAGAGCCTCCGCACTATGTGACAGACACACCAAACGTGAGCATGTTGTGGACATTAGAGAGCTTGTTCACATTGATGATACATTGCAACATAGAATTGAGCACATTGGTCTCACAAAAAAAAAAATCTGTCATTATATTCATGAATAATCAATCACGCTGTCGTTGGTCAGTGTTTGAGGAACCTGAAGATCCAGGGAGCCGGTCCTTTTTCTCAGAGATCATTTCCTCTGTGTCGGATGTGAAGTTCAGCCACAGTGGACGTTACCTGCTGACCAGAGACTACCTCACCGTCAAGGTGTGGGACCTAAACATGGACAAGGGCCCTGTGGAGACGTACCAGGTGACATAGCGCATCTGTTCCTTGATCTGTGTCTCTTCCATGTGTCAGTTACAATTTGTATTACCTTAAATGTATGCCCACCAATCCAGTTAATGTAGTCCTCAAAGCCTGTGTTTGTTGTGTGGTTGATGAATATGGCATCTAGCCAAAATTTGAACACAAGCAGTTGGTTGAAGAAGTTTTGTTTTGCATGTGGTCAATTTACTGGACCATCCTGTTTAATTCTGATGGGAGAAACTAAGGTTGATTGCTTGATCCCCAGGTCCATGAATACCTGAGGAGTAAGCTGTGTTCCCTCTATGAAAACGACTGCATCTTTGACAAGTTTGAGTGTGTTTGGAACAGCTCAGACAGGTAAGTGGCAGAGATAAAAAGGAGAAAAGGGCGGGCAAAGTACAGTATATTTAAGTCCATTTAAAAGTGTAGGAGGGGGAGTGTGTCAGTGTGTTTCTGCATGCATTGATCCTCTAAATGCTCAGCCTCTTCCATTATCTGACATTTAAATCAATCCCAGAGACAAGCTTAGTAGAAGTCTGATCCATCACTGGGCCTTCAATTTTGTTTTCTTCCTTCACACTTCCTCCCACCCTCCGTGAACCGTGCTTTTCTTTTCTTTACCCTCTGCACTGCATTATCTTGCGCTTCTCAATATGACATCTCATTATATCAATCTTTCCTCTCCTCAGCGTGATCATGACAGGCGCATACAACAGCTTCTTCCGGATGTTTGACAGGGAGACGGGGCGAGGCGTAACCCTAGAGGCTTGGCGCGAAAGCAGCAAGCCTCGGGCTGTGCTGCGAACCCGGCGTGTGTATAACGGCGGTAAGCGTCGCCGTGGAGATGTGGGTGTTGATAGCCTGGACTTTACCAAGAAAATCCTGCACATGGCTTGGCACCCGTCTGAGAATATCATTGCCATAGCAGCCACCAACAACCTGTACATCTTCCAGGATCGGGTCAACCCTGAGGCGCAGGTACAGTGACCGAGATGGCCATATGGACAGTGGCAGACACAACAACAAACAGCGACCCAAATGTATTTGGATGTCTTAGAGACATCTAATGAGAAGATTATTCAAAACCAAGCAGTATCACAACGTACTGATATGCAACATCTCTATGTGTTGATAAAAGATGAGATTAATGATAAAATCCCAAGACTGTTCATTTATTTGATCCCCTAGGAAGGTGTATAATCATTTTTGTTAAACACTGAGACAAACTGACATCTCCAGTACCCATCAGGACATGTTTTGGTCCTACTACTCCCACTTTTTGAAGATATATCTTTGGCTCCACTGTAGGGGCAGTAAAAGAGGTGCGGGGACACCTCTCCATCTGCAATGACTCAGTGCTGTTGACCACACAATGTTGCACTCCTCGTGCTCTGGTAGCCTACCTTTTGACACAAAATGGAAGATTGGCAATGTGTAGCAACAGACAGGAAATTATGCTACAAAACCATCTTGAAATGACAAATGAAGCATATTTTTCACTATTGTGGAACATTAGGAGTGGTGTTATCTTATTGTACAGCTTTTCACAACAACATTCTTATTTTTTCTTCATGGGTTGACAGCAGCAGCTGAACCTCTCCTTTAGAGCAGTGCTCTTGGAGATTTCACCCGTAAATGCTCCATCATCTTTGTTCGATTCACTTTGCAATAATAGCACTAACAAAAACACAGTGCTGCAGTATTCCTGCTTTAAAACATGAGCTATTCTTCTACAGTTATACACTCTTTTTACTGTTAGCTTTTTTTCTAAGGCAATTCCAATTTTGGTTCCAGAAAAGATGCATTTTTTTGTCCAGTACACTGCAGATGAACTTGGCATCTTATGGATGGAAATATTGTGGAATTACACTATTTCAGTTAAGAATCGATGTAGGGGCTTTTCTTGCAGCAGCACATACATAGATATTGCTGGGTGTGACGAGGGAATGGATAAAATGTGCGCAAATCAACACTCACAGTTTTTACGTGTATATTAGGCCTGAATTGGGTTTTGATGATGTTATTTTCTTTTCTAAAGTCTACGTGGTAAATTACTGAAAATGAGAGCTACAGTGGGTTAATGTTGAGCTCTCTACATATGCTCAAATTGAGGCTAATTGGTGATTAAATCTAAGTTATACAAAAGTTTAATTTATGTTAAGTGTTATGCTAACTGACTTAAAATGAGCAGCATTCACTTTATAATGTACAGTATGAGCACATTTTGAAGAAGTGTCTTACAATCAAGAAAAGATGGAATCTACGCACATTGTTTTACAAATTAGTCCCCCAATTTAGCTAAACAATGTGTCGATGAGTGAGTTTGTGTCCAGTGTATTTGAAAGTCAAAGGTTATCATCAGTCCAATAGCTCATTATGTACATTGCTGAAATGTCTTTAACATTCAACTAATCATGTCATGTGAATTTATTATATCACAGGTTTGTAATGTCATTATACCGTATACCTCACAGTGCCACATTCTACTCTGCAGTGAAAAGCCTAGGATATACAACAGTAAGGTGATGTATGTGTTGGACTGAATTCTGTAACTTGGTCGAGATTTGATTGTTTACAGTGAAGTGCTTTGATTTCAAGTGACCTTGGCCCTGATGGGATCATTGTAAGTGGTCTGGAAGTGTACTGTAGCAGGTGGAGTAACAGAATCAGTGCAGAGGTGGAGGTTGCACTTTTTCAAAAGCGGTATGAGTACTCCATCTGATGGTTCAACAACAATTTCACTGTGTAGACCTTCAACCCCAAGTAAAATAAGACAGTTTTTAATATACAGTATATGTTCCACTTGTATAGATATTTATGTTACAGCCTGTGGACTAGCTACTATGTTTTGGTCTTCAGTGTCCGCCATTGTTGTTGAATACAGACACAATCTTGCGCTAATTGGTTTAATGAAGTGAACGACGCATCAAAATCCACAATGACAACCCACAACAAAATGGTTTACATACTGGCAGGCCAGCTGAAGCATTATATAAATTACAGGGCTCATTCCTCCAAAGGTGAGCTACAACTTAGAGCAGGTCAGTTGTTATCACATCAACACCACCACCATGTGCAAACACTGAGAGGATTTGTGTTCAGGAGCACAGCAGCAGCATGTTGCCATTACTCAATGCTACTAGCGTGTATATCTATCATACTTTAAAAAAAAGCATAAATCTAACTATACAAAAAACACAACTTAAATGAGGTGAATGAAAAGAATGTGCATTAATAAAACAATATAAAATCTGACAAATATATGTGTTGGATAATTTTATGTTTGTGTGTCCATATTCAATTTCTCATCACTGAACTTCCAGACTATGCATCCGACTAATAACATCAAAAAGGGTGTTTTGTTTGAAAGAAAAGAACTTTAATAGTTTAATAGACCGGGATTGCACTCTCCTATGAACTCCATCACTAAATAAAGAAGGCACTCAGATTCACAGTAAACAGGTTCAACATCAGTGATAGTCATTCAAAGGTAAGTTCTGTAGAGATTAGTTTAATATGTTCACATGACTTTTTATGCACTGCAAGTATCACATGCTGATCATCTAAGTGCTTCTAATGCAGTTAACAAAACTTCACTAGCCTGCAAAAAACCATCTCAGTGAAGAACAACCTCATTTTCAGCTTTGCAACAGCATTTTTCAAATAATCGGATTTCAATAATTCCTTTTGAAATTATGTATTTTTCTTAAGAATTAAGAGACACTTCTCAACCCATGAATAAACACTTAAAACATCAGTTTATCCTTAAAGTATCAATAAGCAACTGTCATTTATTTTGTTGTAATAGCACATTGTGAGGCAAAACAAATCATACAAATATCAAAATCCACACTACTGGCACTCTATTTCTATGGAATGAACACTGTTCAATCTTTTGTTGGTATGTCAGGCATACCAGAGGAAGACTCAATGTAGACTGTGAAGACTAGAGATGTTTTTAAAAAAATCATATTTAGAAGTCATCCTTGCCGGGATTCAGTTGCTGCATCATTGGCCATGTCATCTTTGTTGTGGCATTCTGGTGTCCGAGTGTAGTAGTAGTAGTGTAGACCATGAAACCCAGACTACAGCTGCATACTTCGACAAGTTTGTGGGCTTGCCATGAACAGCCTCAACGCAAAAAACTGAATAATGTCTTAAATTGGCTTTTCCAATTGCATCTTATGTGCACTGCAGCTCAAGGCACAGGAACATCTGATCATTAAATATATTATATATTAAATATATAAATAAGATTAAGACCAGAATGTTTTAAGATCAGAAAGAAAGATCATTCTTGGCTAATAGAGCCATACATATATATTGCCACACAACCTCTAAATAAATAGGTAGGGGCAGCCTCTAGCTCACCCAATAAGAGCGTTTGCCCCATATTGGCTGAGGTTCTCTCCCCCTTTCATGTCAATAAAGGGAAGAGCCCCTAAAATAATCTTTAAAAAAATAGGTAAACCTACATTTTATAATGCACTACACACAAACAGGTACACAAATACTGTACATGCAAATATATTCCCCATACTAGTAAGACATTCCTTAGTACAAAAGCAGCAGCAACATTTCTCTTATCATTTCTCTTTCTTTTAAGATAAATTTCACTCCGATAACATTTAATTTGTAACAAAAGTACGGTCTTTCTAGGCATTCAGAAGTGGTCGGCACCCAAAATAGCTTCCCTGCACAACACAATCTGTCACCATAGCTTTTTGTACAGTAATTTAAAACACTGCAAAATGGAACATGAACCTTCTAAAAGCACAATCCTATTACAAAAGCTCTGAGAGGCAAGTGAGAATGTCTGTCACAACAGGTGAAAAAAGTGTGTTGTTTAAATAGTTATTATGGCCAAAAAAAGCTGAAGTGCACCACTACACAATGTTTAGCGCCAATTTAAATACATTTCTAGGCAAAAAAAGACATGTTAGTAATGTAACATACCTGGTTAACAAACATTATATATACCTTTTGTTTAGAGTTAATGAAGAAATTAAACTCACCTGGAAGAAAACATGAATGATTTTAGTCTTATTTAGAACACGTTGTAGTGGTCCACTACAAACTCTGGTGGCCGAAATGAGTATTACAACAACAAACACTGGCAAAACCCACCAGAGATGAAAAAATAATTGTCCAGGCAAAACCTTTTTTCACCTGTTCTTAAGTCATAAACACAGGAAAGAAAAAGATTTATCAGACAAAATGGATCACCATAATTTTTTGTCTTATATTTTGCTTTCAGAGCTTCGGTACCCTGGACAAAATTAGGTAAATATTTCTCTTGGCTTAGCGGGATTAGAAAACTTATTAGTTACTTATTAGATTAGTACAGTAAATTCACTCTCTAACCATTGTTGAACTGCTTTAAAGGTACATTTTAAAAATCTTTGTAAAGTCATGCACTGACAAGAAGTACTTAAAATATGAAATAAGTTTGATGTAATCACCTTGTTAAACATTTTACTACATTAACATTAGCTGTAGATCCATGTAAAATCAAATTGTAAACAACATCATAAGTTACATTAGATAAGATAAAGACAGCATGGCTTCCTTAAGAGATTAGTGTGAGTCCTTATTACTTCAGCATCATTGTCTTGCTGCCTTTCTTCTCAGGTGGTAATTTTTGCTGACAGAAAGGGAGAAAAGAAAAAATCAAATGCAAATTTCAGGGCTCTCATTGTAGTGCGTCTCCAGTTTCTCTCTATCTTCACCTGCCTGCCTCCAGTCAGCTGTGACGAAACACAGTTCAGACAGTGGATTGCCTTTAACTCAAAGGCTGGAGCCCTGGCTCCTAGGCGGCCCTCCAGCTTGGTGCTAAACTCCACCACATCACCGGGATTGAGGTTAAGCAGAACTTGCCGGAACTCATGGCTGGCAATTAGGACTATATCCCAGGCTGGGTCCTCTACACCTCCATTACGTAACATCCCTACTGTCACCTCAAAGAAGTGGCTGTCAAAGCGTTTGATATGGCAGGTGTTTTTGGCCAGAGCCTTGATCTGACACAACTCTTCTTCTTCTTGCATTTGGAGAAGCATGGGCAGTGAAAGGGTAGCTGATGCAGAACCGGACAAATTGGCAGCTGTTAGGTTTGCGACTGTAGTATTCTTTGGCTCACATTTGGGATACGTCTCTCCATACAGACAGCGCAGCCAGTCTCCCATGAACACTGGCAACATGTTAATGACCGACTGTGCCCCGTTTTCTGTTGCGGCCACACGGACATGCTTGAAACGCCCAGCCCAGGTGATTCTGTGTCCATGCAGGTGGCTGCAGAAGAGCTGTGTCTGGGCCATGCCTTTTGTTTCCCAGGCAGGGGGCCCGCACACCTGGCTGTACTGTTTCCAAGTCAGGGTGGAATTGTACACTTTCTGTCCCTCTGCATGGTACACATAGATAGAGAAGAATAGGATCACCATGGAGATGCAGAGTAAGATGAGTTTGACTGGGCCGCGGTGGGTCAGTGAGCGGAAGACATCCAGAATAGACATGCTGAACCGTGTCCACAGCCGCAGGGTGACGGGGATCGCACAAACTACCAGGGTCACAATCACCTTTGTCAGTTCCAGCTCGAGGAACCACTTAAAGAGCTGGATCAAGAGCATGGTGGCAAGGCCAAAAGCCAGGACAGGCAGGGCAAACAGGAAGAGAAAGTAGGCCACACAGGTGCGCATTAGACCCACAGCAGAGGAATTCTGCAGGAGCACCACAGAGAACTCACACCACATGAAGCACACTAGGTATGGAACCAGAAAGCAGTAAGTCCCTCTGAAACCACGCACCCTGGCCATGCTGAAGGTGAAAGAAAGAAGAGGAAATCAAATTTATATTTAACTGGTGTTCAACAACACATCCAAAATCCCAAATGCTCATGCTCACCTGAAGAACAGATAGAACAGATAAACATAAAGCAGACAGGGCAGACTGAGTTTCAGCACCACTGACTCCCCCAGTGGCAGTGTTGCAAAGGTGTGCCCCAGGAAACGAATCACTGTCATGTTCTGTGGCAGGAACTGGGTCAGGCAACACAGAGATGATGCAACCTGGATTTACAAAAAAAGACATACACATGTTTTTTGCTAAACTTTAAAGGATCTGTTTTAATTGTAATTTGTGTTTTTTTACAGATTAAAAAGCATTAAAAGGACCACATTTCTTCATGTTTTAGCTCATCCTATACAGATCATTCCTGTCAAACATTTCTACAAACTGGCTTTATGCTGTGTAAGATATGATAGTAATAATGTCATACTCTGTGACATGCAGAGCTGTGATTCATTTAATCACATATGTTATGCCAGTGTTGTGTGCCCGCTGACCTCTATGACAATTGCTCGGCGTGCATATGTTGCAGCGATGGGGCTGAGGCTCTTGTAGCTGACAGCAGTAAAGAAGATGGCCACAGTGGAGAGCTCAGAACAGGGGATCCAGTTCTTGTCAGCTACAGGAAAGGAGAAAATGACAAAGAAAACAGATAGGATAAAATAGAGATATGGTTCTAGGTTGTTCCAGCCAAAGTTGGTCTCTGCCTGCTCCACATCCAAGTCAGGTTCTATATGCATCAGCAGAGATGTCAGGGCTCTGAAGTTCTCCCAAGTCTGTGGAAAAAAAGAAAACAAAGCAGTTAGTTCAAAGAAAGATATAAAATGTTTTGTACATCCATAAATCATTACCACCATCACTGCCAGTTGTGAGATATCAGTGTTATTACTGTAAAGTCACAAGATGAGTTTTCTCTGGCCTATCTGCTGCATTTCATGTTATTCCAACAGGTCAGATGTCAAATAATGTGATTTATGACAGCATTACTTGACTATATGAGTTTCCCAGTGGCATAGTTTGTGAAAAGAGGTTATGACACGTGGAAAACATCCAACATGTTCATCCACATCAGTAAAGTGAAAAACACAATGAATGCAAATACATCACAGAAGAGAGAAACACGTAGCAACATAGTTTTTACACTGGAAAGCAACGGGGCTATATTGACAACTACAATCACCTTGCTGCTCTGAAGAACCCGCAGTGTGCAGATGATCATGGAGATGAAGGAGAGGTAGAAGACAAGCAACGGGATGAAAAAAGCAAACAAGTCAACTGTCATTTTGCTGATGATGAAGAAGAAAATAAGAGCGTTGACGTGTTGCGTGGGGATGACTGTGCTCAGCCATTGAACACCGGCCCGTGATGCCCAGTCCACCAGGTGCTCTTTTATCTCAACAATACCTTGTAACGGGTACTGCAGGATCTGGAGTCAAGAGAGACAGATATAAAGAGAGACCTGAGAAATGTACAACATGACAAAACCAGGAAAGAGAAATGAATAATCAACAAAAAACATTTCACAGATATTTCTTAAAGAACAACTCAAGGAAAAAAGAATGAAATTTATTGTGAGATATCATTACCATTAAGCGTGATTTCATGTCCATGGCTTTTTTTATGGCACCATCCTGTCTAGTGTTCAGCATCATCCCCCTTCGGCCAAAGCTCCAAGAACTTTTAGATGCCTTCTTGTATCCTGATGGGACCATCTCAGCCTTTTGTTAAAACACAATTGGGTCCATATACAAAAATACACACATGGAAAATTACATCTGTGTCCTTATGATGACAGCGGTTTTTCGATTTTTCCTGATTAGGTCTTTTACCTCCCCACTTCTGTTGTCATCCGTGGAGCTTTTAGTCTTGACTGTGACCTGGCTGCCGGTATGGGGCGCAGAGGGGACAATACCTTGTGCATACTTTTTAGTCATCTCAACAAAGTCATCCAGGTCCACCAACTGTGTAGCTGAGAAGACACAAAGAAAGCAGTTATAGAAGAAGACCCATTATATTCTCTTTTTTGTCTCTGACAGAGAGAACTCTGTCTGCATACTTACAGTCATTGCTGACCATGCTCTCTAATACTTTCTGTGTCTGGCCTGAGGTTGGGCCAGGAATCCTGCTTGCAGTGCTCCCTGCTGGTGAGGAATAACAACAACACAAGTGAGCTACAAACATGGTGGCCTGCATGTTATGTGATATTCTTCACCATGACAGCTGCCAATACTGAAATGACAAGAGGGAATATACGATATATTTAACATCAATGGCAGCTTTAGTTATAACAGCATGACAGCATTCTGGGCAGTCTGTAGTACATAAGGCTGGACTGTTGTTGATGTGGTTTTGATGGAGTTTTTGTCCACATGGCTGTGATTGTGTGTGTGCATTCTACCTGGCATTGCATTAACCTGGCTGACATTTTCCAGCATCTCAGCCACAGCCACCTTCTTCTTCCTCTCCGGGTTAAGTTTCCAGTACATCATCATGGCTGCTTTACGAACCGCCAGCTCAAACTTACTCTCTGTTGACAACTTGCGCATGTCGGCCTCATTCTCTGGGGTGATTCCTAGTAGATGGCGACAGACATGGAAAAGTTACGGAACTACAAACACAAATACACAAATACAGTGCATTGTATTCTTGGAAGATTAACCTTTTTTCTTCATCCAACAGTGCCGCAGTGCTCTCGCTGCACCTTTTCTTCCCTGTTTAGCTGCTTTAATCAGCCAGTTAACAGCCAGACGATCATTTAGCTCTGTGTCCTTCTCTTCAGCAAGAATCAAGTAGTGCTGACCCAGCTGAAACACGGAAGAGAGGAGATTTATTCAGCAAGTGTGGGCTTGGTCTAAATAAGTACAATCAGACAATGTCCTCATTAGTTTGGATAATCCTCAAAGCACACTGGTTTTATAGAGACTATTTATTTGGTAAAAAAAGAAGCAATCAAAACAATTCACGGTGAAGTTCATGAAACCACATAAATTACAGATGACTACAAAACCTATAATTCCCTCTCCCTGTGGTCATCAGTGTGAGGGGTAGCCAGTTTTTTTATGGGGGTATTGCAGGCCCCAGACGCATATCAAGTGACTGTGTTCTAATCTTAACTCTTATTTTTTTTACTTTCTTCTCTCCTAATTATCATTACATGTGTCTGTTTATATGGGGGTGAGATGTGTCTTCATGTGCATGAATATATTCCTGTCTCTGCTGTCTATGTAAGTTACTACAAGCATACTATAATCTTATAGACCTGCTTTATTATCATGCATTTGAATCAATAGTGTTGTCAAACTACACTTATACACCAACAGTAAACACTGATTCCCTGTGTATGTAGGTATATAGAGTTATGGTATGAGACACATTATTGCAACATCCGATCCATTCTAATCCAACCTCTATCCTGATGTGGTCACATGTTTTGGCATGTTCACTTACACACACACACCAGTGGTTATTTAGGTGCTTGGTATTTGCAAATACATAACATATAGCATGGGAAAGGTAAGGCTACACAACGAGCCACTCTGGAATTTACCCTTTTGGGTTGGTGCGTCTTAAATGTAAAGTCTTGGCTCATATTCCACTTCTAGCCCCCCTTTTCTCTTCTGCCAGCACCTCTTTTAACATTTATACTTCTTGGTGTGAGTATTTCATTAATATCTGTACAAATTCAGTGCAGTGCTGCAATACACTGCAATAGTGTTCGTAATGATATGTATGTGTGACAGCATTTTGGTGTATCATATTGAAAGCCTGGGATCATTTTCCAAGTGGCCAAAAATAGACACATGCTCACAACCAGACTGAGTCAACCAGCAAGACTGAAACAATGCCAAGGGCCAGTCTGCGTGCATGTACTTTAACTCACTCGGGTCTGGGCTCTGGCATCACCCGCTTTGGCTTTCTCCTCTATTTGCTCCAAGGACAAATCTTCCTCTGGTTCTTCATCTGGAGGAGATAAGAAGAGATCTCAATCAATGAAAAAACAAATTTCTGAAACATTGGATTAAAAAATACCCTCACATGCAAACGTGTATAGTGGTATGACTGTATTAAATTAACAGTGTGATTTGTTTTTTACACATTCTGTGTTTACAGCCTGCACTGAACAAATCCCAACTGACATACTGTATATCTTGTAATATGAGAATAACAAAAAGTCAGAGGTGAAGTAGATGTGAGAGTCTGTGCATCTGTTTGTATATGCATATAGTCTGTGACAAGACCCCAGAGCTCCATCAACACCATGCCCAGATACTATGTCACACTATTACTTGTCAATTGCATTGAGTTTCATAACTGTTACTGTCTCTCCAGTGTCCTTTAAGCAAAGGGGTTCTTCTGCAATAGTCAGAAGCATATTCACCTGTACTGTAGCTCTATTTCAAATGTCACAGCCAAATAACTTACTGGTGCAACCAGTTTAAAATGTAAATCATAAATACTATCAGTTTCAAATAAACCAATGGGTGCAAACAATTGATTCATATATTGCTGACAAAATGTTGCCATGTAACAACAGAGTTTACAGTAAGCATATTCAGATTCAATTAAACAAAGAGGCTAGCCATGCTAACAGCTCTGTGAGACTTTATTTAGGCATGGCAGTGCTTAGACCTAAATGCTAATTTCAGCGTGCTAACATGCTCACAAAGACAATGCTAACATTCTGCTTAGAAGGTATACTGTTGACAATGTCCACATCTTAGTTTCACAACAACCATGACATTCAGGAGAAGTTTCAATCTGGCTTTAAACCACGGCATAGTACAGAAACAGCACTTTTAAGGGTTTTTAATGATCTCCTTCTAACGGTGGATTCAGGAAACTCTGCTGTGCTGGTGCTTCTAGACCTGACTGCCGCCTTTGATACTGTGGATCACAAAATCCTTTTATCTCGCCTTGAACATTGTGTAGGTATCAAAGGTGTTGTCTTGAAATGGTTCCAGTCATACTTGACTGATAGGAGTTTCTCTGTTCATTTAGCTGAACACTCTTCATCAGCTGCTCCTCTTACCTGCGGGGTCCCTCAAGGCTCTATTCTGGGCCCTATCCTCTTTTCTCTGTATATGCTGCCACTGGGTTCCATTTTTCAGAAACATAACATCTCCTATCATTGCTTTGCTGATGATGTCCAAATCTACTTGCCTATGAAATCTATAACCAAAGAGTCTGTGCAGCCATTGTTAGACTGCTTAAAGGAGGTAAAAACCTGGATGGAGTTAAACTTCCTCACTCTGAATGAAAATAAAACAGAAATCATTACGTTGAGGACGTTCGGACGCACTGGGTGACCCTTTTGGCATTTTGGGCCCTTTAGCCTCCCAAAATCGATCCACTATTAAAAATCTTGGTGTTATTTTTGATACCTCATTTACTTTTTAATAAACAAATCAGTGCTGTTGTCAAGACCAGTTTCTTCCAGTTAAGACTTATTGCTAAAATAAAGGCCTATCTTCCTTCAAAAGACCTTGAAAAAAAGTCATCCATGCTTTTATCACCACTCGGCTGGATTATTGTAATTCTTTATATATGGGTCTACACCAGAAATCTTTAAATCGGCTCCAGCTTGTCCAAAACGCAGCTGCTCGCCTTTTAACTAAAACTAAAAAACGTGAACACATAACGCCGGTCTTGGCCTCCCTCCACTGGCTACCTGTCCGTTACAGGATAGATTTTAAGATTTTATTGCTTGTTTTTAAGGCCTTAAATGGTTTGGCGCCATCTTACCTGGCTGATCTTTTATGCCATCATTCTCCAGTCAGAACGCTGAGGTCGACCAATCAGCTGCTCTTGGATGTCCCGAGATCAAAATTTAAAACTAAGGGCGATAGAGCCTTTGCAGTGGGCGCCCCCTCACTCTGGAATAACCTCCCCATGCAAATCAAAGCTGCACAGACCCTACAAACGTTTAAATCACTGCTAAAGACGCACCTGTTTGCTGTAGCTTTTAACCCTCGTTAACCTGGATTTCTTTGTTTTTAACTGTTGTTGTTTGTCTCCCTGTGTTGTTACTTTGGTTCTAGTAATTATTTACTCTTGTTATATATGTATTTGATTTCGACCCTGTTCAGCACTTTGGTCAACTGTTGTTGTTTTTAAATGTGCTATAGAAATAAAATTGACATTGACATTGACATCTTTGCATGCTAACATACATCTGAGACTGAATGCTACAGTATTAGTTTTGCAGATAGGCTTATCATAAACCAAAAGTACTGGACGAATAAAAGTTTGGACCTGATGATGTCAAAAAGGTATGTACAAAATGGCATGGTAGTCCATCTCATGGTTGCTGAGATATTGGGACCAAAAGTTTCTGACTGGCCGATCATCAGGCCGACATTGCCATCCTGTAGAGCCTTGCTGCTATTATGAAAAAAGTTCACCAATGTGTGTGTGTTTGTGTGCAAAAGGGAAGGCAAGTCACTGCAAAACTATTTGTCTGCATGTTCACTACTCTCAAATTGCTCATCATACAGTGAAGAGAAGAAGGTAATGTACAAGTGAAGGCCTTGCTCTTCTTTTCTCCAGTATTTCAAGTAGGGATTCAAATTTTGAATGTTGAATAACATTGAACCATTAGAAAATACTAATTTTATTTCACTTTACTGTATGTATTGTATTACTTTAATTTCTGTTTTTGTATAAAACCTTTTCTGCAGAGATGCAGTGCAAGGTGCTTCACAAAACGATCAAAACAAGAAGCCAAGAGAGCTGGTTATCCAAGGGCAGATTTACCCGGCTACACATGGAAATACATTTATAATCATAGCACAAGGCTTATCATCACAACACAGCAATAAGTCTGGGCTCTGAGACTTCCGCACTCAAGGCTTTTTAAACTCAAAATGTCATTTAATCCCAAACTCAAAAAAAGGCATTCTTACCATTGTCTTCATCATTGGGATCCTCCTCAGCTTTCCTAAGTCTTTCCTGCATGATCACCAGCTTGGCCATGGAGGCAAAGGTGCGTTTCATGGGAATGCTGGAAGAAGTTGTAGGAGCCACAGTAGAAGCAGAGATGGAAGGAGTAGTTGGGGAATCTGTTGGGGTGTTACAGGCCAAGCAAGCTGATTTGAGCTTGGGCAATGAACACATTTGGGGGATTTGTGGGGTAGAGCACTTAGGAGAAGAAACAAGGGGTGTTTTGTTTGGAGGAGGAGAAGAGGGTTCAGTGGATGTGGGTTTACTGGGCGCAGCAGGACTTAAGGGCTTTGACCCTTCGACAGAAGGAGGGGGACCCATCAATTTAGAGATAGTGTGAGCGGATGTTTGAGAAGAATTAGATGATATTCTTGGTTCTGTAGTGGTCTCTGTTGAGGTTGGAGATTTGGCGGGGTGAGAGGGAACAGCAGAGATTACTGAAGGAGGATTCTGTTTGGTGGATGGAAGAGAGTGTCCATCCATGGCAGGACATGACCCCTGGTTGTTCACAGCTTCTGGAGATGATGGGGAATCCTTCTCCATATTTACTGGAATAAAAAGTATAAATGTGTAAATATTTCATCATGTACTAATGACATCCATTCACTGGAGCAAAATAATCAAGGTAATTTCTAAAAGTGAGTCATTGCTGGGGGTTGACACTGAAACTCATTGACAGAGAAATAAAATATGACATTACATTTCGATGACGCTTTTATCCAAAGTGTCTTAGAATTGCTATATATGTCAGTGGTCACACGACTCCGGAGCAACTAGGGGTAAATTGTCTCGCGCAGGGACACATTGATCGGTATATCGCAGTGGGAATCAAACCTGGGTTTCCCACACCACAGACATGTGTCATATCCACTGCACCACCCATCATCACAAACATATGACGCCTTCCCTTTGAAGATGTTTGACATCAGGGAAACCCTGTTCTAATCAGTGTGAGACAACATTGTGAAAGACGAAACAAAGTGGCAAATGAAAGCAGAAACATTCTGTTAACATGATATTTAAATGTTGAAAGGAAAATATAGAGAGTTTCATTGGGTTTTCACATGCATCACACGCGGACAATAAATGTGCAAGTAGCTATACGGGAACTGGGAACTTCATGTCAAGTAAATTCTCAACTATAAACCTGCGCCAATACAGCAATAGCTAAAACAAAAGAAAAAAACCTTACTTGAAAACTAAATGAGCAGATTTCTTCAGGATAAAAAGTAAATTGTCCTCCTCGATTCAAAAGTTGTGTCTGTAGTCCACGCTGAGCTGTACGCATTCCACACTGCTCCACGAAACCAGGGACACTGACCGTGGCCAAAACTCTCATGTGTCTGGTCTATAACAACACCACAACTTTAGGGGCTGCCCTCTTGAAATATACTTGCCCCTGATAGGGAGACATATATGCCAGTCAAACGGCCAACGTATCTGATTGGTTACAGGCGTTTTATTGCTTCGTAAACTTGTGAGGAACATTTTTACCTATAAGGATCGTATCTTGTAACGTTTTCTTGAATAAATCCCCCGTGTCTCTTTTTGTATCTTTAAAGCTTAAAGGTAATGGGTGACTGGTGTTCAATAAGGCTGCGTGTGCCGGTATTTCCACTGGTTATTTAAGTAGATTATCGGGTTCCAGTCAATGTAGGGCTACTCTTCGAGTCTGACTCGCACCAATCGACAATAAGTGTGATCACGCGATGCCAGCTAGCGGTCTAACAATAATGTTACAATTTATAACAATAGTGCACTGGATAATTGACTATTAAGAAATTCTGATTCTAATTTTATACATCTACACAACTTGTAGATGTATGCATCTGGCCACCAGTTTGACAAAAACAGCTTGATAATTCAGTGAGAACAGGTACATCAAATGAATCCTTCTTAAATGCCATTTTTATTCACTTTTTAAAATTACATTCTATCATTGAACATCAATTAATAACATAAACACCATAGGGACTTGGTCACTCATTTCTTGATGGCATAAGGAATGTGTGATATATGTTGCTAATCAATTCATTTGACAATTATGTCATGCATTAGTTATGTATTACTTATATGCGTTGTACCTTTATCTTTATATAACTGTTACCCAATAAAATGCCTGCTCCCAGACATGTGCTATGATACATTTAGCCTATTCAACGTGTAGTGTCAAAACTGTGTTTATACATGAGCACTGTGACGCATTCCAATAGGCTACGTGTGTTGTGTTGCTGCTGTGTTTCATGTTTGGTGCATTGTTCCTCAGGGAGCGGTCCACATGCACAAGTACTGAAAAGACAGCTCCCATCTTGTCTCTCTCTCTCTCTCTCTCTCTCTCTCTCTCTCTCTCTCTCTCTCTTTCTCTCGCCCTCTCCCAGAATCCCTATGGGCTGTGCGAAGGACAGTCTGTTGCTGCCTGGAACAAGACTGTCTACTCACTTCAGCAAAGCATAACATGAGCATACAAGTCACTGGTTTCGGCCCAGTGGAGATTAAAGCACCTGCTGTTGTCTGGGAGCCTCATACCTCGCTAGTGTCTGACAAGTTGTAATAGACCAGCCCCCCGCGTGGCCTAGTGGCCTTCTGAGAGCATAGCTATAGACCATTTAACAATCTGTCTCTCCCTCCAGATGTGGGTTTAAGGATGACACGTGCTGGTTTAATCCGCTGATGGTGTGACCTGCTCACGCACAGCGCTCACACATTATAAGGAAAGAGAGAGTGAGGGTAGCGAGACTTGCTTTCCTTATATTTAGCCTAATTGTCTGTATGATTGTACGTGGTCACCAACGGCTCTTGCAGAGCTAATGCTTCACATTAGCCTAAAACTAGTTCACACTGACACGCCACCACTCCCTAATATGGAGCACGTGTGAGTGTGTGTGTGTGTGTGTACATTCTTAGGTAGCCCGGAGAAAGCTGCTTTTTACAGTTTACAGCATCAGAGCGCGCTTGAGAGGCGGGGCTGTCCGTGACCTGGTTAGACGTAAAACAGTCGAGGCTCCTGTCATCATTTCAGATCGGGGGGAGTCTACGTCTGTCGTGGAAGCCACAATGTCTGACTGCAGAAGACAGTGGAACCGGGAGGATGAGCTACCGGTGTACTTGGCGGGGCCGATCAACACCGGGCCGAAGCAGAAGAAAACCTACGGGATGTTCAGCTCCGTGGAGGGGGCGTTTGAAAGCAAGACCATAGATTTCGATAACTACGCGGTGGGGAGGAAAGGGAGCCGCACCCCGAGAAGCGGGAGCCGGGAGAGGGTCTTGGACGCTGGTGACCCCATGGGCAAGACGTCCAGCGAGGCCCGGGAGGGGTCACTGACCAACTCAACCGGAGAGACTGACAATGCACATCCCGGTGTTGAGGTCAGATATTCATCCGGTAAAGAAAGCCCAAGTGGGGAGGTAGGAGTAGAGATTTTGCTCTTTTGCTTTTTCTCTCTGTGCTTGGCATTTTGGTGGAAATTCTGATCGTTGTCAAGTATTCACTATATGATTTTCACATTAAGCAGTGACAAAAACGCCCATAGACTGGTAGAAACATTTTGAGTAGGCCCTAGGTTATTTTTTGGAACAAATGCGTAAGTCTGCATAAATGATGAAGTTTTGTGCTGCATTGCAGTTTGGCCATTTTGTTTAGGCTACGTCTACGCAACTAATAAAAAATATCCCAAAAAATGCAAATGTGAATCGACACAATTACGCTCATTTTTGTTTGTGGTGCTGAATTGGACAGCGCCAGACAGCAACCCTCGCTGTATTGTTTTTGTGCTCTCACTTGAGCTGTTTGTTTGAGCCACCGGGCAGACGCTCTTTCCGCTCACGCGCACGCACAGGATAGTCACCTGTTTTGCCACGGTTCGCGTCCCACACATCCCGACGCAGCCGTACGGCGCCGGATTCATCGCTGTCTCTCTCACACACGGAAACAATAACCAACACACACAGGGGAGACAAAGGGGCGCAGAGAGCAGCGCAGGGCGCTGGAGTAATTACAACCCGCTTCTGAGTTGACTGTCAGGGGGCAGAGTGACGGAGAGAGGATGTCTGGGACCGGTTACCAGGGAAAGAACAGCATCCACCATCTGACGGTAAGAGACCTGGCCTGGTCAGCGGTGTTAGCTGGAGAAGCTTTCCGCTTGTATGCAAATCCCTGCTGCCAATGCCGTCAAAGAAGGGATTACAATCTTAGTAAGCTGGCAAAGAGCAAACGGCCGTTGTACAGTTTGTCTTAAATGAACCAGCAAATCCAAGACAGAGAGGTGACAATTCTCAATGTCTGTGTGTCAAATCAAGCGCGTATTCTCACTCATGGTTGGACAGTGTTGTGTAATCTCGCCGCCTGTCAGAGGGATTTACTTGGTTGACGTGGCGATCTAACCAGGACGCAGGAAACAATGGCTTGCATAAAACAACACAAAGGTGTGGGACTGGATATATTATAAAACCTGTTCTGCAGAAAGCCTCCTCTAGCCTTCCAGAGTAGGCTATTATCAAATACCAAATGAATCCAAAGACAACCTGCAATTGATATTGCCTAACTAAGCATTACATTTCATGATGGAGACTGAAAATGACACAAGACTGCACTCACATTCTTTCTTTTGTGAGCATCTTTATTGGTTAAAGATGCTGAGAATTTAGCTAGGCTGCCAGCTGCCATCATCTCAAATGGGTGATCACTAGTTACCAAGGAGACATGACATCTTCCTAAAGCTGTTGCCATGCAGGCACCTTCCATGGTATTATAGGGTGTGGAAGCATGGTAATCTGAAAAAAGGTGCTTATCTAACACTGTGCTTCTAAATATGTAGTATGTATCTGATTGCACGTAGAGTCTCATCCTACATAAAATTAATGAAAATAAAAGAGAAAGGCAAACAGCACAAATATTAGCTTTTGTGTGACCCCACCATTCACAGCACTTAATGTGGCTATGGATTTATTTCCATGATCAGCTACCGCAGTGTGTCATAATATTGCTATAAAGTCAAGGATTACATAACTGATTGTGCAATAGATCAAAATGTCAGGATTGAGTTCAACAGCTCCTGTACAGCTAACACTGCCCCCTCTCTACTTCTCCCCTGCAGAGTGAAAGGCTGTTGATCAAAGGAGGCCGGGTGGTCAATGATGACCAGTCTCTCTATGCAGATGTGTACATTGAGGATGGGCTTATCAAGTGCGTATATTAATTAAAGAGGCATACAAGGACTTATTTAAAATATTTTGCAGTCAATAATAATTTCACTGCCTCATTCCCCTTTTCACTTCCACAACCTCCACAACCCCTTTTCATCAACCACCATGTATGTTCCTGCACAACACCTTTTCCCTGTCACCCACACTTTCACCCACCACTATGTCTAATGTATCCAATCCTTGGCAGGCAGGTGGGGGAGAACCTGGTTGTACCGGGGGGTATCAAAGTGATCGAGGCCAATGGTCGCATGGTGATACCAGGGGGGATAGATGTCAACACCTGCTTGATGAAGCATTACCTGGGCACACAACCGGCTGATGATTTCCTCCAGGGGACCAAGGCTGCACTCGCTGGGGGCACCACCATGATCAGTGAGTGTGGATGTCTAGACTTTCATATGGAACCACAGTTCACACTGGAACCACATAATCATTCTAGTGTTGAAAAACATTTGTTGCACTCTTTCTATCTTAACCTTTGATCCCTCCCACATTTCAGTTGACCATGTGACCCCTGCGCCGGGGGAGAGTCTTCTGGAGGCGTTTGAGTGCTGGCAGGAAGCTGCGGATAAGAAGGCATGTTGCGATTACTCCCTGCATGTAGACATCCCCCAGTGGAATGAGATTGTTAAAGATGAGTTGGAGCTACTGGTGCATGAGAAAGGTACATCCATTTTTAGTTACTCCATAGTATTTCAGAGCTGTGGTCATTGCTGTAATTCTGTTTCATGTTCAGCCCTATTTTGGACCCATTTCATAAGAACAATAGGGACAGATTTATAAACAATTTTGCCTAGTGTTGAATCCTCTTATAGTGAAGACACAGCGGCAATCCATTGTTCTCTGTCTCGGTCTCTATGGTGCGGTCATGGCGGTAGTGTATAAATCCTGCTTGTAATCTGGTTAAAGTAAAAATCACTTTTCTTTTGGGGCGGTTTCAAAATAAACCAGTTACTAAAGCCAAGGCAGCTGCTTGGGTGTCCAGTTGCTTTAAAAAATAAAGATGAAAGTTGTAATACTTGGCTCAGATGCTAGACATAAACATGCTCCACATGCTTTGTACACCAGAAAGGGTTGTGGATCAGTTTCTGTATTTTGCATCTTGAATTTTGCCCTTCGTTTTAACTTTATTGCATTGATATTGCATGATACATATGGGCTACACTCACACAGTTTATCTTTATAATCCTCGCTGCTTAGTTTCCCCTTATTACCTTCTTGTCATGAATGCATTTATCGTTTCCACTGCTGTCAGGTATCAACTCCTTCCAAGTGTACATGGCTTATAAGGACATGTACCAGATGTCAGACTCTCAGGTATGCTTCATAATCATTACTACTGCACTACTGATTTACTGCCCTTTCCTTTCACTATTAATCCCTTTGTTTTTATTTGGACTCATCCCTCCCTCAGCTGTATGAGGCATTCTCCTTCCTAAAGCAGCTGGGTGCTGTGGTTTTAGTTCATGCTGAAAATGGAGACCTGATTGCTCAGGTAAGTGCTGTAGAACCTCCTTGTATCGTTGCAACTGACTACTCATACCTTTTATATCAACACAACCTGTCAGTGTCTTCAGCCTCCAGACACAACAGTTTACAGTGGAGAAGTAACTAACAATATATAATGGCTGAACTAATTCATGACTAATCTCCTACCTTTATAGTCTCTTAAAACCTGCACTGCAGTTGAGAGATGTTCTTTTTACATAACTCTCCAGCTCTCATAGAGGGAGGATTAATGCTGCTGCTGCAGCTGCTGAGTATGACAGGTTTTTCCTAGGCTGCCATTGCTGATGACCGTTATTATTCTAATGATGATGATGTAAGGGTGATTAAGATGGTGAGAGTGAAGGTGCTGATAATGCTCTGACAGCACTGATGAAAAGTGGTAGCTGTGGTCATGAAGATTAGGGGACAATTATGGCAAAAACCATGATGTATGTGAAGATGAATTGAGGGTAATGAAGATAATGGAAGTGCTGATGAATAATTATGACATACAATAAAAATAACTAATGAAAGAAAAACATTAAGAAGGTCGGGGGCCTGGTTTTCATCCCAATTTTGCTGTTCTCCACACCGCTGTCAGAAACACAAGTGCAGCCAGCAAAAAGCTCCCCACAGTGCATTTGCATTCTAGGATTAAAATGCACACTTTATTTTCTTTGAAAGCATGACAGACCATGATATTTTGATTTTACAGCCATAAAATACCAGCAAAGGCACTAAAATGTGAGTATGTGGGTAAAACCTGATCTGACAAGTACTGTATGTAATGCTGACAATTATTATAGTGGGTATGAAGTTAATAAATATTATAGTTAATACAATTGTATAATTAAATTGATTTCATTTGTGTTTCAGGAACAGAGAAAAATCCTTGGAATGGGAATCACTGGACCTGAAGGCCATCCTCTGAGTCGTCCTGAAGAGGTGATATCATTTTTGTCTGCCACATTATCCATCCATCCATCCATCCATGCATCCATCCATCCATCCATCCCATCCATCCATCCATCCATCCATCCATCCATCCATCCATGCATCCATCCATCCATCCATCCATCCATCCATCCATCCATCCATCCATCCATCCATCCATCCAAAGGTTTTAATGTTTTATTTCCATGCAGCTGGAGGCTGAGGCAGTTTTCCGTGCCATCACGCTTGGCAACCGTGTAAACTGTCCTGTGTACATCACCAAGGTGATGAGCAAGAGTGCAGCGGACACTATCGCTCAGGCCCGAAGGAAAGGTCGGCCTCTCTTTCTTTTCACTCAAGAAGTTTCCTTCATTTAATATGCGATTCTATTTTAAAGCCTTTTCCAGTCTTTATTGAACATCTTTTCACATCCTGACCTACACTGTCCCTCTATCTTCCCATTCAGGTTCTGTAGTGTTTGGGGAGCCAATTATAGCTAGCCTGGTCACTGACGGCTCTCACTATTGGAGCAGAAACTGGGCCAAAGCAGCTGCTTATGTGACCTCTCCACCTTTGAGTCCTGACCCCACAACCCCAGACCACCTCAACACACTGCTGGCTTGGTATGTCTTAAAACCATTTTTAGCAATGGATGAACATGTTGCAAACTAAGTAAACGGAGCAAAGTCTTTTAATGCAAGGCCCCAGTGTTTTACAATATGTGACAATATTGCTCTGAGAAGCCTGACTAAATATGCAGCTTACAGTATATTTCATGAATACTGGTACATGTAAAAACAGCAGACTGAGGGCAGACAAAGTGTTTAATTTAGCTAAAGTGAAATGCAAATAAGTTAGATGACAAAGGACACTCCTGCAAAGATCTAACTATAACTATTCACCCTTAGATATTAGTTTGGCATTTATGCCACAAACAACTGCTTGTGTAAGGCACAATATTAGACCAGTAAAAAACAAACAAAAAACAGATGGAGAAAATGTGTTGATTTGTAAGCAGAAGAGGGGCAGAAGGAAGGGGTTGGGAGAGACTTAATAATGGATAAAGAAATGCATAATCATTTGCAAACCACTTAAACTGCATACACACACTTATACATGTATACATTTTATAAAGTACAAAAGCATATGTATACTATTATCAATGATTAAAGGCAAAATACATACATGCGCATGCACGCACACACGCACACACACGCACACGCACGCACACGCACACGCACGCACACACTCAATGCACAGAATAATCTGCTGTATATTTTTGACTGTGCCTGATTCCATAAATAGCACAGGGACTAGAATCCCATCATATGTTGCCTTGGCTACCAACTGCCTCCTCCTCCTCCTCCTCCTCCTCCTCCTCCTCCTCCTCCCTCCTCCTCCTCCTCCTCCTCCTCCTCTCCACTTTGTCTGCAACATCATCTTCTCTAGGCGGGTCTGTGCTGTCACACTGGTGGTGTGATACTGCTGTTGTCTTCGAGCTCCTGCAGAAGCCATAGGTGTATTTTTAGGTTGTTCTTTTTCTGGAGACGTGAACAAAAGGACAACACTTTTCCTCAGCGAGACCCATTACTTCATAGTGCCATGAATGCACTGTCATGGCATTGGGGCGACGCTCCCTCAGCCCACTATCATAAAGTAATGTAATTAACAAGTTACTAAAAGGCCTCAGAAGACAAATCATTCTAATCATAGCTTTTTATCAGTCAAATTCAACTTATTTTATAAGGGGTCAAGGTAGTATGGTGTTGGCTTTTTGATAATACATTGATGATGTGGTCTAGTTAAAGCTTTAAGGCCCAAATGCGTTGAAGTACACCTATTGTTTGAAATGGCCAAACACTCACTAAAAGTGTTTTGATATGTGATAATACATTTGTGATGTGGTATAGTTAACGCTTGAGGGACTGGGACTGCAGCTGTGTTGCATTATTCTGACTGGTTCAGCTGGCTGTTTTTTCTGCCCCAGGTCATTACATGACTTGTACTTTAACTCAGATGCTCCATGAGGACACCTGATGGCTTAAAGAAATGTCCGTCTTTATCTTCATCATGATTGCTTGAATCTAAAAATTGTCTTGAACTGACCATCTGATCACAAAGATTGAACTGCTTTCCATAGTTCAAGTCATTCAACTTCATCGTCATTTCTCTCATAATATGTGCCAGGCATACAGAGGAATCGAAAATAAGTTTCTTATTGCACCCACAGTGCAATGAGTAAAAATATATACAATACAATAAATAAATTCTAAATAACGTTAATGTAAGGCAAAACCAAACAGTATAGAAAAGTAAAGAAGCTGAAAATGTGCAATATAAAGGAAAAATATGAAATGATGATGGCAGGAGGCTGAAGAGGCTTTGTGAGGGGTGTCTGGGGTCACCCACAATGCTGGTTGCTTTGCGGGTGAGGCGGAGTGACACATCAATGATCCGTCCAGCAGCCTTCAAGGCCTTTCAAAATTCTGCTGCTATAAAAATATAACAATTGACAGGTTGATGACTGCAGTGTGAAGGGTATGGGGATTATTTCATATCATTTTGTTGCCTTGATTCAGTGGGGACCTCCAGGTGGTTGGCAGCGCTCACTGCGCTTACAGCACTTCCCAGAAAGCAATCGGTAAAGATGACTTCACCCTGATCCCAGAGGGAACCAACGGAGTGGAGGAGAGAATGGGTTTCGTCTGGGACAAGGCCGTGGTGAGAAATGAGGATGTGTATGTGTGTGTGTGTTTGTGTCTTTTGTGTAGAAGTGACATTGAGTTTTGTCCACCAATTTCTGTCTCTCAGGCCATGGGCAAAATGGACGAAAACCAGTTTGTGGCAGTCACATCTACCAATGCTGCTAAAATCTTCAACTTGTACCCACGCAAAGGCCGGATAGCGGTGGGCTCAGACGCTGACATTGTCATCTGGGACCCCAACAGCGTCAAAACCATCACTGCCAAACTCCAGCACTCGGTGAGAGCAAAAGAAAATAGGAGGAGAGAGAAAGGAAAGATGACAAAAGAAAAGGGACGATGGATAAATTGTTATAATACAAGGGATAAAAAGTGTAATGCAACTGATGTTCTGTAATCACAAATAGTGCATCAGTTGAGGGAGCAGAAGTACATGAAGGAAAGGGGGTAGGAGGAAGGCTGCAGGAGAGAGAGGTTGTATAAAGGAGAGTGTGAAATAAGATAAAACCCAAGAGTCAGATCAGAGGAGATAAAAAGAACCCTTAAATGTACTTTTAATAAAAGACATAGTCAAGCCTGGTATTACTGTGAGTAGTATGATGTCATATTGCATAGTTGTGGTAGTATTACAACAAAATACATATATTACATTAGTTACAAAACTGTTTTTTTTGGAACAATGCCATTTAAAGTTCTACAATAGTAGTTATTTCCAGTTAAAGATTTTCACAGTTAGGACTGTATTTTATTGGGACACTGTTACTCCTTTAATTACCAAGAGAAAAATTAAATTCAACCCCTTTGTATGTTGGGGTCGCATCAGCAATCTATATAGATTACATACATACAGAGCTATCTACATGGTCAGATGCCCCACAAGCTAAGTAAGGACATGTGTTATCTTTTGTGCAATTCAGGTGAACCTAGCCTTTAAATTTCACAACAAAAGGATACATTTCAACTAAGCCAAATGGCCTCGGAGGTAAAAATAGACTTTAGGCAATGGAATACAGTGACAATATTAGACAGTGGTTAATGTATTCAGTCTGCTCTCCCACTCTCCAAGGCCTTAATCCAGACTGGTGCCGGCTTTAGGTCATAATCCCCCTTTACCCCTCACCCATTCTGTGCTACCATCTCTCAACCCATCCCCCTGCATTCACAGTTACTCCTCCTATTTGCCCCAAGCCTCTTACTTATTCATCCCCCATTTTTTCAACTGCTGCATTTTACTGCATGTATTAAACCTTCTGACACAATGCTTGCTGAAATGACACAGTGGGCCGAGACAGTGTAGGGCATCTGTTCTGAATGGTGGGAGGGAAATGAAAGCGCTCTCCCTTATTCATCTGCTTAATTCACTTTTTCCACATTCTTTATCTTGTATGTTATCCTTCTCCACACAGGCTTCAGAATACAACATCTTTGAGGGTCTGGAGTGCCGTGGAGGTCCAGTGCTGGTGTTGAGTCAAGGTCGGGTGGTTTATGAGGAAGGCAAGCTGCAGGCCCAGCAGGGCACTGGCCGATTTATCCCCCGCAAGCACTTCCCAGACTACGCTTACCAGCGCGTTAAATTCAGGAACCAGGTACAGTAGACAGTTCATTTTAAATATATGTAAAAGTATTTTCCATTAAAAGATTAGATGGGCAACATCCAGTTCCTTATAGCATGCTTGTCTGCTTACTGTCTTCAAAATCACTTTAATACATATTAAAACCACTGAAAAAGTATTGTCAGTTCAGTTTGGTTTGGTTTATTGGCAACAGTCTAATATATATTTATAAAACACTTGGTTGTGCATTGAGTCCTAGACTTATTTCCACTCTTGTCCCTGGTGTTTTCTTACATTAAGACATTAATTGTCTGACATTAAGACGTACTAGAAAATGGAATCATATGAACAATGGCTAACATTTCTTTAGGGTAAAAAATATTATTATTTTACATCATAAAAGCCTACAGAAAACAGTCACTGTCATAAACTAATTTTTGTTTTGCATTGTTATGGCAGGAAAACTGAGGCAATATATTTTCAAATTTGGTCAGATGCTATATGATAACTATAGTTCAAGTTTTGATAACAACGTTTTAAGTAAAATAAACTGGTTTTAGTAAATATCTTCATATATTCACAACGATATTTGCAATCTGATACGTTCTATAATTATTTCCACATTAGCTGATTCCAGTAAAACAACTGAGCCAACTTGCTTTATATTATGGTGACTGGTGGGTAACTGGCCATTTTGTTTCTGAAGAATGACAAACAGATCAGCTTAGTGTTTTATGTCTCTGTGTCTTTTCTATCCAGGTGAAGAAACAGCAGGGTGTTACTCGTGGGTTGTATGATGGCCCCGTGTATGATGTCGTTCCTACTCCCAAATATATAACTCCTGCTCCGTCAGCCAGAACTTCACCCATCTCTCACCAACCACCACCAATACGCAATCTTCACCAGTCCAACTTTAGCCTATCAGGTAACAGAAACAATGTATTTTATATTAGTTTTAAAATCCAATGCAGTGATTCCTTTGATTCTTTTTAATGTGTAAAATGAATCAATATCCAAATGCATTTGTGACCTCTTATGTATACTGAACAGGTTCTGAATTTAATAGATTTCTAATATTTATTTAAATAAATCTAATATTTTTCAGGGTCACAGCTCGATGATAACATCCCTCGTAGGTCTGGCCACCGTATTGTAGCACCCCCTGGTGGTCGCTCCAACATCACCAGCCTTGGTTGAACAACCTGACTGTGTACAGAGTGTGGTTGTTGTGGGGTTTCATCTCCTGAGTGTGTGTGTATGACTAAGAGTGTGACCACACTGGCATTAATCAATACCTTTGTATTTTTTTTTTATGCACAATGGTGACACACTCTTTTTAGACCATTATGATTTTCATCAGTTTGCCTTTAGTGCGTGGTCACAGAAAAGAAGCACATTAATACTTCCAATAAAAGAAGAGTGTGGTTTACAATGAACCAAGTCATTTAAAACTCACAGGCTCAAGATTGGGGGACACACACACACACACACACACACACACACACACACACACACACACACACATCTGGTATCAGATCCCAAATGTGTACCCAGTGTTATGTCATAATGTTATTATCTCCTTCCCCGTCAGCATGACTTCCTCCTTATTCTTCCTCACTTCCCACATCTACTGTGTGGGTCAGCTCAGACATGGTGCTCCTTTCCACCCAGCTGGTGCCCAGCTAAATAAAAAACTAATTACTCCTGCATCTGTTTTTCAACATTTTGGCAATATTTGTTTAAATGTGGCTCAAGTGGATCAGTTATACATATTGCATGGACACGTCTTTAGATGTTGCACTACTTGTGGCTTATCGTTACAATGGACGAACACTGATAAATGTATGCTTTGAAAACACAATGACATTCACTGTAGATAGAGCGAGCTGTTACTAGGTTCACATATAGACACACATACATACATTTTAACCTTACTGTGAACTTATATACATTAAATCAATGCAACTTCCTCTCCACCATCTATATGCAAATCTATCAATACTCTCTTATACAGTGTGAAAGTAGAAGCAGTTGAAACAAATACAATAACAACTGTGCACTGTAAAATGAATTTCTAGATGGCTGTACCTACATGTTAGTGTTTCACCGTAAAGACTTGTATGTGATAGTTTTCTGCCAATCATTCATGCCAGATATAGATCTTTGTTGTAATGATATGCTCAACTCACTGCTGTAAAAGGGCTTCAGCTTCCAACCCCTGCTTTTCAAAACTTCACTAAGAATTTTTTAAGCTGGTTTTTATTTTATTTTATTAATTCTGAATGTTTTCTTGGTACATTTTGGTGTTTATATGCCACTTTGTTTCGTTGCTGTTTTCTGGTGTCTCCAATGGAACCACTAATGATCAATAAAGACTTGGCTTTTGTCAAAAATGATGGTAAAAGAGAGAGTTTCATACCAACTTAACAAGTAAAGAGTAATATTAGTGTTACAGGTTTGTCTTTGATTTGTGGCAATAAATGATGTCAGTTTGATTTAGCAAGTGCTTTAGTTAGGATAATATGAGTTCAACACACTGAGACCCAAGCAGCAACCTCCGGTGTTGAAAATAGAGGCCAATGCAGGAGGGGCCTTAAACGGCAGTTCATTGAGTGGCCACTTGGGGCTGGCTTCAAAAGGGAGTCAATAGACCCATAGACCCAGTGTTAAAATGCCCTTGTTTACATTTTCTTTTAGCATCAGAAACAGAGGAATGTTAAAATGTGTTCAAATGTAATTTGCATGCAGGAAAAAGCCACAGAGCATTGCACAATACTTTTGATAATACTTTTAAAACTTTTGAATGATGAATGAAGATATAATCCTTTTTTATGGTAAAAAAGAAAATCTTTTATTTTGTTTATTTTTACCTAAAACTGAAAGGAGCACACAAATGACTAAATCCAGAAACTTCAGTTACCTCAGAAAACAAATATGACACTATGTATGAAATTAATGTTTTCATCAGGATTGCATGTAGTCTGTAATTACATTATAAAAGCTTTGTGGAAGGAATTCCGTTCTGTGTGGGGAAAGGGAAAGGAAACATTATCAAAGAAAAGGGAGGATGGATAATAATGGTTGAATAGAATACGTGGAAGGGTTTTAAACTGATAACTAAACTGATCTTCCAATGCTGCAGAAGTATATAAATGAAGGCAGTAGAACATTTTTCATGTAGGCTGTAATGATATTATAAAGCTTTGTGGCGATGAATTTAGTTCTGTGTCTGGTTATAGCCTAATTCTGACAAATTGAAGTGAGAAATACTTAAATAAAAGTATTTTGCATCTGTTGTTAGGGAAATAAATGAACGGGTGAAAGACAGGAGAGGCATTAATTGTCACTTCTTCCTTCCAGTAAAAATATTAAGGTGGATATGTTTAATGATTCAAAGCTGATCAGTCAGGATGAAATCTAATCTCATTACAAAGCTCATTTTAGAAAAATGTAATTTTAAATTTAGTGTGACACTTTTTCATATTAAGTGACTCATGTGAGTTCACACAAATCTTGAAATTGGTCCAGTAATGCTGTAACCAGCAGCCTCAAACCAGGCTGCAATGTGAAATTGGGGAATTGTGTACCGTCAATGTACTCCCACTCAAAGTGGTGTTTTTGCAACTGACAGACTTAGCTTGTTATTACAAGTGTCTGACAACGTTATGAGAATTATGAAATTGTGGTTTGTAAGAAAATTATGTGTATGATAATAACTTTATGCATCAGACATTGTTTCCAGCTTTAAGCATTACCCTGAGATACATTGCAGGGTCTTGCCTTACAAACAATTGATCAACTTTACCATTCTACATGATCATAAAAAATGTAAAAAATAGATTTTCTGTGTAAAATATCTTAAATATAAGATCATTTTAAATAAAGTCATGTGTAGCAGATAGGGATGTTCTGTACACATGCCAACATGTTAAAACCATGCACTAAAGCATCGGGAAGTAGTAGACCTAATAGCACAGTTTGACATTCCTGCAGTTATGTGATCTTCCCAGAGTCTACTAGCTTCTATTTACAACACACAGACTGCTTATGTGAAAAAGAGGATTTTCTGGCTTCCACTCCAGATGAACTGTTTCCAGACAACATTACCTTCACAGAGACCAACGGAGACCTACATTCTGCTGCTACCATCTGCTCTGGGAGCACACCAAAGGGATGTAATATTGAGCTTGAGACTGAGTTTTCCATTTTCTGTAGCAGGTCATGAAATCACAGAAATGAAAACAGTGGAAAACAGAGTCTGTTTGTGTTTAGGGTATACAGAAGTCTGAACAGATGCCGTAATGATCCAGAAGGCTTCCCATCCCTTGAAAGGAACGAGCTGATGTTTGGGAATAACACAGGGTCCATCCAGGCAAAGTATTGGGCCAGCTGTGCTTCTCTTCTACCACTGAAGGTCCCTCAGGTCCATGATGTGCATATGTGAGCTGAGTCCAGCTACTATGCAATAAACATAAAAATATGCTATATTCATCTTCTGAATGCATCCACATTATAAATAAGACCAAATCAAACACTAACAAAACGTTTTGTCACATTTTCTAATGTCCATTGGCTTTCAATAGATATTTAATAGATTTGATAGTCATTTCAAAGTAATATAGCATGGAACATTAGTCTTTAACTTTAACAGTACAATTCTGATTTATTTTAGGAATTCCAATTAACACATAACAAGTATTTTTCACAGCAGATTATGAACCAAATTAACATTGCTATAAAGCTAACGAATGGAACCAACTGGATACCTTTATGAAATGTGGCATGATATTCAGGCTGTAACACTTCCCTTTGCCCAGTTGGTGTCCATGTTGAGCTTTGTTACTGTAAGGTCAAGCTTGTTCTTGAGGCAGATTTACAGTAGATGGATGAAGATTAATGACACATACTTTTTACTGGCTTCTTTGCCTTGGCCTAGGTGAACCTGACTTGTCTGACATGGCATGGCAGGTCTATCACCAAATGCTTTCAAGATTGACCAATTTATATCAAAAGGTTTAAAGAAGCAGTTTAGTCAAGGTGAATTATGCTAAAAGCATCACAATTACCCCTGAATTAAAAAAAAATTGTTACAAGTTTCAAAATGACAGCTGCCTAATAACTACCACAATAACTGTCACAGCCACAGAATAAAACTGTCATTCTCTTCACATAGGCAAAACACTTTCTCAATTAGTAGGTAAACTACACAACAGCTGAGCAGTTGCATTACATGCATTGAGAAAAACAGCAAGAGGGTGGAGTCAGAGTGATTTTTGTCTTTGGTCTTTTTAGAAGCAGCCAATCACTATCAAGACTCACCTCTGCAATCACTTGAAACAGCAAATCAGGATCTGCAGGTCTTCAGCTACACACACACACACACACACGCACACGCACACGCACACGCACACGCACACGCACACGCACGTCTCGTAATAGTTTTGTATTCCATTTGTATTACAAATTTACATTTTACATAGACACCTTTGCACTAAACTAAGTGACTTCTAGTAAAGCTTTGATGTCCCAAAACACCAGAGCCATTACATAGACATTTAGCAAGCAGATTTGGCAATCTGGACTGGTTCAATTTGTTTCTAGTAATTTACAGGAAATCCACTTTCATTTAGAACATGGGTAGCAGCAAGTAGAATGTAATGCTTGACATTAAAATTCATTGAATTGATCTGATTGATTGTTTCTTTATAACTCCTTAAGAAAGACAGCATAGACATGTGTTTACTCAACACATAATGCTAAAACCACAAAAAGATATAACATAAGCTATTATCATATTTATTTAGCAGTTTTATTCTCCTAGAGAACTACTACTAGTCCAAAAAAATGACCACATTGCATAATTTGTCCTTCACTCAAATTGCAGTCCTTCTCAATACCGAGAAACAGGACATTGCAGGTTATTTTGCTCTTGAATGTGATCATTTAATTTCCTGCACATATTCTATCATAGGTTTATGTTGTATGACAACTATACAGTGCTGACATTAGTAACTAGTCTGGCTCTTGCAGAACTGCAAAAACATAATCATCAGAAAACTAACTAAATTGTAAAACAGCATAAATGATAGCTACATATTGTAACTCCAGATTCTATTAGTATAGGTGCAGGCCTCTAAGACTACGCTATTGGGTGTCTATCCCATCCGCACATATGCAGTAGTGACGATTTTCTTTCCCGCCCTTGCGTCCAGCACGGGCCTTAACTACGTCTGCGGACCCACTGGGGTGAGGACAGCAGGTAAAGCACACATGCGACGGCGCATTATTCCGTGATTGTAGGCGTGCATGATCAATGAGAATCATTGTGCATGATTGACAATTTATGGGACAGCAGGTAGAACACACATGCAACGGCGCATCATCCATCGTTGAGGGGCGGCTGTGGCTCAGCGGTAGAGCGGTTGCCTGCCATTTGGAAGGTTGGTGGTTCAATCTCTGGCCCTGAAGTCCTTGGGCAAGACACTGAACCCCCAGTTGTGACACAGTGTGAATGTGTGTGCATGTTTATCTGATGAGCAGGTGGCACCTTGTACGGCAGCCTCGGCCACAGTGTATGAATGTGTGTGTGAATGGTGAATGTATCCTGTATGATGTAAAAGCGCTTTGAGTAGTTGTTAAGACTAGAAAGTCTTAACGTCTGTACAGCACATTTACATTTGAGTGTTGAGTGTGGATAGGACCAAGTGGGGGATGGGGATGCCCATGCTCATTGGGGATGTCACCAAATCCTAATGAATGTTTTCTTTATATGTTTAAGATGTGTTTTATTGCCTATTTATGCCTGAATGTTGTATTCAGACCTACCTACCACATTAAGAGGTTGCAGGCCTTGTGCCGCCATTCAGGCGCTTCTCTCAGTCCGCGCCAGACTAGCTGAGAGGAGGTAATGAATTACTTTGCTGGGTACCTTGTAAACAGACTTTTTGCAAGCTTAAAAATAGACATGTTTCCACATGCTAGTCTACAGGGTTTTCTGTATGTTTATCTGCTAACAGGTGCTTGAGACCTGTGTGCTGTGTGGAGGAGACTGCATGTTACAGAGCCTTATGTGTTTTTTCTGATTTGTACAGGTATGTGCATAATGTTCATTCTAATTTATCTGGCATAGTGGTTGTGTGGCATGTGTTTACACTGTTTTTTTATTTTTTAAGTATGCAAACGTAATTAATGTTGTCAAATACATTGAGCATTCTATAATTTATTTAATTCATTTTCACATTTTAATTTAAAAGAATTTTTGCTGTTAATACTAAAAGTTTTATCAGTCATGTATGTGCAGTCCACACCACACTAACTGAGAGGAGCAGCTTAAGACCTGTGTGCTGTGTGGAGGAGACTGCATGTTACAGAGCCTTATGTGTTTTTCTGTTGATTTGTACAGACAATTCCACTGTTCTGCCTTCATTAAAAGAGCAACTAGCAGCTGATCGTGGTCCAGGTCCTTCCATTACTCAGAACAAAATAGAACACAACGCAGAATATACAAGTGTTAATGAATGTGCATCAATTATAAACTGTTAAATAAAGGATACAATAATCTTAAGGACAAGACACGTTACAACAGCCTGGGTGATAGCCTTGCACAGCCAATGAGACAGATGCTGTTTTGAAAGGGACACTCCTTGGGAGTGTTCCCTGTAGTAAACAAACCGCTGCTGTGTGTGCCTGATGTCCGCCGTGTGTGTAAAACGTACTGTGATAACACACGCACCGGACATAAATGTTGAAAAGCCTCCTCCGCATTGTTGTCATGAGGTGGGGGGAACCCTACGGAGGAAAACACCCTTGACCAAAAGGAATTTGTTAGAACTTTCAGTGTGAAAGAAGGTTTTCACTGTAAGGTGGCTGCGCTCCCGTCCACTCTAATGGAGAGGCAGGACAACTGACAGCGCACATAAGTTGCTCACTCTCTTGGCTGACGTCAGAGCAAGTAGAAGCGCCATTTTTTTGTGACAGCAGCCTGAGAGAGGCTAGTGTCAGAGGCTCGAAAGGAAGTTTCATCAGAGCTCGAAGCACCAGGGCTAGGTCACATTAGCGGGTGAGAGAGCGCACGGCAGGTTTTCTGTCACCTGACCCCCTGTAAAAAACGCTTTACCAGTGGGTGGGCAAAAACCGTCCTCTCGCCATAGCCTTTGTGGCAGGATGAGATGGTTGCTGCATAGGCTTTGACCGTAGATGGAGTCAAATCATTGTCCACTAATGTTTGGAGATAAGTCAGCCCGAGAAGCAAGGGGCAGGATGTGGGATTTGCACCCTTCTCCGTGCACTAGCGCTGGAGCTATGGGGCGTTTCCTTTTATTACGGTCATCGTGGTGTGAATTAATGGTAAAAATTAAGCAAGCCAAAGTTAATTTCTTTCATAGTCAGCAAGGTTTCTGACCTCGTAAATATGTTAGATCGTATGGATAACTCAGTTTTTATTGGAAAGTTTCTTGGTTGTAGGCTGATACATACATATGTCAACCTAATGTATGCTTTCATGTAAATTATGTTGTATATTTGTTTATGTATTATGTTTATATTTCCTGCTTTTTTACCAAGAAAACTGATGGCACCGATGAGTTTAAGCTGATGTGACCATGACAAGATGAAGAGACACAAGTGACAGCCTACGGAGTGATAGAATCTAACATCAACCACCAGCGTATCAGGGAGAAAGAATGTTTACGGCTCTGCTGCAAGGCTTTTCTGAACAAAGGAACACAGCACAGACAGAAAATAGCACACCTGCGAGGCTTTACGCTCAGCTGTACTGATGCTGGTGTTGGAGGGTCACAGCATCCTGCTACAGTTGTTATTTGACTGGACATCAAAAAAACATTTCAGCATATACACTAGTAAATCTTTTCACTTTGAAGCCATTAGCCCTCTCTCTGCATGCAAAGGCGGAAAGGCAATTCTCTTCAGCTCACTTTCACTCAGAAAATGAGTTTTCTTAAGCCCTTAATAGCATCTGACATCTCCAAAGACCATTTTATATACTGGACAGTTTGTGAGGAGGCTAATATTCTGCAGTTTACTTTATAGATGCTTCCCTCGCAACATTTTCCTCCTCTCTTTAAAATCCATAAAATGCACATCCATTGGGACTGTCCGTGGTATTTAATTAATAGTTTTAAGAAATTGACATCCTTTTTTGTAGTGCACACACTCCTTGTCCATTTATCTGGTGAAACAGTGTGATTAACTTGGAAAGCCTTTTATGGGCCACTTATGTGAGATGATTTACAACTACAAGTTGATTGATACGCTACCTGATTCTTTTGATGTTTCAAAAACCTTTTTTGTGTGGTGTAATGATTTTTCTTTTATGTGTGCTTTTATGACTTTATTGCAGGCTGCAAAACAATTGGTCCTTGCATGTATAGTAATGCCGGGATTGCACTTTCCTAAAGACCTAAAATTGTGGTCTATTATTGGACGTGGCATTTTAATACAAGTGATTTTACTAATTGCAGATAATGAGCATACAAAATGATATGGCCTTGGAAGACATACGGTACACACACACACATATATATATATATATATATATATATATATATATATATATATATATATATATATATATATATATGGTGCTGTAGTGATGACTCAAAGCGAGCAAAGAAGCAATTCAGCTCTTCTGTCAGGTTCACACTCAAGTCCCCTGATGTTGCATCACAGCCTCTGTAGTTTGTGATGTCATGTATGCCTCGCCACACCTCCCATGTGTTGTTGCTGGACAGGTGGGACTCTATGCTCCTCTTGTGGTCCGCCTTGGCTCTTTTAAATCCACTTTTCAAGTCAGGAACGTCTGACCTGAAGGCAGCGTTGCGGGCTCTGAGGAGTGTACGGACATGGCTGGTCATCCAGGGTTTTTGGTTAGGGACGACCCAAATGATTTTGTCCACAGTCACATTCCCAATGCAGAACTTGATGGTGTTTGAATAAGTCCCAGTCCGTCTGGCTGAAGCAGTTCTGTAGGTTGGAGAGTGCATTTTCAGACCAGGTTGTAACAGTCTTTATGGTGGGCCTGGCGCTGCATCTGAGGGGTGTGTAGGCTGGGGGGAGCAGGAGAGAGAGTGAGATGGTCCTGATCCTCTGTCTAGTGGTGTGCCCCAAAGTTCTGTGCTCGGTCCACTGCTGTTCAGTCTATATTTTCTTTCTCTTGGAAAGATTATTGGTAGTTTTGAAGAAATACCTTACCATTATTATACTGATGACATCCAATTATATTTTTCTTTTAGCCCTGATAGTCTAGACAAACTGTCCTTGCTGTACACTTGTTTAACCTCCATTAACAAATGGATGGCTGACAATTTTTTGCAATTACATTCAGACAAAACTGAGTTGATGATTTTTGCCCCAGACAGCATTACCCCTAAGATTAAGCAGGCCATTGGGTCATTTTTGACAAATCTATGTGTTTTAACAGTCATGTGAAATCTTTGGTTCATTCCTGTTTTTCCATCTCAGGAACATTGCTAAGATCATATATGTGTTTTTTTTTTTAAAGTGTTGAGATGCTTGTTCATGCTTTTATTTCTTCACGTTTGGATTATTGCAATGTACTCTACATTTGTTTAAACAAATCATTCATGGACAAATTGCACGTTGTACAGAATGCAACAGCTAGACTCTTGTCTAAGACCAGCAGGAGATCGCACATTACTCCCATGCTTAAGGCTCTTCATTGGCTACCAATAGGTTTTAGAGTGCTTTTTAAAATTTTAACCACTACTTATAGAGACTTGCATGGTCAAATTCCCGCTTACATCCAGAAATTATTGCACACACACACTTCTGGCCGCTCTCTGAGGTCTTCAGGCCAAGACCTTTTAACTGTCCCCAGAACACATTTTAAAACCAGAGGTGAACGTTTTTTCTGTGGCGGCTCCAAGGCTCTGGAACTGAAGCAATCCCTTTAGCCTTGAGCTTTGGATTTGTGGAAACTTTTATAGAACACCTGTTGTTTTTGACAAGCTTTTTTATGACTTAGTATTTTATGTGTTGCTGTTGTATTTGTTTTTACTGTGAAGCACTTTGTGACCACTCCTGTCTGTGAAAGGTGCTATTTAAATAAAGTAAAAAAAAAAGTTTACTTACTTACTTGCACCGTCGAGATGGGACCGCTGATGTTTGTTGATGGTGTTTAACAGGAGAAAGAGTGCTGTTTTTACATTGGTGTGGGGCTGTACTGTATATACACAGCCGTGACGATCACTGCCGTTAGCTCTCTCGGTAGAAAAAAAGGCTGGCATCTTACAGACATGTACTCGAGGTCAGGGGAGCAGTGTTTATCTGTGATTGTCCCGTTATTACACCAGTTATCATGTACGTACATACAGAGCCCTCCTCCCCTACTCTTACTGGAGTTTTCAGTCTTGTCCCAGCGTAGTAGGGTGCGGCCTGCTAGCTGCATGCTAAGATCGGGTATCCCCGGGTGAAGCCAGGTTTTGGTGATAATCAAAACACAGCAGTCACGAACAAAGAGATTTCCAGCGAGTTGTAATTCCAGATTGTCCATTGGAGAGACACAGGCTTGTAAGAGGTGGCTTGTGAGGTTGTTTTCTTAGCCTTAGCAAGACTTTCTTTACCCAGATTTTATCTTGTTGGTCTGGAGATTAAACCGACTACCTTCTGGTCACAAGTTCGCTTCTTTAACCTTTAGGCCTTCACTGCCCTGTGAATTGACATTTCAAGTAAACCCAGTCGAGAAAAATAGAATTCAACATTTTTAAACCTTTTCTGAAACATCATTTCACTGCGATGTGAATATTAGGTTTATATTGTTTAAAAAAAAATTGAATTAATAGGCGGCAGTGGATTGACATTGTGATGGGCCTGTGCAATAGTACTAAGTGCTACCAACTTCCTGGCCTGTTAAAATCGAAAACAGTGTAGATTCTTCTTTTTGCTTGTTTGGTTGTTGAAGATTATAAATAATTAGTTTATTTTTTTACATTATTTGTAATGGTGGTTTTGCTGTACATCAAATTAATGATTACCCGTTGATTAGCCTTTTAAATCTTTATTTTATCCCTATTTGGTTTGATGCATACTGTATAACATTTAAACCACTCAGGAAGCCACAGCTCCCTCTTTTTTTTTCAGATGTACACTTTTGAATGTAATGTATCGTCCACCTATTTTATTTTTATATATATTTAATATGACATAAATATTGAAGTATAAAGAGGCTTCTGGCACTTGTGTCTTCCAGCTGTCAGCTCAAAAGAAATGGCCTTAAACTGAATATGCAAAGAAATATAGCTATTACTTTTGAGTTGTAGTTTCAGAAGCATGTTTACATTTTTTTATTTTATATTTTTTATTTTTCATTGTCGTTCTGCTTTTTGTACTTTATCCTTCACTATGACCAAAATGTATTTGAAACAAAGGTGAGCCACTCCTTACATGCTACAAAATGATGTGCACAGCCAGAAAACTAAAGTAATACTGACTCATGACCATATGGTGTCAGTGTTGCATACTGGACAAAAAAGAAAAGATTGCGGGACTTTTGACATTTTGAGTCCTTCACACTAATCTTTGCAGCAGTTAACACCTAGCAGATAACTCTAAATCCAAATTGCCCCCTACATTTTAAAAGGTTTCTTGCAGCAGGATCCAGTTCAGGAAATTCACCTTTCAAACATAAAGTTGATGGCTTGTGTCACATTTAAGTAATACCTTCGAAATGTATTCTAGTCAGCATGTGTGTCAGCCAGGTGCATATTAACATAAGAGTATCAAGGTGTCATTCTGCTAAATGAAAGGTTTTTGGTTCTGTTGCTTGGGCATAAAAACAGTTTAAAAACAGAGCTTCACAGTTTATTCTTGACCTTGGAAACAGAAGATGTCAAAACAATCTTCACTCAAAGTCCACTCATTTGCTTGTTTTATCACATAGTCTTCATAAGCAGTTGCAGTTTTCTCAGTTGAGAAGGAAGTGGGAGTTTGAACATCTACAATCAAAAGCTCCTGAATAAGCCAGCAAATGGACCTTGAGATTGTTTTGTCACCAGTTTACAACTTTCTAACAAGGCACCCTTCAGGTTGTAAAAGATAGCAAGGCATTAACAGTTATTACAGGCTATCCATCAAGCCTGTAATGTATGTTAATAAGTGTCTAATAAATGTATTAGAGCCCTTTCCCAGAAAGAAACTTGCAGAAAATGTTATGCTGGAAATGGATTTTTCCCAACCTGGCAATCCAAAACTTGTTTTATTAATGGCTTACAGCAGTACGATAAAGTTAATGATTTATTTACCATTAATTAAAGCTTTAAACCCTTTGTAAATAGTGCCTCATGAAAAAGCGTTACCAAAAATTAATTTGTGAGCAACACAACTATCTTCCCATGTTCAAATGTTTGTGGAGTCGTTACCAATAACTGGTCATCGCAAGCTGATATTCTTTTTTTTTTTTTTTTTTTTTTTTAACCCTTGTGTTGTCTTCCCTTCGACCATGAACTCACTGTCCATCCAGGTCAAACGTAAAGCATTTTGTTTTGAGGAAACCAATATTTCTATTTGTGATATGAAAAAATTTGGAAATCGGGTCAAATTTGACCCGAGGACAACACAAGGGTTAAGGATTACTTATTTGTTTTTTTTCCCTTTTATTTCAAGGTGACAGTGGATTGAAAGAGAGAGAGATGAGGGAGGAAACGCAGCAAAGGGCCGCAGGTTGGACTCCAACCTGGGCTGCTGCAAAGGCCTCAGCCTACATGGGGCGCACTGGGTGAGCTACAGGTCACCCCGCAAGCTGATATTTGTGAGGAAAATGATTTAGTTTGATTATCTCATACTGTGTAAAACAATTGGAAAAACAAGAGTGTTTGAAGTTTTTAATGTCAAAGTCAAACTTTTACATGATTCATCTTCATACCAAACCATTCGTCAACAGCTCCTTCTTCCTCGCCATAGCAAATGCAATTAGTTCATTATGTAATTACAGGAAGGGAGCAGCAAAAAACAGAGCCAGCCCCATAAGAAAAGAAAACAAAGAAGAGGAAAATAAAAATAACAGTTTTTTTTTTTTTTTTTTTTTCTCAAGTGCAGATTTGAAGACCTTAGGCATGCCATTGTCTGTTATGGTTTCCAGTTGTCTGTTCTACAGTGTAGTTTTATCTGTACATGGCTATAAGGTTAACAGCACGAGGGGGATGACAGGTACATGATGTGCACGGAAGTATCTCGATGAGTGGGCAATGGACTCTTCTCTCTACACTCTTCTGTCTGTCTCCCCTCTCTGTTTTGCAGTAGACTGAAAGATATTCATGTTTAAACGTGCAGTATAAAAAAAGATACACACCCACACAGATTCATGTACAGCAAGTTCCCTTAAATCTGGTTGGGGACGTTTGAAAGGTGCCATAATGAAACTGCCATAAAACAGCAGTTTGAAGAAATATCTGCCACTTTGAAGAGGCAGGGCTGTGTCAAGAGTCTCTTTCCAAAGCTCACAAACTGGACGTTAGTTCTTCAAGACCTTTCTGGTCTTCAAGGGATGGAGACACAGTTATCTCAACTATTTCTCCCAGAGAAAGAGCATGTGTCCTTCTGTCTCTCGGTATCTGTACCCTGCAGGATGTTGTGATTGTTTTCATCAATCCCTTTTCAATGAACTCAATGCATCAGGCCTTTAGTTTTGTTACATCCTCAGCGCAGTCCATCAATAACAGAGCTCAGTAAACAGCCATGTTGGGGGTTTGGGGGTAATGAAGGCTTAGGGAGTTAAGTACATCAGTGGCCTAAAACAAGCTAAAGGGAATCGGTCACAGAGTTGAAGGTATATACAGGTATACAAAGTGTATTCACACACGGAGCACACTCCTTTCTCAGGACAATTACCAATGTAAAATTAATGTACAGGACTCACTACTTCACATGTCCAGTTACCTTTCCTTGAGGGCACAGTCAAGCAGCAACAATGTGTGGCCAAAACCACAAGTAGTTAGTTAACAAGAACATTGTCGCACATCTTACCTGTGTGTTGCTCTCTCTTATGACTAAGTCAATATTCTACAAGGACCTGTGGACTAAACTGTAGCACCTCCTTTAACAAGCATGTCCCTTCTACCTCATTTGATCCAAAACAACCAGAAAAATGAAGAGACACACTTACTGGCAATTTCCAACAGTGTTACATTCGCCAAACCAGACATTAATGAGATCAGTGCAGATCAAGGGAGGAGAAGAGAGGAGAAAAGAAACTCATTAAGACCACAGGGACGATCTAACCCTATTATCCCTATCACACCACTGAACCACACACTGATGATGGGAATTAAGATGTGCTGGCCTCAATCCACACCCACTCTTCAACCAAGTGCAGCAGAGTGTGTCTGGAGTCGTGCAGTTGCTGCTGGGAAGGACGAATGTGAAGGAGTTTGTTATCTGTGCAGTTCAGCACAGCATTATGGGCGTGTTCAGGTCGGCACTGTGTGGTGAAAAGGGTGCAGCAGAACTCTGCGCTCCCACTATATTGTGTTCTTTGTTACAGCCTGCAGCACCTTTTGTGCCCACTTTGGGCTGTGGAAATTGAGAGAAAGGCCCAAGGATACTCCAAACTCACTCCATCATAAAGTGGGAACAATTTCGTCCACTGAAGCTAACTCCCTTGCTGCCATCATTATCTCCATAAGCACACACGTATAATACAGATGTATCCAAATAGGCGTGGTATCCAAAAAGGCGTGAGGTTTAAAAAAAGAGAAAAAAGTTGGCATTATCTTTCTTTCATGCATAGTCCTTTTTTCTTTTCCTTTTTTCTTACATAATTTTGGTTTTTCTATGAGTCCTACTTACAGTATGCAGAATATCTCATATTCCCACATTGTCTATCATTACATACAGCAGATGACGTGTTTGAAATTCCCTTTAATGTAGCCCCACACATCAGTCAGAGAGATGAGTAATTATTTAAATACATTTCATGTTTAAATACTGGCTGGGGGGAGCAGGCAAATGCTACAGCTAGTTCAATGAAAGGCAATATGTTAAAAAATTATGAATAAGTGCACATACACACATAGTGCATATGAATTGCGCGTATCTTAATATGGGTTTGTGTTTCTACTTATATTTTAATATGCTGTGTGTGTGTGTGTGTGTTTGTTTTTTGTATGAAAGTTAATGCAAGTTATTATATACTTCATGTTACACAGCCACTGAATCATGTCATAAACTGTGGCCCTATGCATGTTCACATTCTGTAAATGCACTGTATGAGTTTGTGTTTGCATGCTTAGGTCTGTGTGTGTAAGTGCGTGCATGCGTGCATGTGTATGTGTGTATGTGTGTGTGCGAAAGAACATTTATGATACATGAACACTGTTAGGATACAGTAGGTGTGTTGGGAACTCAGCACCTCTGTATTGACTGAAACGGCGGACATCAGCAGAGAGATACAACTACTGCCGTATCAAATACACACATACAATATATACATACAGACTGAGTGTGAAGGCAAAATAATGAACATATTTTCACACACGCTGGAATTCTGTGGCACTAATGACACTCTCTGAGAACCTTGTATGGTTACATTTGATTACTGTAAAAAAGAGTATTTTTCCATTGTTGCAGTTTATTCTGAATCATTTGTTTTTAAAGATACCTGATTTTGGAGATCAGCACATTTTTCTACCATGTAACTGTACAGTGACCACACTTTTTTCAGTACTTTGATACTCTGTTTATGACTTGTTAAGATTATCACGGGATTAGCAGTTTGATTAGTTAATATCCCTGTCTTGTGTTACAATAAAGTTGATTAGGCATTAGAAAGTTTGATTGGTTTGAATTAGATCCAAATAACTCAATCAAAGACCCGTTACTTCTTTTCATCTGTTTTAACTGGATAAGACCTCTGTGGTTTTTCACCAGTTGAGTCCGAATCTTGACTGCTGTAGCCTCGGTGAAAGGTTGTATATGCATTGAGGCATTTATAGCATCAGGATTTACTCAGTCTCAATGTCTCTCTTCTTCAAACAGACCCCTCTTTGTTAGAGGATCAGGCATGCATTGGATTCAGGTAAAAAGACGAAGAGATGAAGTTGTCCTCTTCCACATCGACATAAACGGATCTCTGCCTGTAGGCAACTTTCAGCCATAGTTAAAAAAAACATTGTTATTATTTTTTTTTTTTTAAGTACTCGTAGTCTGAGCTCTCTGATAAGTGGACCCATCACTTTCTAAGTTTAGGTGCCTATAAATAACAGTCAAAATCCAATCCAATCTTTTCTCAAATTTTCACATGTTCACGGGTTTAAAAGGCCTTCTAAACTGATGATTTGCCAGTATAGTCTTAACGCTCCCTGCTTTTTGTTAGAAAAGGGTGTGATGTGTTGATGATTGCTCTGTTGCAAAGCTATCACAGGTAAACCTCTCGGCGTGACAACGTGAGGCAGGACGTGGTCTTGTAGTCCCCTCCTGTCCGCGTCAGTGGTATGACTTCAGGTGGGTTCTTGCCTTCTCCTTCCTCCTCTTGCTGGCGCCTCCCGAAGCCTGCGCTGCTAAATGTGTCATATGATGCCGAAGTCATCTTGCGGTTCAGAAGGTTACGGTTATGATCGCCCATGTTTCTGTTGCGGTCTCCACTTCCCAGGGTGCCGAGAGGATCCCCATTGGCTAAGGGTAATCTCTGACCTTCTCCGCCGACAACCACCCCGGCTTCTGAGCTCCCTGCACTGCCGGCGCTCTCGCTGTCACTCTCATGGTCGTTACCACGGAGATTGTTATTATCGTCTCCGGGGGGCGAAGGTGGAGAGCCGTGGGGGGTCGCTGCCGTGGCGCTGGCGAGGCGAAGGGCGGACGGGCATCCAACAAGTGTCAGAGTGGCCAAACTCATCACACTCCCTGGTACACTTTCCTGTCAGAGCTACGTCTGGCAGCTGTCTGGCATCTGGACACAGGAAAGAGACAAAAAAAAGAGGGATTGTAGGAGAAAAAGAAGAGAATGTCTTCATTTAATAGTTTAAATTAGAGACACAGACAGGAAATATGGGCAGTGGTATGCAAAGGTACACAACCAGAATCAAACTGGGGATGCTGTAATTATATGGTCTGTGTGTGAACCACTAGGCCACCAAGACCAGGTCCTTTTACATCCCAATGGTGTTGGTTCAAAATGTTAGTGAGGCTACCAGAGATGCTGAGGCTGACGACCTGCAATGGCAAGTGGTTAAAGGTGAAGGCTATCCTCTACAGTGCTGCTCATGAGTATAGGAACCTTAGCTTAAGTTGATTAAAAAGAAGAATAAAAAAAAATCATCTTTTGGAAATGTATCTTATTGCCTTAATTAAACAATTAGGAAAAATCCAACCCTTAAGGACACTAATTGTCTTTGTGAATGAATAATGTATTGTAAATAAATAAATGTTCTTCCTTAAAATACAAGGGTCATGAGTATAAACACTCCTATGTTAACTTCCCATAGAAGCAGGCCAGTTATTTCATGGATCCAGGATACTATGCATGCTGATAAAGTTCCCTTCGCCTTTGGAATTAAAATAACCCCACATCATCACATACCCATCACCATACTTAGAGATTGACATGGGGTACTAACTGAAATAAAACCATGCCAATCTCTAGGTAGTTACAATACATTATTTATTCACAAAGAAAATTGGTGTCCTTAAAGGTTGGATTTTTCCTCATTTTGTTAATTAAGGCATTAAGGCAACTTAAGCAGGGGTTCCATACATCCCTTATGAGCAAATGAAAACAATACATTTATACAGTTTTCCTAATTCTGCTTTACTTGAATTTAACACAAGAATAAAGATATTTCTGTTGCATTCTGAAAACTAATTCCAGTTTTGTTGCCTACATACAACAGCAGCGGGAAATTCATGTGAACGCAAACAAGCACATCATTATAGAGTATAATTATAACCCACACAATGAATTCTCTGCTCAATTCCTCAAAATCTGACCGTGACGAAAATGTATCAAACTCCACAATATCCTGAAGATTTCTCACATCGGTGAAAAAGCAACATTTAAGCTCAGTACAGCCAGTCACCAAGCGCATGGTGACCTTGGTGTGTTTCTTTAGTTGTTCCAGCTTTGGTGTGGCCACATACAGAGAAAAGAGGAAAAGAAAATTATTTTTTTGCTTCCCTCCACCCTTGACAAACACCCAGTAGAAAAGGTAAAAAACACAATTTAGGTGGTGAAAGGGAAGATTTGGGCTGCTGACTGACGACAAGGCCACCAATGAGCCTAGGACACACCATACTGGCGCATAATACGCTTTTTCTAAAAATCTCTTTTCATCCAAATGTTCTAATTGCTTTATTCTATAAAACACATTCCCATCACATGAGGAAGAAAAGCATCCTGAGACCTTGACAGCAAGTGTAAGCCTTTCACAGAATACAATACATAAAGCCTTGAGAATCAAAATAGAATTACTGTATCTGATAGCATGTTTGATGCAATTCTGAATGAGTTCAATACATTTTATTGACTTCTTACTGTGTGTGTGTGTGTGTGTGTGTGTGGGGGGGGGTTGCACTGACCATTCTCCACATGCTCCTCCTCTCCCACACTGCCCTCTGGTGTGGTCCGCTCGTAGCCTTCCTCAGGCAGTGGCAGGGCTCCCAGCCGCGGCCCTGATGAACTCTTGCTGCTTGGTGTCTCCGAGTCTTCCAGGCCACTGTCATAGCAACCGCCATCCTGGGGTTGGCTGACTACAGAGAAGGTCACCCGGCGAAGGGTCCCCTGCAGGAAACATACACACACAATATGGGATTAATCATCCTGTATTCCTAATCTGAGATTCTAAATCTGGGGATTAGGCTGGTGGGCAGGGGTCTGCAAAGACATATTGAGATTATCTGATCGTGTTCGCCTTGATTATGAGCTTAGCTGCTACAATGCAGGGTAATAGTCATCAACCAATCACACCGGTATTTCAAAGTTTTCAGTTGGTTTTTAATCCCAGTTTAGATTAATGCTGCTGGACATGGCTGATGTTTACAAACCTCTAGCTGCCTGGAGACACTTGACACTCCAGACACACTGGAATGGTGCCCAGTAGTAGCAGCTGGGTAATATAGAGTCCATTCTCAAAAACACTTACTTGGTGCTCTATTAAAATAAGTGAAGGACGTTAAATGAAAAGTGATATCTGATGATGTTGTATATTTTTAATATTGTAAACAAATCCTGTTGAAAAAACAAACCAGCAATGCATTGATCTTATTAACAAGTCTGTGTATTAGAAGCCTGATATACACATCAAAGGTTAATATTTATAGCAAATAACATAGGCACCTTGGTTAATTTTTAAGTCAATTCAAACTACACCATCCTGTTATTCATACAGGACAGTGATGTGTATAAATACTCACTAACTGATCAAATCTGCAGCTGAAAATAGTTCCCAACAAAAACCCTATTTAAACCTGTTTAAGTAAAGATGACTAACTATTACAGTGTCCATATGTTTTAGATAATGATTTAATCTTTTTGAAAATGAAACTATAATATTTGCAACCTGTTTCTAAAGATGTACATCTTAATAAATGGGCTGTGGGCTGAGTGCCACTGAAAACTACTGAGAAGGATTAACACATTGATGGTCTTGATCTTGTCGTGGATTTGTTAACGGCAACAAAAATATAGAAAATCATAAGCCTTATCCTTTTAGCTCTGTTCGTTTTTGTTTTCAATTCTTCTTTTTTTAATCATTTTTCTAATCATCCTTTAGCAACCACTATGTTTTAGTTAAATGGTTGATCTGAATTTTATTTGAACAAAATTAAGTTGATAAATGAATAATAAATATATGATCATAATTGGAATATAATAATAAATAATAAGTATTTCTTCTGTTTTGGAAAGCTTGAAGTGCAACCCTGTGGCTGCACTCATCACTGTGAACACAAAACAAACACGCCATCCACCACCACTGACACATCTCCCAGTGGAAGGGGTGGTGATTCAGTGACGAATCACATCCTTCCCTCAAACTCAGCATCACACCTGCTGTGATTTCCACACACAAATCACCCCATTCTAGTTAGCAGACCAGTTTTCACTTTGGAGAAAGACTGTAATAAATCCATGTTGAGAGAATATCCGAGGGAGTTAAATGACTCTGTCTGGCCTGGAGGGATCACTCTGCATCAGGAATTCCATTTCTATACAAAACCCCTCCTATCTCGTCTTATACTAATTTATCTGCTCGCAAAATTACAATCCTTTCAATTTAGAGCTGCTTTGAAACATGCAGCGTATAGTGAGGAAGAGAGGGAACAGAGGGATGGTGCAGATTAGGGTGGAACAACTTCAGCTAGAAACGTTGCCTCAGGATAATCTGCAGGGAAAAGGATGGACAGCTAGCATAAAAGCCCAAACTAAAGTTTTTTTTCCCCTCTTCTTTCAAACACCTAAAGAAAAGGGAACATTTGAACATTTCACCTAATGAACATGCAAGAAGAGGAGCGAGGAACACAGCTACATCAATTAAGCACGACGGGGAAATTAATGGAGCACTTGTTTCTTCCGCCATTTCTTAACAACGCTTAGATGAAAAGGGGATGAGAGAAAGTAGACAGCAGAGCAAGACTTAGGAAGATATATTAGATTATATGGGAAAAGCAGCAGTTCTTTCAATATCAGTGACTTCATCTTAACTCTACACAGAGAGCAATACATTTTTTTAGCTTAGATGAAGCAGTCCAACCTCTTTTCTACTCGCTCAGGGCATTGGTAAGGATAACTTTAGTTTTTCTGTGATGAGAAAGAAGTTAATTGTGTGACCTCATCGTATTAAGTTTGTTTTTTGAGATCAGTGATGTCAACATCACAAATAATTCCTTGACTTCACAAGCTGTCAAAACTATTTACTATAATAATAAATCAACATCATGGCAGAATTATTTTTGAAGGATCCCAGATAGTTAGAAGAGTCTTTGAGAAGTCCTCAAGTGTTGTTGTTATATAATATTAGTCCAAAGCCATTGTAGTAGCTCTGTGAGCTGTACTTGGGCTTAGAGTTACAGGTAAATGCTAATGTCAGCATGCTAACATGCTCACAACGGCAACGCTAACATGGTGATAATAAGCAGTAAATGGTAATACATGAGATTCACAAATTGTGGCTAGGATTACTATATAAATACAGAAATCCAGCCTGTACTACGGGGGCCAGACTTGATCGACAGACAAGGAGAGAGTTACTATTGGAGGCCTGCTGCTGATTGCTGTGTGTGTGCGTGTGTGTGTGTGTGTGTGTGTGTGTGTTCTGTTACAGAATTCATCTGTTCAACCATGATTCCATCTAATTCAATTTCTCTCTAACCCTCTTTCTGGTCAGAGCTGCCCCCTTTCATTCCTTCATCCTGATCATTTTATTTTCTATTTCTCTCCTCTATCCTGCCTTCCTTTGGACGATCCTGCAGTCAACTCCTTTCACAGCCTTTCACAGCTATAACTCTCCCTCTTACTCTTTCTCACATAGGCCTACTCCCTCCTCCCCCTCCCCCTCCCATTCCTTCTCCTCTTGCCCGTCAGCTTTATGATGTGACGATCGATGATGTGTCCTTGACCTTGTTATGAGTCCCTCTCCTCTTCCCCACAGCAGGCTTTATTAACCCACAACTCCCCTATACTCCCTAATCCCCCTTTTCACTTCTTTCGCTCATCCTCCATCTTCTCTTTCTCAAAGTCTTCTGCTCACTGACAAACCTCTCTTCAATTCTTTTGCCAAATTCCATATTTTGGCACATTTTAGTCATTAAATTCTACTAATTTTGCAGTCTACACTGTCTGTCCCTGTCTCCCAATCTGGCCTCTTTTGTCTCACTTTTTTCCATTCGAAATTTGGCTTTATACTTGTTCACTTATGCCTGGACTACTCTCTACCCATTCTAACAATTTCTACCAATGTGGACTTTTTTAAAGCTTTTAACATGTCCGTCTTTTTTGCTCATACCTTAAATTGATCTCTTTTTTTATGTTCTGTCTGCTTTCTAAGCTTTTACCTCTAATAAAACATTCTGTAGCCCAAATGCCCTTGATCTTTTTTCAACCTGACTCACAAAACATATTTGTGCATTCATGCGTTCAGTCTTTATTGCACAATTGCAATAAAGACTGATTCCTGAATATCGCAAATATCTAGTGAATATTGACACACATTGATCTGTGTAAGCACAGCCCCCCCCACACACTCTGCAACACAGACACATACGGATGAATTGGCCAAGGTCCAGTGTGGCCTATGAATTTATGCTTGATGGTATAATAATTGGGTTTGACGGAGGACATAAAAAAACCTTCCCCTTAATCTGACACGGGCCATTACAGTTCAATACTGACATGGGAGCTTGACTCATTTGCAAGGCAGGGAGAATATGTTTGAGTGGGTGTGTTGAATGTGATACAGTAAGGGAGTTGCTGTACAGTTATTTATGGAAGATATAGGCAAGAATCAAATAAATGCATGATGGGTCTGAACTCAGAATAAACTTAACCATCTGAGTCTTGCAGCTCTAAAGGAAGTGTGAAAAAAATTCCCAATATATCTTTCATTTCAGGGCAAGAGAGTGTTGCGGTGCATGCGTGTGTACATATGCTTATGAGTATGAGTGAGACTTCGCACCTTTATGTTTGTGTTTTATGGCTGTGTATGAGTGTGAGACTTTCAAAGCCTGCAAGACGTGTGATGTCAGCCTGTGAGATTACGTGCGTATGTGAGTGTAAAAAGATGCGTGTGTGTGTGCGTGCACAGGTTGGCTCAGTCATCAAGGTAATTAGTGTATAAACCTCCTCGCTGTCGGTTCAAAGAGAATTAACGAGCTGTAGTTAATTAACAGTCCCATGTTCTTCCCCGTTACATGTGTACATGTGAATATTCAACGCGTGTGTTTGTGCAACATCTGCACGTCTGACTCTTTGTGCTTGTCTGAGCACATTTGGATGTGAGTGTGTGTTTGTGTTTGTCTATGCCCTGCTACACTTTGGTCTGCATAATGAACAGACAGGATGTGGCTTATGCATAAACCACAACTACACATATGGTTGTAGGACTAAAGCCACATTTGTCTTTGGTTCTCTGCTCATTTATTTTTTACATCATCTAGGTACTAGTGCCCATCTATTTTATTGATTAATTATTTGTTTGTTACATATACATTACATTGTTTAATTTCCTCTTTAGTATAGTAAGTATAGCAAGTATTTTGGTCACATCAACGCTCAGATTGGAGGTCAGATTCCCACTGCAGACATCTGTTCATCCATTTACTAAAGTGAGGATGTCATGCATAATCCATAGCTTAGTGACCACAGTGCATAGTCTAACTGTACCGGCATATCCCATTTTAGATATATCACAACATATATGTACTTTACAGTCAACATTCAGCATACTAAATACAGACTAGGTAAACTTATACTTATTAATTTTCTGCACCATAATATAATTGACATTTGACTGATGTGGCTTGTTTAAGGCTGATACCAATATTTTTTTTATGATCAATATCCACTGACAGTATGGGACAGCTTTTTGGCCTTAATTGATATTTGATAAATCACTTCATAGAGGCTGTTAAATAATTACATTTGGGCTAAACATCTCTTGCATTTTAATTACATAAAAGATGTTTTACTTGCCTGCTTGCTTCTCTTTATCAAAAATGTATCAGACTGTGGCAGGAGGAATTCATATGTTTAAATGACTGCAAATGAGGGATGATATTTTCTAATATTTCACAAATCAGTTCATCAGTTACAATGCTGTAAGCTGTACTGATTCCCGTTGGCCAGCATCACAAATGATAGATCAGCTTCTTTTACCCACTTTCCTCCATGTAGTTTTTCCTGTGCTGAAAAAAGCAACTGGAGGTAGGAAAAATATATTTTTCTTTGAAATGGTTATGTTTTTGTGTTCACACCGGCAGAAGTCAGACAGTTTCATGAGCCAAATGTCAATCAAGCAGACACCATATCCAATTTGTAATCACTCCCTCCAGACAGCTGACGTTGACTGAAGGGTGTAGCCTTGCGTGTTAATAGCCCCGCCAGTTGTCCGTCACTGGTGATTTCAGCCTGTAGACATATTTATTGCCAAGCGCCAATATTTCTGAATATGATTATTTTCCTACTAGAAATAGGATTGTGTGACCCTTATGGGATATTCTAATTCTCAATTAAAGGGCAGACTTATAGAATTCTTTAAGTGGCTGAGCAACTCTAGTGGGCAGGATGACCTATTTAATGGTTAGAACAACCATTGTCATTAAAACACAAAATATGGTTTTATTAAATAATGTATTTACACAATAAAAAATGTAATAAGTGAATACATGTTAGAATGTATGTAGAATATTTTGATATAGCTTCCAGTAAATCTCAACTGTACTGATGGAGGAGATATCTGATTAATCAGTGCAAGATCAATATAGTCTAATATTCGCCCCATTCTGTGTCTCATGTGATAGCTTATTTACTCCCTAAATATAATTGTGCTGATAAAATGTCAGTCTTCTGCTTATTACAGCTATAACTGTGCAGAATGTGTAAGGTGATATTGCACTTTTGCTTCCACAACACAGAGTGAAAACTAATATGCTTCTGTTGACACGACATAGGTGTAGTGCCAGACTTCATATCTGGAATGCTGATCAGTCAAAATGACCTTTGCCTCTGCTCTTTTGTTTTGCCGCCATTTAAAAATTGTGTTGTGCTAATGCAGCCGGCAAACGTGTGTGTGCTCATACTTTGAAAGTGGAGGGAGTGTTGGAATGAACAAGTGAATACAATAACTGCTAATAACTGTTTATTAGATTCAAATATTATTAAAAAAGAATGAGTTTGTATTGACTGTTTTTTTTATTACAAATTATTGAGCAGTTCCCTCCCCTCAGCGTGATGTCACTTTGCATGATTAAACTGTCATGCAAGATTCTTTGTGTGGCAAAACTAACTCCATGGATCGATACAGACTATTGTGTAATTCATATAGTCAAAGTGAAAGGTCTGGCTCTAGTGATGACATGTTTCATTACATGTGTGCTTTTCCTTACTCTTTACTATTGTTTTCTATCATTTTAATTGTGCTACCATATAGCCCAGATGTACTCCAGATGTCTTCTGTTATCATTTTAACATAATTTCTTATAAGCACCTAAAGTGTGAACTTTGGTAGTGAAAACTCTCATGAATATTTTTAGTGTTTTTATCTCATCTACACAAACCTCTAACACTTTTTTCATTTCAATTGCTTTTCCACTGTGTTTTATCACAGTACCAATGAGGCCAAAATTAAAACAAAAAAACAAAATAAAACTAAACTTTGACTAAGTGATTTAGTGAACTAGTCAAATGTCTCTGTTCTTGGTTCTTAGATTACATTTGCTTCAAAATCTGAAATGTTTGCTGGAAATTTTTTTGAAACCTTTTGCTGTCAACTGTTATGTTATGCATCAAAGGCAGAGAGGGGGAGAAACAGTGAAATATTCTGACAGAAAGAATCTCGCAGGGGCTGTGTGAACAGGACAGATGTGTTAAGAATTAATTTGACAATGATATATTTACACTGGTTATTTAAATATAGAACTGATCTAAAACTGTATTCAAGATCTTGTGCCGTAATGTGGGGTGACGTGTTGGAATGCAGTTTCCTGAGGCTATGCTGAGAAGAGCAGATGTCCTGTTTACACGTTGGACCGATTAGGTCAAGCAGACAGGTAAAGACAAGTGTCGGGAGACCAAGTAGGAGAAAGTAGGCGACAGATGATGAATAAAACAACTGATAAATGGGTGAATGAGCAAAAAAAAAAAAACAAGACAAAGAAAGGACTGTTAATCAGCATGTGTGGCAGGGTACAAATGTTCTAAGAGGAAAGGGACAGACTTTTCTGACCACAGACTGCCTGAAGTAGAAATGAAGAGACAAAGAATGCTGTTTAGGGGAGAGAGGTTGGACTGTTGTGGTATTTGCAGAATGCAGTAAATGGTTTGGAGCAGGCTGAAACTCAGCACAAGGTGGGACGAAGCAATATGAGCAGCATTTCTTCAGCTGTCTGACTCGCAGATGTTGATGAGCCAAGGCGCCTTGTTACCAAAACACTCACAAGGCTTCCATGCAGCACCGTAATCCCCACATTAGGCACACCTGCTTGCTTATGTTCACACTTGCAGGTGCGTGCGTGCACACACACACACACATTTATAACTATGCAGTGGGACCACCTCTGCAGTAAAAGCAAGTCTCCCTTCTCCATGCTTTTACTTATATTCTTTCCCCCTCCCATATTTCTCTTTCTCTCACCCTTCGACCACTCTCCGTTTTGTCATTTTCCCTTTCTCTGCTTTCCTCTCCTCTTTCTCATTTCACCCCTCTTATTCTGCGGTCCATCCCACCATCTCTCTTCTTTCCTAGCCTTTCCTTCTCTCTTTCCTCTAGCTCAGTCTCTCTCTCTACATTGCTCCCTCTAGAAGCAGGTGATGTAGAAGGGTGCTCAGCAGTATCTGACTATCAGGCCTGACTCTGTGAGAGGAATGATAATCACTGTGCTGCACTGCAGAGAGAGCAAGAAGAGAGGGAGCAAGGGAGAGAGAAGAGGGAGGGAAAGGGGGCATGAGGTAGAGGGAAAGGGGGGCAAGTGCGGCAGTAGGAAAGAGGGGGCAAAATAAAGCAGGAAGGGGGTGAAGATAGCAAGAGAGTGGGACAAAGAGGAAAGAGGGAGAAAACAAAGAAATAAAGAAAGAAACAAAGAAAAAAGAATTACAGAAATTGAGCACGGCTTAAAATTTACCTTCTATGTGTCATGCACCCACTTTCTGCTAACACAACACCTTCTCTTCCTCCACTCCCCCCCATTTCCCCCTCATATACACACACTTACACACCTCCAACAACACCATATCTACCACCACAATAGCTTGTTGTACAGCAGCCCCGCGGTAGGAGGGAGAGCCTTAGCCTTGTGTCTGAGCACCAGAGAACATTAACTGCAGCAGCGAGGTCATCTGATCGGTACTATGCGGTCCCTCTCTCTCTCTCTACTCCTCTTCACACTGCTGCAGTCTGCTGCTGGCCCCCCTGTGGCCACCAGCGGAACTACCGGCCACGCTGCCTCCCGACATGCCTGTCCTGATAAACAGTTTCTGAAACGTCCAATGTATGCATGTCATTTGCTGTCCTTTCTCCTCCTGGGAGCAATTAAAGCCAACCCCCGGAAACCTATGATCATTATCATTTTCCTAACTAGTTATTGTCATTGTGTGTGTGTGTGTGTGTGTGTGTGTTTTTGGTATGTTGTGTATGTGTGTTTGTGTGGAGGAACACAGAAAAAGAGACTGGTTCACTGCATGCGGGTCTACTGCATCACCATCCAGCACAGCTTTGTTACCATCAAGCTGTCCACCCTGGCATTGAGCTTTCTCCCTTCTCCCTGTCTCCATCTGGGCTCTCCACCCTGCAGATACACATTGAAAATCACTAACTCCATTCACAGCATCAGGCCTTTGAAATGTTTATCCTTTTGTGTAGCTGTGAATGTCTATAGGGGGGGGAAACAAAACAAAAACAAAAAGCTCATAGAGCGAGGTGTAAAGCGAAGCTTACCAGACAAATGCCCATGATTCAGATTAGCTCCTTTGTCAGCATGTGTGTGTGTGTGTGTGTGTGTGTGTGTGTGTGTGTGTGATTGTAGCGTTCACTTTCCACTGCTAGACTGTAAAACAGTCATCTCTCTTAATATCTATGACAGCGGCCATTGTTAGGAAAGACGCAAACAGGATGGTGGCATACAACTGGTCTTCTGTGTGCACGCGTGAGTAAGAGAGACCATACATATGTATGCCTGCTATTTAGATTTTACAGCCTATTCTGTGTGGATATGTGTGTGTGTGTGTGTGTGTAGACCATTAGACTAATAGTATGCATGTTAGGAACAGGCCTTTCCCACCCACTGCTATTGTCCATTAATGTTGACCAGAGGAGAGTGAACAATAGCTTCACTGTGGGGGCCAGTGTATGAAAGAGTAAAAGTGAGGATGAGGCTAAAGATACGTAGTCTTACAACACACAAGGCTGGTAGACAGGCACACACACTTGAAAACACAACCTCCCTGTTGAGAGTGATTAGGAGTGCTGCTGTGAACAATAGACAGAGTCAATAAAGGACCTCGGAGACATCCGGATACAAGCGCAAGGTCTCTATCCTTCCACTTCCCCCCTTCACCTCCACCTCCGTTTCCTCCCCCATATTTTCTCTTTCTCTGCATCATGTACATGTTTTCTTCTTTCTGTATCCATTTTTTTAATCTACCCCAGAACTGCTCTTTGTCCTTCACTTTCCAAACAATTTTATTTATCATATCTGACCCCGACTTGCTCTGTGTCTCTCTCTCTTGCATGTACCCGTCTCCTTTGTGGCACTCCTGTCTTTGTGAAATGGCTGAGCTGACAGGGGCTGACACGATGAAACACCACAGCACACTGAAATCCATCCTGCCAGTTTAGAATCAGTGTCACTCATTTTACAAGGTTAAGGATAGCTTTGCCTAATGTGCTGTCAGATACAAATACATACACCACATAGGCCTTGCCACACATACACAAGCACACAGATAAATTATGAGCTATAAAGTACACTTACACATCCATGCTCTGCACTCTAGGAGAAGTCCGCATTAACTCACCCACCTACATGACTTAATATGGTAATACGGCATATCTGTGTATGCAAATTTGATATTCCTGAGTGTGTGTGTGTGATTGAACCCCATCTCAGCCCTATCACCCCCGTGACAGACACAGTGCCACAGAAATGTCTCGGGGCGCCTCGCCCAATGTTTTGACAATAGACTCAGTGTGTGTGAGTGACAGAGAGTGACTCTGGGACACAGAGGGGGCGTTATACTGGGTAGACGACACGCACGCACGCACACATGCATTAAAGAGGGAAGACAGTGCACTCTTTCTCTCCCTCTGCGCTATTTCTCATTCCCTCTCTCCCTGACGCAGAGACTCAATCATTCTCACACTCCTTTGACGCAGAGAAAAAACATTAAACTGCTCCCTCACTCCTTCTCTCTTGTTCTGTGTGTGTGTGTGTGTGTGTGTGTGTGTGTGTGTGTGTGTGCGTGTGTGTGTGTGTGCACAGAGTGTATAATTAATACAGCTTTCATTTTCTTTGCGCTATGAAGTATGCTTTTGGTATGCAAACAGACCTCTTGCTGTGAGTGTGTGTGTGTGATTGCGTGAGTGCGCGTGCTGTTCGATACACCAGAGACCGAGTGCAGAGTTGGGCCATTGAGCGGAAGAAGAAGGAAGGAGGAGAGTTAATGAGAAAGCAAAGGAGAATACAACCCGTTCCCATCGATAACCTCAAACCACTGTTCAAGCATATATACATTGGCTCCATTTTTGCAGCCCCCTTTGGAAATTATGGTTAAGCATTAGGGTTAAAAAATGACTTCAGTGAAGTCATATCCAGCAGAGTTTCAGAGCTGAGCCTTTGCTGAGGAGTTAGCCTGATGATTATGCGACTCCTGGCATTAAATCTTTTTTTAATGCTAATTATTCCACAGCTACTGCAGTAAAGTACTTAAGCTGCAGCTGAAAATATGTTTGTTGCAATTTAAAATTACAGGTATAGACATCACTGATGACTTAAAATGAGAAAATATATTCTGTATTAATGTACAGTATGTCTACCTCAGCTGATAGCAGAGCCTTATAGTGGATCATTTGGGGATATAAGGGTTAAGAAGTGTGTAAAATACAAAGATATAGACTCATCAACAGTAGGGAATCCTTTGTTTTCAGGTCTTCAGGGCTATACATGTGAAGAACCACAAAAGGACAACTATTGCTTATTTTCATTATTACTATATTTGATGAATTGTTTGGCGTTAAAAATGTGTGAGTTAGTCAGTTTTCCAAAGCCTAAGATGACAATGTTACATTTCTTGTTTTATCCAACAGTCCAATATCCAAAGATATTCAGTTTAATATCAGAGAAGACAAAGCAAATCTGAAAAATATTAAATATTCACATTTCTGAAACTAATGCCTGTTTTTGGCATTTTGCTTAAAAACACTGTTGTGCTCAAAATTTAGTTTCTGTTACGGGAATAATCAATCAATCGGATTATTATTTTAGCTCTGAACTACTACTACTACTACTACTACTACTACTACTACTACTACTACTTCTACTACTACCACCACCACTACTACTACTACTTATTTTAAGCTTTGAGACCATGTATGTTTTAGATAATCCAATGAATTCTCCACTAATTCTCCACTTTATTTGAAAACTGAAAAATCACCAAGCTATACAGTTTTGACAGGACAGTAATAAGATCTTTCTTGCAGGGACTATATCATATTTGCGTGATAGTTTAAAGTTACATCTTTAAATGAAGCACTTAGAAGAAGTGTAGAAATGTTAAGACAGGCTGTGTGTAAATTGGTTCCTAACAATCTAGATCTCAGACTCCTATTCCACACAAAGTCCCATATGGGAGTAGGGATGAATTATTAAACAATTAATAATGATCATGCCATGTGAGAGAAACACTGCTTTGTAGAAGAGCCATTTTCCTACCGCAGTGACTCAACACGCACATGAAAATAACGCCAGATTCTTTGATATTCAATTAGCAGTTTAGTCAATGATTTTGAATTCAACGTTTGATCACCCTTGAAACTACACTGCTGCTGCTTTGTGGTTGAGATCCACTTAAAATGTGGCCAAGCAGTATGCTTGACTTCTGCCTTTAAGAAAATTCAGATAAAGGAAGAAATTCTAAAGCAGGGCATGTTGAGGTGAAATTGTATATTCAACATATTTTTGATGGAAGGTTCCCTGCGATGGCTTTGCTGGATTTAAAAGGCCCGTCGTCAGCAAAGAGGCCGGCATTAAGAAACACTCTCCCACATCTAATTCTAATCAAAGCCTGCTCTTTTAAACAGCCATGAAAGCTTTCATGTTAACACAACACCACGACCAAAGCTTTATTCACGCTTTTAAAAGCGACTGACCGCTCAATGAGCGTGTGTGTGTGCCTGCACCTGACAATACCCCGTATCTATGTCGACACACTCTATCCTTGATTCTCATCTTACCAATGATACTGTTTGTGACTACCCCAACCATGCATAAATTGCCAGTGAGCCGCACTTACACTGTGTACGCCTGTATGTATGTAAGCATGCATGCACACAGGGATGTTTATATTTTCCAAGCCATCCCCGGTTGTCTTTAATCCAGCCAATTAGAGGTTGCCATTTCATCCCCATGGAAACCTGCTTGGGGCTCTAATTGGCAGATAGATTTGCATTACTTTGATTAAAATTTTTGTGTGCTTGTGTTAAACATAGTGTGTATGTCTCTGGATCTAAGTCAACCTTCAATAAGAGTGTGTTTTCCCCTTGTTTTTCAGGTGCAGTTGGTTGCCATCTTCATCCTATCTCTGTATTTGTGAAACAGCAACACAGAACCTATTCAATAATGCATGTCTGATTTGTACCTGTGCAGCATTGACCCATTAAGAACCAACTTTACTGTAATGCTGTGCAATTACTGTGCTGTATTAGTATTAAGTTACTGATTTAAAGTGCAGGTTAATTCATCCAACTTCAGCTTGTTTTTTGGCTTGAGAGTGTCTGTATGTAGACAGCTGAAAATAGCCATGTTATCTTACAGATGATGTTGGTAGTTATTCATATGTAATGTCCACAGGAGAGAGTTAGATGCAGTGCAGTGTGAGAGTGTGATTATGTAGTCCAAGCGAGTATGTGTGTCAAACAGGTCAAGCTATTTTAATGGCTGTTTGAAAGCACCAGTGGGATTTCTCTCCAGGGGTTTGACCATCTAGTTCTTGCAGTTCAGCGCTACCTATCTCTGTTTGTATATTTGTGTGTGCATGTGTAGGTGGCCGTCTCTTACTGTATCTGGTCCACTGGTCTATTTCTGACATGAACAGGCATGTAGGGCTAAACAAGAATCAAAACAAACACACATACATGCACACATACATTAACATGGTGAAATATGGGGCATCGCTGCAGGCAGAGGCCAGCCCACTCAGATTTATGTAACTTTTTTGACAGGGCAGGTACAAAGCTTTCATTTTTCTCATTCTCTAACACACACTCAAACAAATGCACACACGCACAAAGCACGCAAGCACGCACGCATGCACACATGCACGCACGCACGCACGCACCAAAATAGCCCGAAGAGTCTGAGCTGGCTTTAATCGCAGAGTGAACCTCCCCACTTCCTCTCCTGTCTTCTTTTAACCCTAGACCCACATACCTCATTTCTATCTTTCTCATTCCATCTCCTCCATTCTCTCCATCAGCTTTCCACCCCTAGGCAATGGCTAAGAACACATTCTCATCTCGTAGCTTCACATCTCCCCCTACCACTCACTGATGTGTTGCCTTTTCTCCCAGTTATCTTATTGCTCCTCATCTCTCTGCCAAGCTCTTATAACCCCAACCCCTTTCCCCCACCACCACCATCCCTTTTTCTAAGCCATGCATACTGACCAGGAATTTCTTTTCTCCTCTTCCACTGATTTTACGTCTCTTCTTCTGCCCCTTTCTCTTCTTCTATCTTATCTTGATCTTCCAATGTATCTATTTTCCAGGAACAATTCTAAAACAGATGGCTACACCATGCCTGGGGCAAAAACATTGGCTTTGGACTACAGCACTACCAGGGCCAGTCTTTCACAGTCATGCAAGATCTAATAAGCTGATATCCGGCGAGAAATGTGCTCTAATTTGCCAGTAGCAAAAATGCATAAACTATATTGCACAGTGCAGATATGCACACCTCAGGCTTATTCCTAGGTAGCATGCTTAATTTTGTCCAAACATAAAAAAATGAAAAGTAAAGATTAAAGCGGACTGAGGAAAAAGGGGAGAGGAAAATGAAGAGGGTTGTTAAAAGCCATTTGTAAAATTGAAAGAAACTATTAAGTGTTATTAAAAAAAGTTTGGAACCATTAAAAAAAACACGTTTTGAAAAGATGGATCCAGATGGAGAGTGATGAAAAGAGATGAAACCACTTAGGGAGAACAGAGAGATCAATCAGAGGGAAGACAGACGGAGGAGGATGTGGGTGTGGGTGAGTGTGTGTATGTGGTGGAAGGCGGGAGCAGACAGACATTAGGGACTGAGGGTTGGAAAGAGACACTTTTTAATTGGATGAGTTACAGAGCAATGAGTCCAGAAGCAGACCGTGCAGGCAACTCGTCTATGGAATATTCAATCATTCATAATGTTGTGCTTGAAATAGAGTTTCACCTGTCATCTCAGTTTTGTAATATCTTATATTTTGTATATCATACCTGTACACTCTTTTTTTTTAAATGTTTTTGTATATTCAGTTCTGCATGTGCTTGTGAGCTTAATTTTTAAGTCTGAACATTAGGTTCCTGCTTGTATATAGTATGTTCTTGCAATCAATGTGCATTCAGTTCCATGGCTTCAGGCTTAATTTTTTTCCAACTGGTAAAGCAAAACAAAAATCACGTACAGGTGTCTGTCTACATGTTCACAGACTTCTAACAGATTTATGAGGTGTTGAGGTTTGCACTTCTTTTTAAAGACAAGAGAAGGCGGAGGACATTTATCAATTTGCTTGGAGCTGATAAACCGGCAATAGCTGTTTTTAGCAACGAGATGCTGGGCAGATGTCTAACACTAATGCACCCTAAACGTGTGATGTATAAACCATATGACAGAGGCGTCAGTATTCCTACTGTAAAATAAAGTGCTTATTGGATCATTTTTTTTGTATCTTCTGAAACAGATGACTATCACTTTTTGTGTGTACAGCCTCATAAATGCCTTACAGACCTGCCTTATCCAAAAGTGTGCACACTTATCTCCAGTAGGCAATTTGTTAATTTAACCAGGAGGACGGAACCGACAGAAGGGCGGGAGCAAAAGTTGCAATTATAAATCCGTCTGCTACTTTAGCACCGCTGACAGCGCCACAGATTCATCAATACACAGCACAGTTAGGCTACTGATACTTCAGAGCCATGGCCGGGTCCATGTATTCAAACTTGGACAAACCTCAGTCAGATAAAGAATCAATGAGTAAAACCAACTATACTCAATTCAATTCAAATTTTATTTATAGTATCAATTCATAACAAGAGTTATTTCGAGACACTTAACAGATAGAGTAGGTCTAGAGTAGACCATACTCCAGAATTTACAAGGACCCAACAGTTCTAGTAGTTCCCTCTAGAGCAAGCAACAGCGCGACAGTGGCGAGGAAAAACTTCCTTTTAGGAAGAAACCTCGGACAGACCCAGGCTCTTGGTAGGCTGTGTCTGACAACTGGTTGGGGTTAGAATGAAGAGTGGCAATAACAGTCACAAAAAATAGTAGTTTGTAGTAGTTCTTTGTAGTAGTTCATGGCATAGCAGGGCACTGTGCTGCATTACAAGGCACAGCAGAATATTAACATATTCTATTAAACAACCCCTCTGCCCCTGCACTCAAGATTTACAAAGAGAGATGTGGAGCCAGTCTGATACATCCATGTTTATGTAATTTGGCCTTGAAATGTTGTGCGGTCCAGTTTGCGTCAGTCAACAGAACCCTTTAGAGGTGGACCGAGCAATTCATGTTTTACTGAACAGCTTGTGAGATTGGGCTGCGTTCAAACAGTGAATGCACAAACGCAAAATGTTATAAACAGAAATAGTAATGCTCATACATAAAACCACAGACTGAATATATATATATATATATATATATATATATATATATATATATATATATATGTGCGTATATATATATATATATAGATATATACAGTATATATTTTATACATATATATACAATATATATTATTTTTTTTCACCAACAAACTCAAATGTACGAGCATATTAAGCTAAGTACTTTGCTAATAATATTTTGTTAATCCACTAGATATAATAAAATTCACTCACATACTGCCCTCAGCGCTGATATCTGCAACATCAGCTACCAAGGTAACCAATTTAAACCACCTAACTTTGGTTTACTTTATTTCAGTTTTCAGATTCAATTTTAGTTGACTCGATCCAACTCGATTCCACAAAATTGTAATGATTTAATTGAGCTGAGATGGGCTGAGGCCAATTCAGTGCACTTCAAAATCCAACCAAGTCAATTTAATTCAAGCCAACTCAATACCACTTAATGCGCTGAAGATTCTTTTGTGTAGGTGGATAATACCAGTCACAGGGCTACTAAGCTGTTTTGAATCCCTGTCTTGTGTGAGAAAGAGAGCTTTTGTTTAGCAATATTGGGTAAAGTTGCTTAACCCACAGACAGCCATTAAGGTAATGTTGGAAGACAGATGAGTTGAATGCAGAGCTGCTCAATACAGAGCAGAGTCTTCAAGAAGCAAATAAAAGAAAGCATCTCAGCAAGGAGCTTTTTATGTAGGTCTTTGTGTGTGTACCAGTGTGTGTGTGTGTGTGTGTGTGTGTGTGTGTGTGTGTGTGTGTGTGTTTGAGTGTCAGGGAGTTAAGAGAGATTGTGTCTGCAAGCCTCTACGGATGTGTGTGATTCTAGGAGACAGTGTGCCTGGGCTTGTGCATGTGATTCCATCCAGAGGGAATGGAAGAAGAAACTGATGTAAGAGCTGGAAAACTTTACTCTCCGCTCGTGTGTCATCATACTCTTATCAAAGTTTGTCTGCTTGCGGTGAAAAGTGTATATGCATAAGGATCTGGGAGGGAGTGTAATTATGTGCTATTATGTACACACAAGAGCGTATTTTACTGGGCACGTCTGTGTGTGTTAAAATCACTCGTCTGACAGTGTCTGCTGCGCGTGTGTGTCTTTGCCTCAGCTTGTCAGTGTGCGTGTGTGTGTGTATTGGAATGACATTCCCACATTCCTGCCATTTCACAGAGAGCTTGAAACAAAAGCTTAAGGGTTTAGTTGTTAACAAAGTAACATTATCAGCTGAATAGCCTGTCTGTATTATCTTGTGTGGTAAGCAGCAGACAGGGGACTTCCAATTGCATTCCAGCTTTGGGTGACCTTGATATGTGAGGAAACAGACCATTTCTCTCCCTCTGACTCTCCCGTCACTTTGTCTTTCTGTCTAAGCTCATAGACATAGACATTTTTTCGGACCTTTCCATTGACTTTCATTCCATGACACAGAAAACTAACCTCATACCTCATTACTACATGCTTCCCCTTACCATAACCTGAATTTATTCACATTTTCAATCATCATGTTAGCACAGCAACAGTAGCTGCAGTCCTTAATCACTAGGCGCAACACTTCTGTGCAATCGGAAAGATTTTGACAGGGCTGGCTGGCCCAAGATGAGATGTGACATTGAGTTGAAATGTTTTGATTAACTCTGGTGAGTTTGTTCGTTTAGGCTAGTATGAATGCAGTCATTTGACCTCTAGTGTGGATCAAATAAGTGTGCAGCTATAAAGTGAACTTACAAAGCTTAACTAAACAGATTTACTGGATTTGTTTGTCTGCTGATCCTAGATGTGAAATAATCAGATATAGGAGAAACAAGAATACAGGTTCTTTTTGGTTTAAGTTTAACACAAAAGGAATAGACCTGAAAGGCACCAATGTGTCTGGGCCAATAGAACAGAACTGCATCTTTTAATACAGCATATTTTTAAGGTATCCATATGATCCTGATCAAGTGGAAAATCTATATTTACAGGCTAAGCATGTGTTCCATCTCCACAGCCGAGCATCTAACACAAACACACACACCAGTGTCCATTTTCCCGTAATGTTTGAACCTTTCTTCATCCTCTCTCATCACCTATACCTTTCTCTCTTTCTGTGGCTCATATTCCCCTCTCTGATGCCCACGCGCCCCCCTTCCCCCCTCCACCCCCCATCCTTTGTCTCCAGGTCAGTAGATCAGTTTTCAGTCTGGCTCGTCGGGTGATCCCCGCTTTGGTTACCTTGTCCTTCTCACCTCTCGCTTACCCTCACCTCCTCACCTCCCCACTTACTTAACCCGTGAGCATATGGTCAGCTGTGCCACCTGAACTTGCAGTGCCTTTTAATAAATATATCAGTGTGTTGGTATCATCATGACAGGGGTCACGGGTCGATTACAGTGTGTGCGTGAGTAACCGAGAGAAGGAGGGAAGGGAGAGCGTGTGTGTGTTTCTGTTGCTTTTTCTCGTTGACAGTGCCTTCACCCTTATGACCCTAATGCACGCTGCATGTTATCACAGGAGGTGTATGTGTGAATGTGTTCATGTGACGAGCCTGAATGTCTGGAGGGGTTAGTGTGAGTCTATGACAGACGCTCATCATATTTAATCCTGGAGGGATTTCGTTGAAATGAAAAGCTGCTTTTCAATTTTATAATCCAGTAGACCTAATCTCTCCACTAGCGCCTGTCCATAAAGTCCAATTAGATGGACAACACTGGCCAGATGAGTCCTATTCACCACAAAGTTATCTCCATAGCTTGTCTTTGCTGTGTCAAAACACTGTGGTACCCTGTGTCCTAAGAGCTCAACCCTGACCTTCACAAAGCGTAAAAATGGGCAATGCACAATACACAAAAAAAACTGCGCTGTCAATACACCTGTTTCTACTGCAGTCTTGGCCTTGTTAACAGGCATTGATTAGACTTTGGCTGTGTGTGTGTGTGTGTGTGTATGTGTGTGTGAGTATGTGTCCGATTCAGCCTTTGTGGCACCACACTCTCACCCGCCCTCATACACTGGGTCCAGAGACAGAAAGTGCTCACTACAGTAAAAGAAGAAGTCACACTAGTGAAAACGCTGAGTCTGTTCATTCTCGGAGGTCAGTGTGGTGCATGGAAGACAGAGAGGTTGCAGTGGTTGGGTGTTTAGATTTATGGACGTGCATATGGCAAAGAAAGGGGGGGAATGACAAAAAAAGGAACAAAGGGTGAGAGTCAAAAGGAGAGGTAAAAAAGAAAAGGACAGTACAAAGTGCTAATTGAGACACTTTGCATTAAAAAGAAAAGTAAAAGACCAAAGCTGTGTGAAAGCTGAAGAAAACAACCACTATGGCATTTGTTGTGGTTGATTGAGGACAACAGACACCAAAAACTGTTTTGTGGTGCAGTGTGTTTGGTTTGGCGGTTAGAGGTTAGAACGAGGCCACTTTGCCCATATTGACTGCAGTGCCATGTGACTGCTGTGATCATTAATGTGTCCTGATGCCAATGGGTATCCTGATGACCCACATCTCAGCAGTCCACTCTCACTCTGGCTGCCACCCAAGCCAGACCTCTCTCTCTCTATTTCTCTCTCTCATTTACTTTCTCACTCTCCCTGCCTCTCGCCACTTAAAAGCACATGCTCCAACCTTCTCCTTTATACTTTCTCCATCAGTGTTAGGGCTGGGTAACCTCAATACTTTTCTGGTACTGACCAAAAATATCAAGAAGTATCAAAACCAAATGGTCAGGTGCCAAATGTTTGTAGACATTTTTTAACAAATATTTGTTAATGTTTTACATTAAAGTACGGAAACACACACTCTCCCTTCACCTCTTTCTTTTTGTCGTTTTTATTATTGCCCCTCTCTCACTTGCACATATCTTTAATGGTCCCATGGCATGCCAATTTCACTTTATGAGGTTTATGAGGCCACACCCCCAGCCACCACCTTGCCCCCCCTCCTCCTCAAAAGCTACAGACTCAGAAATGGCGCATACTAAGGAAAGCTCATTGTGGGACTGGCGCTAGTGGCTGTAATTCTGCACCAAGGCTGAATTTAGGGAAAGAGACTTCAGATACGGCCTTAGGGGACCACTAAGGTCTATATAAAAGCATCCAAAGAGCACCATGTCATGGGACCTTTAACCCTCTCTTCCCGTTCATATAGTGTAGTAATTTTGTTTCTGTTTTGTTGAATCTTTAGGCTTAGCTCAGCAATGGGAGTGAACGGCTCCTCATTTAGTACCTCTTCTGGCTGACCGGCTCGACATACAAAAGTGTCACCATGACTGGCTCTTAATGTTGCTCCCAAAGTGAGACCTTTCTGAATGATATTTACTGTAACGTGTTGCAATACATTATAGGAGTTGTATGAGCTGTTTTATCAAGTTGTTGCCTTGGATGCAATCTTGCTCTTCAACCATGATGCACGGCTTTTATGACTTGCTTTTTTTTAATGTTTTTTTTTGTTTTGAGCACCCAAGTTGGTGTAATGATGTGCTTACTTTAGATGAACAGTTGTTGGAGTTTTTACTGACCCAGTAAAGTAGCTTTCAAATTGTATCCCCCCTGCTCTTCTCATTTACTCCAGCTTCCTCCCCTCCTAACCTCTTATAATTCCCTCCCACTCCTGATCTAAGGCTATTGCAAATTCTGACAACGTCCCAGTTCCTACATTTGGCACATACTCACCACCTATTACTCCCTGAGTCTATCTTTCACTTGCACTCACATATAAAATGCATATGCCTTTGTGAAATAAGCAGCCTCCCAAGCGTAGTGACATGCACCCACCAACACAAACCTGCGCATGTCGGCGAACTGTTTGAGTTAACAAATTTTGACACATACGTGAACGCAGTCACGCACGAGCATGCAAGTCTTAGACTCATGCACAGACCTACACACTCACAGAGCTGTGTATAAAACCTGGGGGGGGGCGCACTACACTGCAGAAGAGGAGTTAATTACCACATAGGATCAATAATTCATTATGCTGTCAGTTTATGTGTCTATGTGTCTCTGTATGTGTGCTAACACATTTTGCGTGCACGTAAGCATGAACACCAAACTCTCCCAGTAAGCATTTTCCTTTCCTGGGAACGGCAGATTAAGAGGATTGAATCCATAATGGATTAACCTCTGGTGTGTGTGTGTGTGTTAGTGCGTGTGGATGCGTGCACATTCTTTCGTGTGTGTGTGTTGAGCAGGATCAGCACCATGTATGAATTGATTAGCATAAGAAGCTCCTCTACTTCGTTTTTAATGACCACATCAGCACTTTTTCACAACGGGGAGGATAAAAGTAGAGTTGTCTGTCAAGGAAATGAGACACCGCCCCTTTAAGAGGGGTTAGCTGTCACTCAAACATCACTCTTGGGAGCACTCGCCATGGACTAGGGGACTAGGGAGACCCTGCTGTGTCAGTGTGTCTAAGATGATAGATGGTGCCTGTGTGTGCATTAGTGTTTGTGTGTAGGTGGAGGGGTGAGTGACCGTCTCTATGCAGTATTTATTTGTCAGCAGGACTTCAGCTTTTAACTGCAGCTTCTCGAGCAAACACAAAAGCCAGTGCATCCATTATCAGTGCAACTAATATTGTTTATGGAACAAAAATATATGCTAAATGGAAGGAAGATAACAGCTTGACAAAGGAAACTGAAACATGAAATGACCAATTACCCTGTTGGAAGCAACTATTCGCCCACTCCCTTTGTGTCCTTACTTCATCTGAACTCCTCAGGGGTTTATACACAGGGAAAGCATGTGTTACAGACACATGCACACGCAGTCATGCATGTACACACAACTGCTTATTCAGATATTGTTCGGCTAGCGCAGGGGGTTGACTCATGTCCCCTGCATTAGATCCAGCTAAACAGAGGGCTGATGTTTGACATGGAGCACGCTCTGACAGCAGCATACCGTCACACTGCTCACAGGCTTAGCATGCTGACACAGACACACAAGTGTGTGTCCGTGCGTGCACACTGTCAGCTATTTTGTGGAGATGAAATGATGTTTAGACGTTAGCGACAGGGTGTGCAGTAGGGTATGTCAGCAGATGTGTGAATAATAAGAGATGAAGGTGAGGAGGAGGAAGAGAAGAAGGAGGAGGAGGAGGAACAGATAACAGGAGTCAGAGAGTGGACAAAACTGACAGAGATTTTTAAACCTCAGAGCATCGCAGAGGAAAAAAAAGATAGAGGACTCATAGAGACTAAAGGCTTTTTTAGAGTAGCCGTAGCCGAGCTGGCCCGCGCAAATGTGACGTCATGAGAGCACCGTAACTATTTATACATGTGCGTGGTGGTCACTACACTAGCTGCAGTCTTCTCCTAAACAGAGGTGGCGCTAATGTGCAAAGGCTACCAATTTTGATATTTCTGCAAAAGAAGAAGAAAAGGGTAAACCATGGCAGAATTGGCAGCAGCATTGATCCATCAATTAATGCTTCGATTTGATTCAAGCTTTTCCTTCACAAGAACTCACAAAGAACTCATCTTAACCCTGTAAATTAAATTAAATTAAATTAAATTAAATTAAATTAAATTAAATTAAATTAAATTAAATTAAATTAAAACTTGTCCATGCTTCCTGTTTCTGCTTTGTCGCGCACCTTATAAAAAATAGAGTGGTACATGACCTCTGGTTGTGCACTCAAAATCCTGGCAGGCCAGCGAGATCTACGTAATTTTGACATCACATTGGCGCGTGCAACCTTGGGTGCGGCTAGTATGCCGGCAGCTCATGTTATCCCAGTCCCTTCCCAGAGCTCCTACCTGTTTGCTGTACTTGTTCCCAGTCTGGCAGCCATACTCTGAGCACTGGTCAGATCCCAGGGACATGGCATCTGCATTGCCACTCCCCCCGCTACTGCTGCTGCTGGAGCCGGCACTCCCCACACAACCCCCACTACCCACAAAGGTGTTGGAGGGAGGCAGGTCCTGGACCGCCTGGTGCTTCTTTCCTTCAGCTGGGGGAGAGTGGGGCTGCAGATTCACTGCGGGGAGAGGTGAGCTGGATTTGTAGTGCCTGGCCAGGTCTGGGCTTGACTGGTGCCTCCTGCCGCCACCCATCCGTGGGCTGCCGGGGTCACCGTCCATAGCACAGTAGCGGGCTGCCAGGCGCTCACTAGCACTGCTCAAATCCTCCTCATCGTCATCATTGGCATGGCGACGCAGCCCATTGACTGTGACAATACCGCTGTAGAGTGATCTGTCTGCCTTCCCTCCTCCTGCAGCTGCACCAATGCCACTTCCATTGCGTTTGTCCCGTCGAGGTTTGCGTCCACGGTCTGATCCTCTGCTGCAGCCAGCTTGTGGTTGGGCACCTGGAGGACTGAAGAAGTCCTCCTCTGGCTCTTTCTTTCCGGCCTCGTAGCCATTCTTGCCCTGAGCCCCACACTGCCGAGCTGTGACCACAAGGAGGATAACGAGGATGACCGCTGCAGCTCCTGCCAGGACACCGATAGCTACGCTGAGGCGTTGTTTCCCTAATGCACGCTCGCTGTCTGGGTCCCCTGCAATGTCCAGTGACAGTGGAGCCATCAGACTTCGGGCCACCTGAGAGGAACAAGAGCGAGAGAAGATGCAATTTAAAAGAGAAAAAGTAAGCAAAACAGACAGACCATCAAGTCCAAAACAGCGACTGTAAAAGATGACACAGTGGGTGTGAGCCATAGAGAAACATCAAACAGCATCTTCCACTTAATGAAACTCCCAGTGTTTTTAGTGGGGGGAGCTTCTCTATTATTCCCTAAATATGTAATTGCTAAATATATAATTGCTCTTGCTTTGCAGTTGCACCATTTCAAGTTCTGCATGTGCTTCTCCATTTGTGATTTCACATCATCTGCAATATTACAGGAAATGCCTGGATTATGCTGGTTAAAGCTGATTAAAGGTATAAAGGAAACATTAGGTCAGGGACAGTTAGAAGAGGAAAAGTAGCAGAAACAGTCAATAAATGTGTACATAAAGGCAGCAGACATGCTATGAATATATCCCTAGAATACAAAAACATCTACTGTCTCATCAATGAACAATGTCCCTATTGTAAATGATAGCGTAGGGGGGATTTGTTAAGAATTTGCAATCACAATTTCTTGACTGAGAATTGGATGGTTAGACAGACAGAAGGCTACTGTAAGTGTGTAAGTGTGTAAGGTTGTTTGGTTAAACTAATAGTTTTAATTGATGCAAAATCCAGGCAAATCCAAGATGGTCCATTTTGATCTATATAGTATATCACACCTATTTAAATATTTACACACACACACACACACACACACACACACACACACACACACACACACACACACACACACACACGCACACACACACACAACACATCTCTCTCTCTCTCTCTCTCTCTCTCCCTCTCTCTCATTGAGCTTGTACAGTAATAAACGGATCATTACAAGGTAGTGGGTTATGCTGAAGAACAAACATAATCATTACTGGTTATAGAACCTTGCTCTACAGGAGACAATGAGGCTGTGGAGTTCTGGTCTGCAGAGCCCTGCTGGTAATATGGGACAGGGTAATGAATCTGAATATTTCTAATCAATACATAGCTACTATGTTGGGAGGATCATTATGCAAAGACCAGACAAAATACAAAAACACACACCACGCACACTCACACACACACACACACACACACACACACACACACACACACACACACACACACACTAAAATGTATGCATGCACCTCCACGAGCCAACACAGTGTGTAAGTCCATTAGTTATACAAGTCATTCTCCAGCCCTGAGACCTCGTCTTTGAGCTCATACGACAATTCCTTTGGCCTGTAAGGGTTGGAAATGATATATTCATCTAATCCTTTCTGCTTTAAGAATGGTGGGTAATAAGGCTTGCACAAACGGGATAGGGACAGAGAGTGAAGGTGAGAGAGAAGATACATAAAAATAACTGCAGGATAACCTGGAGTAATAACTCCAGAGAGTGCAGCTCACACAACTGCACTGTGTAACTTGATTATAACATTATCCAAGGCATATTATTAAGCTTACTCATATAGAGTCACAGTATGCACTCTCATTTCTCGTTACCCCCAAGCTAAGAATGGGGCTGTGTTATATTTCATTGTTTCATCAACATCTATCTCTGGGTTAAGTTTCATTGTTTTTGAGCGAGTTGTGTTGGTTGGTTCTATTCCATTATTCTGCTTCCACTGCAGAAGGCCTCCCTCCGCCAGGTTCCACTCTCCCCTCATCCCCATTGTTCTTTTGCCTGCAGTATTCCTTTCCATTCTCATTCTGCTGGGCATCTCTCTGGCTTAGCGCATCCCTTAGCTGTCTGCCGTTTTGTGTGTGCAAAACACAGAGAGAAAATAGTGCTGCAGTGCCATATGTGTATATATATACTATGTGACAGAACAGCCAAGTTTGTTTGTTTGTTGGGGGTGTGCGTGCAGGTATATTTGACAGACAGAAGCATTAGAAAGTGCAAGTTGTATGGTTGTAAGTCAAGTCACATACTGAGTGCAAGTTATATGTATATCTGTCAACGTGCCAGTGTGTATAGTGTATGCATGTATGGGCACAAACAAGACAGCTAAGTGATGAGCAGCATAAGGGTAGCAGCCACCTTCACGCCGTGTTCGAGTCCCTCCTTCCGACGCATCCAAACTCCCAGTGGAATCTTCTATTCTGCTGCATGAGCTTTGTTCCGGCTGGGCTTAACACCACCATTTATCTGCTCCAGTCTCCAAGGATATTGTTATCTTCATGTCACTGCAGATGGTGATTTTGCAACCAAGACAAGGAGTTCTCCACTGACCACACTATTGACTTAGTGCCTGGTCATAGTTGTTGCTTAATGCATTCAGCATAAGGACAGAGAGCTGCAGTTTGGTTAGTGTTCGCTATTATTATTATTTCTAGAAAGCTGACTGTACATATTTAAAAAATATGTAAAAATTCCATATCTCAAGATAAAAAACTGAAAGACTGTGAGGATGTGAAAATATCATCACTAAGAGCCTTAATCAGATTCACAACACAGTGCACGTCTGATGTACAAAGCACCTTTAAGTTTCCCAGATGACAACCATTTCTAGAATATCACAATTTCTTCTTCCTCTAGCTCAAACTTTGCAGTATCATATTGTAGCTAATTACCCAACATGTGGTTCACCCAGTACTGTTGGATAGAAAAGACTGGAGTCATTTTCTGCCATGGTGCTGCAGCAGTAGACGTATTCCTTCCCTAATTACATCTGGCATCCAGCCACCACTAAGTTTGACTTCATTATGAGATGGAGGTATTCACTCGTCAATGACTTCTCCTCAATTGCTCCACCAAGTTCTTTCCTACAATCAAACTAATCTATGCATATTGTAATCAGAGGCGGCTTTAATACTGGCTTGGACATATTATACACTATTGTTCGATTCAATGGCCCCAGTCATTTCGGGCACATTGTAGTTAATTCTACCTGTCAACACCATTGTTTTACTGTTGACCACGAGTTCTGTTCTAATCTTCAGTCCCTTGATTGTTCAATTTGTCCTTTTCATTCTACTCTTAAGTTACAGGACACCATTCATGAGGTGTTCTACATAGTGGCTAGTGCTCAAATACTACACCTTCTATCTGTGCTCAATTGTTCGTCTGAAAAAAACAGTGCAATGAAACACAACATCTTTTGGACGCCAAGTTGTCTCCATTGAGGTAAGTCAAAACTCTCAAGCTATGGTTATACAGAATGTGTTTTTCTCCTGCCAAAACACAAGATTAAGCATTGAGTGTCATTCAAAACATGTATACTTAAGGGGCGTACAGAGCATAGTGCAATTGCAGTTGCTACGCTCCAATTTTTAAGCAAGTTGAAACAATCAGGGAGGTACCACACTTTAAGGTGTGTCCTTGGAGATAACAATCTTTGGTTGAATTTTTACACACAGGTTAGACAGAGTGCGATAATATACTTTTTTCATAATGTTTTGACACAAATGGGGCATATCAAGGGATTTAAAGACGACACTGTATTTTGGGGTACCAACACAATCGGTGTTTGACACATTTTTGCCTCCTGTGTGTCTGAAAGACTCTCAAGTGTCTCAGAGCTAATTTAGGTTCACACTGTTTACGTCACGCTACATGCACAGACTTGACAGTTGAAGACCTTTTCCTTAGAGAAAATATGATAATTTGTTCTAAACCAAGTTTCAAGTAGGGGTTAAAACCACAAGCTGTCTCAAAACAAACACTGCAATCAAAAGGCCACTGAGTAACTTAATTATTAGTCAATATAAATGACTTTGCCCACACCAGAGACCAAGTTTTAGTAATTATTACCTGCCGGCATTTATAGCATAGTTGAACATTTTTTAAAGCATAATGGGAAGTTTGTTTGATTAATACAATGATGGCAGAGAAGAGAGATTTTCACCAGCATAGGTATACACTAAATTAGAATTCATGCTATTTCTGGTATCTCAAATGTCTTTAAGTCAAGTCAATTACCTCTTCACCTCAGTGTGGATCTTTCAAGCCAACTCTAACCTATACTACACAAATGTATTCAATACTATGCAGATGGTTTGTACATGTATTTTCACATTATCTTTATTCCCCGCGGTAAACATACATACATACAACATTTAGAGTTAAAAGTGGTTTTCAGTTTCTTTCCTCTGAGTTTGACCAATTCTTTTGAATGTGAAGCATGACACAATGAAAACTTCCAAACCTCATCAATATACACTACTAAAGTGCAACTTTTCAAATGAATAATGTTCAACCGACTCTGTAGGCCCAAATTGGGACAGGACCACCTCTCTCTTTCTCTACCTCTCTAACACACTCTCCCTAAGGCTCTCGCTCTCTCTTTCGTGTTCACACACACCTGCGCGCACACACACACACACACACACGCGCACACACAGACACACACACACACATACAATGCTCTCAGCTCTGAGTTCAATGTACCTTAAAAGAAGAACTACTTCAGTAATAGCAGTTATTTTAACCACATAATCATTATAAGAATGCATTTTGGACAAAGAGCATTCGAACTACAAAGAAGCAGGTATTGCCAATAACTTTCAAAAGGGAAACAGGCTTCTTTATCTGGGACACATATAGACACAATTATTTCCTCAAAAATGGGCAGAAAATTGCAACACCATGCACACTGCAGACTTTGTGCATTTATCTCATTCTATTAAGAAAATAATCGTCTTACCAGTTTAGTTTAAACTGCTACAATGAGTTGTCATTACCATCCTCCTCCATTGTAATGTGTTATCACAGTGGCCATCATTTGAATGGATCAAAGGACAATATCATTACTGCCATTATGGGTTATCATTACCAACTCTGTGGAAAAATAGAGGAACTGCACACACCTAAATACAGTGGTTTTTTATTACCTTTCTTCCATTCAAATTATATGAATTTTTATATACTTTACTTGATTTTGTTGAAATTGAAGTTTGAAGAATATATCTTTATACATAAAAATTACCTGTGCATCCACTAGGGTGGCGTTGGTCAAGCTCTCGTTGATGAAGACATGAACCAGGGCGGTGGCACACAGAGAGGGGGCCCCACTATCATTGACCCGGACCACCAGGCGATGCAGACCTCTGTGGCGCCGCTCCAGAGGTTCTGCCAGGGTGATTACTCCATTGGTGTGGCCAATTTCAAACAGCCTGAATGGATTTCCCCCCACTAGAGCATAGTGAAGGTCTGCATTTGGGCCAGTGTCTGAGTCTAAGGCTGTTACAGTCCTGACGATTGTGCGGGCACTGCTTGCAGGTGGAAGGAGGGTGTAGGACTCATTGGTTGGAGAGGTGATTGAGGGGGCGTTGTCATTTTCATCCGTCACAATGAGCGAGACGGTGGCAGTGGCAGTTTTGCGGGGCTCCCCCTCCATCCACAGCCCGGACACGGAAGGTGTAGGTGGAAAGCTTTTCACGGTCAAACGATGCAGAAGAGAAGATAGTCCCTGTGTTGTTCTCGATGGAAAACATCTCTTCTCGCTCTTTCTCGCCATCTTCTCCTTCCGCCTTCACTATCGCCTTCTTCTCATCAACTCCATCCATCTCTACAAACAGACTAAGTTCTGCGTTCTCGCCTTCGTCAGCATCAGTCACGGTGACCATGCCAACTGGGCTGTTGGCAAGCAGGTTCTCTTTCACGTAGAATGTAAAGATTTCCTGAACAAACTTTGGCGCATTGTCATTGCGGTCGGTCACCTGGACGACAACAGTGGCAGAGCCTTGCAGAGAAGGTGTACCCTTGTCCTTGGCAATGATCCGGAGTTCATACCTCTCTCGCTGCTCACGGTCCAGAACCCCAGTAGCACGGATGTCTCCATTATCTGCGTCTATGTAAAATGGCCCGTTACCCGCAGGGTCCAGGGAGTATGCAATCTCTGCATTCTTGCCGCTGTCTGCGTCTGTGGCTACCACAGTGACTACCCTTTCACCAGGTGAATTGTTCTCAGCAAAGTGGACCTCCACAACACTCTGGGCAAAGATTGGGGCATGGTCATTGATATCTACCACTCGTACCATTAGTGAGCTGTTGCTGGACAGACTGGGGCTGCCAGAATCTACTGCCACAATGGTAACACTGTACTCTTTGGTGGCCTCATAGTCCAGCAAGGCAGAAGTATGTAAGAAGTATTTTTTCTTATTCCTGTGAAAAATAATTGAAAAATAAATGTCATGAATTGCTGGTTGCTACCCTAGATGAAGACAATAGAGATCTTGTCTGTAAAATAATTTAAAAAAAATACTACTGCTGCTCTCTTTTAGTCAATTAGCGGACTTATTAGCCACCAGGTTGTTGATAGTAACTGTATTGGTCTATGTATGTTCTAATACAGTATATGCTAACAAAAGGTCAGAAAATTGTGAACATTTCCTGTTTTTCTTCCTGTCCAAGATGATGTCCTAAAATTCATTGTGTGGTATGACGATTACAACGATTTGAAAGAAAGACAAGCCACAAAATCTGCCATTTGAATAGCGGCCACCAGAGTGGAATATTTGCTTAACAATTTACACTTAATTGATTGTCACAATAGTTGTCAATCCATTGTCTGTCAATCGACTAATCGGTTAATCAACTAATTATTCCAACTCAAATACACTTTGTCTCTAATGCACAATTCATTTTAAGAGATCTTCCTGCATGACTGCAGGCATCTGCAGAGAGACAATAATACTGGAGAAAGTGTGACAGGTTTGTTAATGAAAACCAACTTATCGATTTGCTGAAGACCTTTATGATTATTACTTTGACTCAAGATTGCTTTAGTCAAGGTCAGCCCTACAGTAAATACAACAATTACCCTTAATGCAAGTGTCATGAGCAGTAGCAGTGATATCCTAAAATGGCCATCTCTATTTCCCTCACTCCCTTCATCCAATAGCTTTAGGAAATATCTTTCCATTGACTGGGGAGCACTGACCTTTACAGCCGGCACCGTAGTATTATTCCTAAAAGTCTAAAACCCTTGACTTCCATTAATATTTTTACTCAAAGTTTATAGATTGTATGACATTCAAATTACTCTATAGCCTCAGTGAATGAGTGGCACCACTTGAACCAAGCTTATATGAAATCTGCATGAAACAACACTTCACTCAGCTCTGTATTCTCTGTGGAAAATTGTATAATTCCTCCTAGAGTAGTAGTGTGGGTGAGACTTATAGCAACTGCATGGTGAATGTGTAATTGTCACGGTTAGAAAACAAGCGGGATGAAAACAGTAAAAAAGTGTTTAATACAAAGTTATGTTTAAATGTGTTAATAATTTGAAGAAATGTATACAGATACTTAAGAATTACCTACAAATGAGTCAGGAACGATCTTAAAACCAATGTATAAGTCCTGAAAACCTCTGAATCATGGACTGTATAGTAGAAATTAAGAACAGATTGCAAAATGGTACATTAATGAGCCATTGGCTAATCACTATGGCTATTTTCTTAAAGAATAATAACCAGTTTTACATGAATTCTTCATGGTATGTGGGAATGAGGTGCTTAATGACACATATCCAAATGTTATTTGTTTATTATGTACATTTATTATTGCCCCGCACCCCACCTCAGGGGTAAGGTGGTGCATTACACTGCGCTATTATTAAAAAAACATCATTACTTCATGATTAGCTTAATATTACTTACTATTTTTGTGTGCTCCCTCAAGAAAGAAAGAAAGTGCATCATCTTACCAAAAATGAGAGGGACTGATGATTAAATACTGGTTCATTACTACAGCACCTAGCTGCAGTCTGTTTCAAGTAACTTATTATACAGTCCTTTATTCTGAGTAATTCAGGAACTACTTATCAATAAACAGTTCCTTTCTTAGTGATGGATTTCTGTAACAATCTGTGATGGTTTACCTTTAGTTTGGCTTACCTGTCAAAGGCTTCATCTGCAGGTAGGGGTGGGAGCACTGTTTCACCAGCAGGCTTCAATGTGAATGGGACATCTCCTACAACTGTACATGTCACAGCCCCATTCTCTCCCTGGTCTCGGTCGGACACCTGTACCAGAGCTACTGGTGTGTCCACCAGTACGTTCTCTGGTACTAACGCTGCTCCATCTCGAACAGGGGATCCGCCCAATCTTACGGATCTCTACGACTGGTACATTGTCATTTTCATCCCGGACAGCCAAAATCACAGTTGTGCGGTCAGTGCGGGGTGGCTGACCCCGGTCTCTGGCTGTTACTGTGAACCTCAGCTGCGCTACATCTTCTCTGTCAATCCTGTGAAGGACGCTCAGCCATCCAGTTGCCTCATCCAGCCGCAGAAGCCGCCTGACGGACTCCGTGGCTGCGCCAAAGACATACTCCACCTGCCCGTTGACTCCAATATCACGGTCTGAAGCTCTGACCTGGAGGACAGGTGTACCTGGAGGAGCATTTTCGGCCATTTCTGCCTCATATGTGGACCTCTCAAACTGTGGGCTGTTGTCATTCACATCAGTTATGGAAACACGAAGCAGGGCTTGGGAGGAACGTGGTGGGTTTCCCCCATCTCGAACCCTGAGGACGAGTTCATATGAATCTTTTTGTTCACGATCCAATGTGCCTTTCACAATGAGCTGTGGTTGTTTTTCACCATCTGGTATATCTGCAACTTGTAGTTCGAACACGGTGCTCCTGGGTCCTCCTCCAATATCTCCACTTCTACCCCTACGGTCCCCAAGTCCATCCACTCTAGCAATGGGGTTTCCTCCTGCTGTGCGTCTTGTTGAACTTGACCCAGAGGCACCATCTTGGATCAGCTCATAGCGGTCAATGCCATTTCGCCCAAAATCCCTATCTGTTGCTGTGGGCAGCAGGTAAAGGGTTCCTATTGGGCGATTCTCCTCAACTGAGAGCTGGAGCACAGGTGAGGGGAAGGAAGGTGTGTTGTCATTGATATCTGTTATGACCACACGGCCTTCAAACAGGTCTACCCAGCTCTGCAGTGGTCCAATCACTGACACCTCAAAGTCCAAGAAACACTCATTTTCATCAAATATCATCTGGCACTGCGGGAGCTTCTCTCGGTCAATGCGCCTTGGGCCTGTTGTCAGCTCACCTGTCACATTGTCAATCTTGAAGAACTCAGAGCCGCTCTCCAGGGCGAAGGTGACATCCCCGCTGCCTGTACCTGCTGTAAGGCCCAGGTCGGCGGCCACGTTGCCAATCTTGACGTCAGGTGGGCCCTCCTCCGCCACCCGGTACCGGAGAGCTGAGTCGGCACCCGGTAGCTGAGTCAGCAGCTGCAGCACTAAGACCACGAGGCTGAGAGCCTGCGCCGCGGAGGAGTGCACTGCACCAAGCCTCTGCATGGCTCCTTCTTCCTCTGCCTGTCTGCCTCTGAGCTATGGCTTGTCTCTTCTTTATTGGTGTTTTGTGGTCTGGTGTAACTCACAGCGTGGGTGTTTGATGTAGCCTTTCTTACTTTCTCGCTATCGCTCTCTGCGGACTGCCGCCTGAGGTCCGGGGAAAAGCTTCCACACTCTCACCGTAGTTCACTTCAGCGGTGCAGGCTTTCTTTATTCTTCTATTTTAGGCTACTGAGCAATGCTTTTTTAACTTCTATAATAACAATTTCGTTGTCTTGCTGGGCTGTTGACGTCATAAAAGATATCAAAAAATCCATCATGCTGCGAAAAAACAAACAACTCATTCATCCGCCTTTGATTAATCCTCTTCACTCTTTCTTTCTCGTAAACCGGAGAGCTATCCCACTGTCACACGAGGACGCGCATCAGTTCATATTGTCATTTGTAAGTTGTTTTTATTCCAGTCACATTTGGGACAGCGGCTTTTCTCGCGTTTTTCACAGTTAGAAACTGCAATGCAGCACCACACAAAAGGAAGAAGAAAAAAAATACCGCACAGCTCTCCGGACGCCGAGTGAAAATTAACTCAACATCCCCAGCAGAGGAATGAAAATCAGTTTGG